>OY744523.1:27791973-27801973 GCA_963556195.1 Sepiola atlantica | reverse complement strand
TTGAGATTCTAGTTAAGTTCCCCACTCATGTTTTGGTGGTCCAATCTTTTTGTGGGAGGTTGTTCCAATATTTAGCCTTGTAGTTACAGAATCACTTCCATCATAGATTACGTTGTTTATAGCTGACATATTGTTTGTTTATATGTATGAGAGCAATAGATGATTTCCGTTTCTATTGTTACTTTCATTCATTTTTGTTCCTTACGGATAATAATTTATTTTGATCCTCGTTAATGCTTTCCATTGATACTTTACAATTTCTGTTGTTGCTTCCACTGTGAGCTCTGTAATTCAAAGGGCCGTATTTGCGACGATTTCAATATCATATCATCTTTGCGCATGTCTATTAGGGAGTGGTTCCATGGTGTTCTTTTATCTATTATTATATTTATATTTATCATTATTTAAAAATCGTTTTGATTACATCCCCGGGCTGTAATCAAAAAGTAAAGCACAAACACAAACAAGATCAATTAATTAGAATTTTACTTGAGAAAATCTAGAGTACAATTCGACAAAGACGATGGTATTTTTATTAGGGTATTTTTATTAGGATATTTTTATTAAGGTATTTTTATTAGGGTATTTTTATTTGGGTATTTTTATTAGGGTATTTTTATTAGGGTATTTTTATTAGGGTATTTTTATTAGGGTTTTTATTAAGGTATTTTTATTAGGGTATTTTTATTAGGGTATTTTTATTAGGGTATATTAATTAGGGTATATTTATTAGGGTATTTTTATTAGGGTATTTTTATTAGGGTATTTTTATTAGGTTATTTTTATTAGGGTATATTTATTAGGATATTTTTATTAGGGTATTTTTTATTAGGGTATTTTTATTAAGGTATTTTGAGAATAATATCGTAGCGTCGTCATTCGTATCGTATAACAATAAACAGAAAAAAACGTTTTATTTTATTCATAACTTAAAAAATTTAAATTAAAGAAATTAAAAAATTGGAATAAGAATAGCAATATTGGGTTCAGGGTTATGAGCAAGAGTAGACAAAGTTGTCTCCCGATTTAAAAATCGTGGGACCTAAATTTGAGGCATTTCCGTCCGTCTGTCCGTCCGTCCGGATTTTTCTCCGCAACCATCCATTGAATTTCTCTGAAATTGTGCATGAAGTTGTAACTTTGGTCAGGTTAGAAAGTGACATTCTCCGATTTTTGAAAAAAAATCTTGTTAGCTCTATAGGGGGTCAAAAATCCCCAAAATGGCAAAAAAATTACATTTTTTGCCCCAGAACTTTTCATCCATCCATTCAATTTCTCTGAAACTTGGCCAAAATATGGAGGCAATTGTTCCTAATAGAAAATATGTATCGCTAACCTTGGAAAAAATCTGGTTTGCGACCCCAGGGGGGTCAAAAGCCCTCAAAATGACAAAAAATTACCCGTTTCTCCCATAACGTTTGATCAATCCATTCAATTTTTCTGAAACTTGGCCAAAATGTAGAAGAAATTGTTCTGGATATAAAATGCGTCCTTGACCTCAGAAAATTCTAGTTCGCGCCCCCAGGGGGTACAATGGGAGTCAAAAATACCCCAAATTGCCCAAATTTATTGCATTTTACACTCGCCACATCGAGTCACATACAGAGGGGGGGGGGCACGCATGTGCGGCTTGTTTAATATTGTTATAGACACATACCATATCGTAGTTCTAACTAAAGATTTAATTATTTTTTTAAAGTTGTAATTCATACACAACGCATTAAATGCATTTCGCTTTGCTTTTTAGTTAACAGACTAGCTTTCCGGTCGTTACTTACTGAAGCTATCTCGATCCTATCCGGCAGACTAAGTAGAATGATCTTGTGTTAGATTGAATTTAGCATTTATGAATGCCGACAGTGTTAGCTTTTGTGCAAAGATTAGCATTTTGAAGTTGCAAGATAAGGAATTACGTACACTCAATTATTTCTGTTCTTTCCATACTTGCCGGCACCTTCCATTTTGTTCTGTTCATCTTTGATGCCATTCATTATCGATTTGAGCAATCATCACATTCTGTTTACAAAGACTACATGGTTGATATTTACACAAGTTTGTAGTTGTATAGTAGATCCATAGAATATTACCTCTCTCCCCCTTTCCATCCTCCTTTCTCTCCCCCCCCCCTTTCCCTCGTTGCTAAATCACACATCTGATTGTTATTTATATTTTGTAGTTCCTGTACCTCTCAATCAATGTCTTGATTTTAATTTCCCGTTAGTGTCCATCTTTTTTCTTCTGTTTTACTCTGCAATCAACTGTTACATGTGAGCGTCCAGGCACCTGTCAAATTTAACGTTTCGCTTTCTACTTTTGAGTGACTAACGATCAATCCTAGAAATACAAAAAGGTTCATAGTTTTATTTTATAAAAGCGAAATTTGTGTGAGACTTAAAATCCAAATAAATTAAGTAGAAAAAAATTATGAAAACTTGTCAACGTTTGACATTTGAAATACATTTGATAAACTGCCTAAATGATCAATGTTTCATCAATTTATTTAGATATTTGTTTCATGTAAGGTTTATAGTAATTGTTATTATTAGTAATACATTTTTTGCTAGGATAAATGACAAACTAACATAATCTCATGACAACAGAACAGATACTACACTATCTCAGAAAGTAAGCGGTACTTTCGGAGAGGATTTTGTCTATGGTGGCTTTCGCGTAGTTTGTTCTGATCGCGTTTGTTGTACGGCTGTTTGTAGCAATTCCGTTTTTCTTTAAAAGTATCCTTTTCGCAGTGATGCCCATGTTTTCTCGTGCGCAATTTCTTTGGTCTGTTACATAAATATTCTATGTAGTTCATTCTCTTCGCATATTTCTTTTCTCGTTTTTTCCCCACTCTTCTCCGTATCGTTATCGATGAGGCTAGTGTTTGCTGTGATGGTCACATCCCCGTGTTTTGTGTTATACATTTCTCTAGTCATTTAATTGATTGCTTTACGCAATCTTCACTGATTTCTCCATCTTTTCTTTTCATAAATAATCAGTCTACATTATAATTGTTGCTTTGTGTCTCGTCATTCGTTCCTGGTGGTTTGATTCAGGATCGTTTGCCCTTTTATCAGGTTAATGAAGGTTTGGAGGGCCCATTTTAGGGTTGTAGTTTTGAAGGGAGATCTTTGAGAGAGCCGAGTTTAAGAGAAACATTTTAAAGGAAAACAGTTTTAAGTAATATTTAAATGTGAGAGAACTGTTATATGATCAACACAAACTAAAAATGAATTCAAAAGCATAAGAAAAATATTTTTGTATACTTAAAATGGAAGTCTACATAGATAGGCAAACATAGAATGATTGTTCATATTTTAGGAGTCATTTTTTCTTCAAGAGTGATTCATTAGCTCAGATATCGAGGAAGTCCGAGTCGATAATTTAAGGGCTGTGAATCATCCACGGATCTGAAAAATCATAATCAAAACTTTGCTCTCAGATCTAAACTGTTCATTTTATTGAAAGTTATTAATAAGAGTAAATTTTCATTTGTTTTCATTGAAGAAAGTTAATTGGGAAATGTTAGAAGTATTAAAGTGGTTAAGTTTATACATTTGTTTTTAACCAGCATAAATCAGTAAACGACATTGAAAGGGGATTCCAACAGTGTATGTGTCGCCTTCTGTGTGCGTATGCGTAAGACAGTGAAAGAGTTAAGGTATTGTGTATGTGTGTGCGTAGCTGTCAGAGTGACTATGTGTGCGTGAGTTTATAAAAGGAATTCTCAGCTTTCCCAAAGTCCGACCGAGAGGCGAAGGGGAGCCGGAGAAATGTAGATGTTTGCTCTGTCGTGGATTTGAGCTCAACATCCCGTTGAAGTAAAAATCTGGCTTTTTATTTACTCTGGGTGGATCAAAATAGCAAATTTGATAAATTCAGAGAAATGCATATAATTGGCTTAAAATATTCTTATTTGCTTTTATTAATTGGGACGAGTGCATGCGTCGAGCAATTTGCGCAGATACAAGTTTAAGCATTTTCATTTTGGGCACTGAAGGGTAAACCTCGTCCTTATAAAGGGTCTTATGTATCTTTAGCGATACTTTCCAGAGGTTTATTCCTTTTATTTCATGCTTTTGCTATATAATTTATTGTAAAGAACTGTTTTTGTTCTTCATAGATATTCTGTTATTATTTCTTTCATCTGTGTTATTTTATGGTGTCCACTTCCAAAATGCACAAGTATGCATTATTATCGCGTTCGTTAAGTGCTCTCATTACTTTCAATAAGATAGCTTTATACATTCTGTTGTTTTCCTTTTTTCTTTCTTCATCTTAAGTAGTGAACCTTTTTCTATTCCGAATTCCATTCCTATATCTTGAGGAATTATTCGAGTTGTGATTATTATTATTATTATTATTATTATTATTATTATTATTATTATTATTATTATTATTATTATTGTTATTATTGTTATTATTGTTATTATTATTATTATTATTATTATTATTATTATTATTATTATTATTATTATTATTATTGTTGTTGTTGTTGTTGTTTCTGTTATATTACTCATTATGGCTTCTTACACGAGTCATTAGCAGTGATCACTCACAGGTAACATCATGTACTGTTCTCTGGAACATGAGTGCTTACACGTCTCCCCAAATTTGCAGTACTCGCAACAGTCGTTTATCATCGATTTAAAGTTGATAAAGGCCGTTGACCTTCTGTGGAATTTGTGTGGCAATATGCTTCCTAATGATTCCAGTAATCTCCCTACCCTTTCAATATAGATGTTGCTGCCTCAGCAGTTTCGCACTTCAACCACTTAACATCGTTGCTAATGCAAAGCACTTTGATACAGTTGTTGAGAACTCCTTCAAACCAACACGTTAATGTATCGAGATGGCGAACAGCAAAGCGGGTCACTACCTGATTCTAAGCTTAATAGCAGACGCTTTCCCTCCCCATTACATAACTATGGTACGGCCCATTCTTGAGTATGTCATCAAAGTAACAAATCACTATCTTCAAACAGATATCGTACACCTGGAGCTTGCCCAAAGGTTGGCAACGAGGATGTTGACGGATTCTCTACGCTTACCTCCAAAGAACGGCTTCACAGATTAAATTTGTTCTCACTTAAGCATGAAGGGTGGGAGGAGACCTGATTCGGGCATAAAAAATCATCAACGGGAAATTAAAACTACTTTTAGAACAGTATTTCACCCCAACGTCTACTCGTGGTCTCCGCTGACACTCGCTTTTGATCCAACAGAAGAATGACAGCATTCTCTATCTATGTTTCTTCTCTCTGCTACAACCTACCAGAGTAGGTTGTAATGATGTCTATGATATATAGAGTCAGTATCTTCTAACTCTATTTTAACATAGATTGCTGTATGTTTCTATTTTTGCATATAAACTTGATTGCTTGAAGATTATTAAAAAAAAACAGCCACATCTTCCCGATATCTGATGTATAAATAATTTTTATGGCAGCCATTAAAAAAAACCATTGCATAATCTTCTCTTCATTTGTTTACGTTTTTCATTTTTTATAATTGCAATGTTATTTACGCAAACATTTGAGTTTCTCGAAAAATAGATGTTACATAATTATTTATTCGGTGAACGAATGATCAGGACACATTACACCCAGAGAGATCAGTTTATGTTAAACAGACATTGCAAACTGCCTTCTCTGCTAAAAACAATTAATCGGAACAAAAATTCTAATAATTTGTAATCGATAGTATCCTAGAAATTCTCTGCAATGAATATCTGCTGAATATTCTATCATTATGATTTTGTTTTTTTTAAAATTTATTTTCTTAATTTATGAATGTAACTATTATGTTTCATTCTATGAATTCATTACGAGATTTAAAATAAACTTAGATTTATAAGCAAAAATATAGAACCGGCGGGAGTAAATATATGTTATTAGATACAATGTCCGGTACTAAATGCGGTTCAAGTCCTATTAGCTGCAGCATGACAACATATACCAATCAGATAGAAAAATAAATCATCATGAATCAAAGAAAATATATCTATTTAACAACATTGTCTAATAGCTTTGAATGCACAAGGAAATCAGATTGACACCGGGACACTCAAATCATGTAACAGTTTTTCATATAATTGTTGTGATTATTAAAAATTTGACATTTTTAATGTAAGCTTATACTATGTTACAGTTACAACACCCATTTACAGATTTGTAAAAAAATTATTGGATTTTGTCTTTTTGTAATTTTTGTTCATTAATTGAAATATGAATTCGCATATTAATTATTTTTCTGCGTCAATAAATCAATCCTTTTCTGCTTTTACACACTTGAACTCACGACACCGTTCTTATATGCTTATTTTGTTTATTTATTTACGTTTTATTCTTTTCTTAAATCTCACTCTTGGCTAATTCCAACAGATTTTATTATCTACGGGAAATCTGTCAATGAGCTACATGAAAAAAATCTTCTAGCACATTTTACATGAATGACAGAGAAGGAACAGTAACGACTTGTTCTTTTACAAATGATTTACAAATCTCTGCCACTAATAAATATCGAAAATAGATTAATCTCTCCACAATAAGTACGTCTGATAATGTGCTGAGATTTAGTTTGTCTCTTAGCCTAAATTTAGTTTGCCACATCGTACGTTTCTCTCTGGAAGCATTCTTTGCAAAGTTTGACGTTTCGATTAGACGCACGATATGTTTTTGCTGGCGACAATTTTGGGCCATTTGAGATAAGTTGGGAGTGTTTTGTAGTTATGGTAGCCGATAGAAACCGAAACACATTTTGTAGCATAAACACATTTTAATTACATTGACTTAAGGATAAAATAGCAACTTGTCTTCAATTAATTTCATACACTGATAATTATAAAATATTATCGTGTTTTAGCGTTAAACAAACTCCTAAAATGTTGATAGGCTGTGAATCAGACATAAACAAAACCCTGCTGCGAAAAAAGTAGTCATGCGCTACCTTGCCAAGATCGTGCAGTAGAACGGATTAGCTAACAGACTTGCAGATGGTCAATGGCCAACAATAAATAACTAGATTCGGCAAAGAGCTCAAACTATATGTATTTGTAAATCCAAACATTACATATACATTCTATTCTAGTTACGTATCCGGAGCAACCTTTATTGCTGCAATGGTGAACGGGTCAGTTTCATCAATGCAATTCAATGAATTTGCCCCCCCCCCCTCTCTCTCTCTCACTCTCACTCTCTCTCTCTCTGTTTGATGATTCTTACTTTATATATGTATTGATTAGTTTGTTAAATCGCTGTGATTAATGTTTGGTTTGGTTGTCATGTTAACTGCGAATTGTGAGTTTGCTCCAGAATCAATCTAACGTGAATATGCTAATTTTGAATGAAAGCGTTCTGAATCAGAATTAAAATAAAAACATATAATACTGATGAATATGCAAAACTGATGACCACGTTAAATCGAATACACTCTATCGTCTGAATATTATTGATTCCTATAAAACTATATATAAAAAAAGATAAATAGATAGGTAAATATCTATCTACTTATCTATTTAGGTAATATATATATATATATATATATATAATACTAGTAGGATACCTGAGCAAGGATGGGTGTAAGCAATAAATATAGCATTAGTTTAAAATTATCATTTATTTACTTTTTTAAGGGTATCGTACGGTTTCGGTACCCCCAACAAATAATGTACCCATGTTACAGAAAAACAGAAACAAAAACGAGGGCAGGCCACAATACATAAGTCTTTGGACTGCGTCGTCTCGTCAAGCATTAATCAGCCAGGTTCGGAATGAAGTGGCACGTTGGGTGAAAAATCGACTGGAAGGTGGTAGCATTTGTTGAGATCGAAAGACAAACCCTATAGGTTTGATTATTTTCAGACCTGGTAAAAGGCATCTACGGATTTCTTCAAACTTCTGGGAGCAATTATATTGACGTCATCGCCAAAAAAAAATACCAGGAACAGCGAACGAACCAGTATCGAACCTTGATGGACGCCAGAAACTGAATTCGAAACATCAAACAGAGGGCCATTGACCTGCACCCGAAACGGACGGCCACCAAGGAAGGCTCCGATCCATCTCACCACACGTGGTTAAAAGCCATAGGTCAGAGCTTTTAGAGCAGAAGTCTATGATTCATTGAATCAAAGGCCTTGCCAAAGTCAAGGTAGACAATATGTGTTGTGTCGCCATCATCCACGATTTTAGTAGCCCATTTCTCCATAATCAAGATATTTGTTAAGCAGGATGTCTTCGCACGAAGCCGTATTGGACTTGAGATATTGATGTTGTGGTCTGAAAGTTGGACATCATGGCTGACCTAAGAAGAGTCTCAAAGACTTTGTAGATGACAGAAGTGAGTGAGACTAGCCTGTGGTTAACGGTATTCTCTCTGTCACTCGTCTTGATAAATAGTCGCTGTTCGCCAGTCTTCAGGGATGTCATCAGTTTGAAGGGATAGGTTAAAGAGCCGAGTGTGGACGAGCGATGAATGGAGAGAGTGCTTAAATGCAGACCGTCTTAACAATAACTCTTATTTCCATTATGTTATCGAAAAACTGATGAACATTGTCTTGTGAGATAACAAAATTGTGTATCGGTTGAGTTTCTCTAAAGAACGGTAGGGCATCTCAGCCATTGTTTTTTTGTAGATTTTTTGAAAAGACATCAGCAAACACACTGCATTGTTCGCTGACTTCGTCCAAAAAGGAGCCACTGTTGTCCTTCAGTTTAAAATATTAGTTATTCAAACTATAGTTGAATTAAACATAAGCGCTTAGGATTATAGTATGACAAAATATCAAGCAAAAAAGTAGAACATACTTTAAGAAGAAAGAATACGAATGAATTAAAGAAAGTACATCTCAAACCCAATGGTTTATTTATAAAATGGGATAAATGAATGGAATTAGTCAGATGGATAAACAGAAAGTAATTTCAAAATTGAGATGAAAACACGTTGATAGTCAAAAGCGGGCGAGGAGACGTAAGTGGATAACGAGAAAAAGAGAGAGGAGGGGAATGACAGAAAGCGAAACGAGGAGGGATAGAACTGATTCTATAATACAACATTGCCAAAAAATATGATAAACCAAACATCATACACAAACTGAGATATTTAACCCAATAATTATTATTTATATATTCTGTACAAGTTATATGCATGTTTTCTACAATATTCATAAGTGTTTAAAAAAATGCAAGCCTTTTTATATAGCTATTTTTCATTGATCGATGTCTGAGTACCCTAGTACACATACAATTTACCTTTCAAATGGGTTTTCTGAAAGATTTTGCAGTTTGATATCTTATTTATGAAGTTATCTCATCAGATTTTCGGAGTTGTCATCGCTATAAAATATTCTGATAAACCTCTATTTGTAATTTTGATTTATTTCCCTATAACCATGTCATTTTTGTACAAAAAATATATCTCGCTTATTTTTGTTTTAGAAATAACACTTATTCCTGTTCTGAACTTTTTTTATCATGGATCCAGTTTCCAATAATCATTATTTATAACGTCAGCTGCTTATATTTTTGATAAATCGAATACATTTATCTATCTATGAGAGCTTTATATTTACCAGAAATCTCCTCATTCCTACATCATGAGAGTAGATAAAGTTTTCTTTAATTATTTTGTTTTATTGAAATATTGTCTACCGGTAATTACATAAGTAGTATTTGGTCTATTCATACATTCATTATTCCTGGATGAGCTAAGTTTATTATTCTCGGCTGAACTAAATTCTTTTATAGAACAGGATTTACGTTTTTACTTTTTTCATATAAAAGTGTTTACTTTTCAATTCTTCCTTATATTACGTTTTCTAAAACCTATAGAAAATTGAATACACAATTTACCCAAACAATATTTCACAACGTTGACATTTTCACAGTCCACTTGCAACAGTTACGACTACTAGTGAACAAAAATAGCATACGATAGAGCGTGGGATACACAGTGAAATATATATATATATATAGCTAGAGAGCTAGCTCGAACGAGAAAGAGA
>OY744523.1:27721973-27786973 GCA_963556195.1 Sepiola atlantica | reverse complement strand
AAATTGGGGGGGGAGGTAAAAAAAAGTTTTCTTCTTTCTTGGGGGTAGCATTTTTTTCTTTTTCTTTCTTAACTAAAAATATTTCTATGTATGGGGGAGGGAAAAAAATTTTTTTTTCGGGGGGAAACATTTCTTTTTTTTTTTTTTCTTTTAACTAAAAATATTTCTATTTATGGGGGAGGGTAAACAAAAATTGGGATGGGGTTGACATTTTTTTTTCTTTATTTTTAACTAAAAATATTCTTGGTCGGAAACAAAGAAAATCAATGTCTAACCATCCAAGAAATATGACTGGAGCTCCATCGGTTTACGGGCGAGCGTTCATTTCTGACGCGGCAGCCTTGCAAAAATATGCGACCGGAGGGAGCATATATTTGATAGTAATAATAATACTTGCATTTACATCTTTTCAAATTATGACGTTGTCTATCGCTGATTGATTGATTGATTGAGAGATGTTTCTGTAGACATTAATTCATCTGGAATCTCCTGCTGAGTCGTTATAAGGTTTTCTAAGAATTTTCGCATCATTATATTCGTCGCCCCCGGATACATTTTCTGAGGAAATTTTTTAAAGTTTCCCTCTTCTTCCATTTAAAAATACAAGGGCCCGTTGTACGCATAATGATGTATTCTAAATATTACTGGAACATATTCTTCAGACTAAATACTTGTAAAACGTTCCCTTACCAAACGTTCAAAATGTAATTTTCGAAATTATGTAATTGTATTTTGATCCATTTATTTTAAATAATTGCATGCTAATTCTATTGGGTGAATCGTGCAAGTGTACATCCTAAACTGTAACCATCATACGCATATTTATTCATATTTATTTCCCCATAGTATATAATGTCTATTTCATTCACATCTATCACAGTATAGTACTGCGATTTAACTTTTCCTTTCTTCATCTTCGTGATGTTTACATTGACTAAACAAAACATGCTAAACAGATTCGTGTCTTTCAATCTCTTTTGTGGAATAATAAATGTCTTGTCAGAATCAGTTTTGACCCAAATGTAAAAATAAAAACAATGAATAAAAGTCAATGATGATCGACATTATAATTAATCTTTAGTAAGTTGCTCGTTACTACTACGCAGTGCGACTTGCCCCTCAACAAATAATGACAATTGTACGCGAAAAATGATACCCAACAGAGTTACAAGTCGCCTTCAAATATTTAAGTAATAAACCGTAATCCTGATGTAAAGGCATTATATGATCCAATCGCCTTATACAAACTTTGATGAAAACAATATTTACTATATATTGAATTCTAATTTCTAAGTAGATTATAAAGCGTATAGCCTCAATTGTGTTTTCTTTTTAAAACCCTTATTTAAAAAAATACTCGATAATCTAAATTTAAATACAACATTACATGTGTATATGTGAAATACACAGTAATTTTATGAAAACCACAAATTGTTATTTCTCGTGTGCTTTCACCCCCAAAGAGTACCGTTTTAAAGGCGTTGTAAAGTCGGATTCGTATGAAAGGCGAACAACAATTGTCGGTTTGTGTAATCTGAAAATCTATTATTAAGAAAGATTGGAAAATAAAATTCATATGAAAGTGTTGTACCTAAAGTAGAACCAAACATATAGGCCGTTACAATGTGTGAACGTTTAATATATTTTAGCAAAACTATTTCATCTTAACAGCATACATTGATTACAAATAACAAGAAATTAATAAACTATCCGATTTTAATGACATTTGCAATACTTATTGATCACTTTTATAATGAGTGAATTAAAAATATTTAAAAATTATTTTTAAAACAGTTTAGTCATTTTCACTCAGAACTCAATTTTATTTGAACCTTAAAGATTTTGACCTATCCTGAGATTTTTTAATTTCCAGAAAACATAATTTCTAAACATTTCAACATATTGAAAATGTGCCCCAAACTTAAAAAAAACGCGTCGACTTTTTAATCTTCAAAATTGAATCGGTATTAATATCGTGTTTAGGAGGATTATCATTTTTACAGGTAACGATCAGGACCGGCGGCACAGTTATAAAAGTGGTGGTGGGGGGGGGGGCTCTCCTAAAAAGTGGGGGGGGGCCCTGGTTAAACACATGCATATATAACTTCATTATTGATGACCGTAAAGTGGAGGGGGGCAAGTCAAAAGGTGCCACCGTCCATGACGATAACATTTGACTATTACTTATAATGAAATAAATTCACTTGCCTACTGATATTAAAACAGCTCGAAAGTTGTATTAAATAAATATAGTTAAAACTATATTTATTTAGTAATCGAGAGAATTAAGCAAAAATGAAATTTTGTAATCTTAATATATATTGCAAGGAGTTGGCTTATTTTGCATAACTTTTTTCTGAAACTTAAATGTTTACCCTGGGAAATCCCAATATTGTAAAAAGTAAATCAAATCAAAATCCCTTGTAAAGGACATTTTCTTTGAAAATAGGCTTACATATTGAAAGAAGAAAATGAATTTATAAGCATTAAAATAAGCCATTAGTATCTAGTGGTAAGTTTCTGGTTTATTTTTTAGATATTATTATTATTTGAACTGGAACTGGACACACTAAATTTTCCTTGGCGTTTCGCTAGGAACACAATGTAGTATATGTTCGCATACTATACTTCATCTTTTCTCTCCTCAGTCAGTGAAGGAGACATCCTTCTAGACTGAGGCAATTTACATTTTTACTAATCTAGAATGCTTCTTTTCAGCTGGATTTTCCTCACATTAAAAACTGACCTTGTGATTAATCCTACCCTCGGGGGAAGGGACCAGTAAATAGGAACACTACATATTTTAGGAACACTATAGATCGCTAATATGTCTTTTAAAGGGTATATGAAGCCGTCAACAAAGAATGTTTATATATTTCATATATGCAAACTGATAAGGTAATCTCGTTTAGAACATCTCAGACAGAATGGTTCAATTGTTATAGCAATATGTTTAACTTTGATTTCTAATTTCTCAACATTGATTGGAAGTTATCCACAAGCATACATTTTCTTTTGTCCATCTGCTGAGATCCCTTGCTTTTTAGCTACATAAAATGTAAAAATGAAACGTCTAACTCGATAAAAAAAATCACTTAATAATAAATTGATCGATACGTAAAGTTTAACATTGATTCCTTAACATATTCTATGGAAAACTATTCTGATTTCACAGTTACTTCAGTCATTATGAACTGATTTAAAAAATTATACATTTAATATCAAAATGTTAGCATTGATAGAACACCCATTACGAAATATCTACTGGCAACATATCATATGATATAATAACATAACGCCATAGGTAACCTACCTGGTTTAAAATTATCTCCATTGAATATGAACTTGACAGTCTAAGATTACCCCCTTTAGATACTGTTATGGTGCCGTACCTTCCTACAAAGAACTAATGGACTCGTCTACCTTATAAATACGGGAAGCACGTGACACTTGTTCTCTTCTTCCCAGGCAAACCAGCAATGGCGGTTGAGAGCAACATATCCTTGTAATATCTTTCTTTCTATTATATAATATATACCTTTGTTCATTTAAACCATGTGTTCCTGTGTCATGTATTCAGCTTTACCCAGGTCCACAACAAATGGCGACGAGGCAATTCGAACTCTTGGGTAAAAAAACTGAAAATACCACGTGAAAATGCACTCACAAGGTTAATGCAGCAAGCCGCACGCAAAAAACAAAAACAAAAAAAAACAAAAAAACAAAAAAAACAAAGGTTTTTGCCGTACGGTCGAGAGAAGAAAAGAGAACTCAACTGAAGAAAAAAAAACACGTTGAATTCTTAAGTGCGAGAAAATTGTTTTCTTTTAAGAAAAAGAAAACTGAAATGGACATGTTGTGCGCTAAGTTTTAAAACTGCTTATCGAAAAAAAAAACAGCTTGAAATTGGGTGCGCGTTCCTCTAGTTTGGGAAAACTAGTTTAAAAACAAAACAAAACAAAACAAAAACAACTGAAATTGAAAGCGCGTTTTTTTTTCTCTGGGTTGGAAAACTAAAAAAACAAAACAAAAGAAATACCGAACACCAAGATTAAGCGAGTATTGTTTTTTTTAGACGAACGTCACAGCGAGTTTTTTTTTTGGACGAACACACACACAAAAAAAAAATGAAACCGACACCACGTGCTTCATTTTAAGAACAGATAAGAAAAAAAACATGAAATGAACACACGTGCGTTACTCCATAAAAAAAATGACGCACGATAAAAAAAAGGTCAGTTTTATTTTCTCTCTCTCTTTTCCGACTTGTACTGAAATATTTTAAAATGCAGAAAGAATTAATTGTGAAACAGATTTTTTTTTCTCTTCGTTAAAATTAAAAACGTGTATAAGAAAAGAACATTACATAATCTTTTCATAACTAAAAGGGCGTCTTACAAACGCTAATTTAAAGAAAAGAACTTCTTATAAATTCATTAAATAACGAGAAAATATTAATTTTCAAAATAAAAAAATAAAAAAATAAGTGAATATACGCGTATATAGAGAAAAGGAAAAGTTTCATAATCTTTTCATAATTAAAAACGGCGCCTAACAAACGCTAATTTAAAGAAAAGAACTCTTATAAAATCATAAGATAATAAGAAAATATTAATTTAAGTGAGACATACCTACAAATACCGGTGGATAAAGATTGTTCTAAGCTGTTATGTATAAACACACATCGTGGTTTATATAAATTCGAAAGATTAGCGTTCGGAGTTAAGGTCGCGCCAGCCATTTTCCAACAAGTAATGGACACAATGCTGGGCGGACTCGATTTCGCAATAGCGTATCTCGATGACATCTTGATTAACAGCAAAGATATCGAACAACACCAAAAACATGTAAATCAAGTGTTTGCGAGAATCCAAGATTATGGGTTCAAAGTAAAAGAAGAAAAATGTGATTTTTTCCTGGAGGAAATAAAATATCTGGGTCATGTGATCGACAAGGACGGCAGAAGACCAGACCCAGAAAGGGCTACCGCAATAAAAAACATGCCGGCGCCAGAAAACGTCATGACATTACAGAGTTTTCTGGGCCTAGCAAATTACTACCAGGCTTTTATCCCAGAAATGCATAATTTGCGGGCTCCATTAAATGAGCTATTAAAAAAAGGTAAAGCCTGGGTATGGACACCTGAATGTCAGGATGCATTTAATAAAATCATAGAAAGACTTACGTCAGAGTTATTTCTAACACATTACAATCCAGAATTGGACATAATCGTAGCTAGCGACGCTAGTTCATATGGTTTAAGAGCATGTATCCTACAAAAAATGCCTGATGGAACCCATAAACCCATTGCACATGCATCAAGGACCTTGCTCCCAGCAGAAAAACAGTATTCTCAAATCGAGAAAGAAGCCCTAGCAATAATATTTGCAGTAACAAAGTTTCACCGATACATACATGGTAGACAATTTACCTTACAGACAGACCATAAGCCGCTAATTACAATTTATGGATCTAAAAAAGGCCTACCTGTATATACAGCTAATAGACTACAAAGATGGGGAACTATCTTATTAAACTACAACTTTAAAATGCAACATTTGCATTCAAATAAAATCTATCATGCAGATGGTTTGTCGAGATTAGTGCCAAAACAGAGAGAGACTCTAGAAGACACAGTGATTGCGTCTCTTCAAACAGAAGGAGATTTTAAAGAGATTTTGTGCAACGCAGTGAGAGAGCTCCCGGTGACACTATACGAGATAAAAAAGAAGCTCAAGAGGATGAATTTATCACCAGAACAAAAATGAAATTGGTAGATAAGGATTTACATGCGGCAAATAGTTTCTTACTCTGTGATGACGTACTCATGCATAACGAAAGGGTGGTCATCCCAGAAAAACTACGAAAGCAAATTCTGAAAGAATTTCATGTTGGCCATCCAGGGATAACCAGGATGAAGGGGTTAATGAGGAGTTTTGTGTACTGGCCAGGTATGGACAATGACATTGAAAAAGCAGTAAAGCTTTGTAAAGGCTGTGCCTTAGCGGCAAAAGCACCGCATATAAAGCATAGCCCATGGCCAAAGACCGACCGTCCGTGGGAAAGAATTCACGTGGATTTCGCGGGACCATTGGAAGGATTTTACTACTTAATCGTAGTCGACAGTTTTTCAAAGTGGCCCGAGGTACTACGTTGCAAGAGTCCCACGTCAGAGGTTACGATAAGATTCCTACATGAACTATTTGCCCGTTTTGGGGTAGTGGATTGTTTGGTGAGTGATAATGGGACACAATTCACGTCATCAGATTTTGAGGAGTTCTGCGCGACGTTTCAAATCAGACATATAACGACGCCCCCGTATCATCCTAGGTCAAACGGCCAGGTGGAACGCTTCGTAGACACATTAAAAAGAGCATTAAAAAAGGCCGGTGATACTCCTAAGGAGAAGGCTTTACAACAATTCTTACAGGTATATAGAATTACAAAAAACATGAACATAGCATCATCATTATCCCCCGCAGAGATGATGTTTGCGCGGAATGTGAAGTCCGTGTTTGATAAATTATTACCTAAACATAATAACTATGACCGAATCTCTACGGTACCGAAGAAAAAATACAACCCAGGAGATAGGGTATATTTTAAGATGTTCAAAAACAATGCATCGTTCTGGGAACCCGGTACAATTGAAAAGAGGATCGGATCGATGGTCTATATCATAAAAGGACCACGGTTCTCGCATAAGAGACATCTAAATCAGATCAGAAAAAGACTGTCAGATGACACTGACAGCGCCCCACAAGGAGAAGACGTGATGGACGTGATATATGAAACCTTCAACTTACCAGCACCCCAGGTAGTCACACGTAAACGACAACCAAAAAGAAAACGAATGGCTCCGGACTACCTAGAGATAGATCCGAAAAGGAAACATTATTAAGACTCCTGAGGAGGTAAGGCTTGGAAGGGGGGTGTTATGGTGCCGTACCTACCTACAAAGAACTAATGGACTCGTCCACCTTATAAATACGGGAAGCACGTGACACTTGTTCTCTTCTTCCCAGGCAAACCAGCAATGGCGGTTGAGAGCAACATCTCCTTGTAATATCTTTCTTTCTATTATATACTATATACCTTTGTTCATTTAAACCATGTGTTCCTGTGTCATTTATTCAGCTTTACCCAGGTCCACAACAGATACCAACTCACCCGTATAAAATGTCCCCTTCTATAAGAACTTATTAGTGGATACATTATAACTACACACACACACACACACACACACACCCACACCCACACACACACACACACATATATATATGGAAAATGAAAAAGGAAAAAGCTAAATTATTTATATATTCATCAACGTTTTGTCTTTATGTCAAGATTTCTCAAGATGACTGATTTGAAGAAATACTGAAATCAGTCATTATGAGAAAGTCTAAAAATAAAGACCAAACGTTGATGAATATATATATATATATATATATATATATATATATATATATATTAATTAATCAAGTTATAAATATATTGAAAAAAATGAAAATAAAAAGAACTGAGATCCCCAGTGCTGATAAACAATTATTTTCAAGGAGGTCAGAAAAGATAAAATCAAGGAAAAGAGATAAGAAAGGGTCATAATCGCTAGTCAGGCCAAACAATTATAAAAAATGAGGAAATAGAAACGAAGTGAAAATGTCAACGAATAAAAAACGAAATTTGATACTAAGCTTGACGGTGGAATTATAAACATACCATAACCTAGTAAATATACTAAAAGAAGAAAGATTTTCTTTATCTCATTTCAATTGCTCATTTATGTCTGAATAGTTTGACTTTTTTGAACAGTACAACCGAAACATGTATGCACATATGTAACCAACAAGTTTTGTATGTGTTTTAGCCAACCACTTCCTCCACAGGAAGTACCCCTTCAAAATAATAAAACAATCTATTAGGGAAGCATCCAACACAAAAAGACAAAACCTACTAACATACAATAACAGCAAAAAACCACGCTCACAAATACCAATGGTATTTGACTACAATCCCAACACCAACAAATTACACGCCCCTCTCAAAAACATATCCACAGCTACAGAACGACCCAATGATTAACAAAATATGCAAAACGACAGCCCTCGAACTTACATTCTCTTCTTACATCAACCAAGATAAATCACACTCTCGCACCACAGGGAAACAACAAATGTAACAGACCCAGATGCCAAATTTGACAATACATCACAACCGACGACACATTCACACTTCCAGGCACCAACATCTAATTTAGTCCCCCCCTCTCACCTGTTATAGCCCCAACGTAGTTTACTAATTATACTGCACCCGATGCACTAAAGGCAACTACGTTGGGGAAACAAGCCTTCAACAACCACAAATACACAATCAACAAGAAGCTCAAAGAACACTCAGTAGCCGAACATTTTAATCTCACAAACCACACCATAGACAACATGAAATGCATTCTCCTAGCCTCCAAATTCAAATCACAAAAACACAGAAGGAAATATGAGGCCAAACTTATCCTGAAACTAAACACACACACATTAGGACTAAATAGAGATCTGGGACTTCTCAGCAAGTACACTTTTTACAAAAACACGAACTAACCAACAACATTTTCAAACAGTAGGTTGCACCCATTCATCTGCCTATCCCCCCTCTCTCTCTCACATACACACACAAACACGCACACTCCCCATCTGCCTTTCTCCATATATATGTGTGTACACGTATGACCTTGTGGGCGAGGGAGTATGCATGTATATGCCTACACGCATACATAGGTGTGTGCACGTACGCCTTTGTTGGTGTGCGTATATGAATGTATATGCCTACACACATATAACTGTCTATGCCTCCCCCCGCTCCCCACATGAATGCGCGCGTGTGTGCGTGGACATATTTTATTTTCTATTTTTTTAATTTTCATTCACTTTTATTTATTTTTCATTTTTTTAATCCTTCATGTTTCAAAGTTCACGCACACTCCTCGTACTAAACTTCACACCCCTACTCTAATTTTAAATTACCCCAGACAATTTGTCTGACCACCCAATGTCTCTTTTTCTTTCTCTCTCCCCTGATATGTGTTTGCATGGAGATATGCCTGTGTGTGCGCAGGTGTGTGTGTGTGTGAGTTGATGGGCGCGGGTAAGTGTGCCGGTATGTTTGTGTGTATGTGTGGATACGTGTATCGTATTTTTATCTGCTTATCCATCTTTTCACATCCTCATGCCAGGTCACACATAGAATAAATTTATGGTCTACTCGACCATAGAGATATACCCCTGCGTGATCATCATTTCACTGTTTTTGTTTTTGCTTTTGTTTTTGTTTTTCTCCTACTGCCACCACCCACCTCCCACCGTGCACCCACAATTCTTCAGTATACTTACGAAGGCCGAAGGATTACGGCCGAAAATTTTGTTCTCCTCTCTTGGAAAAAATTTTTTTTTCTATATAAGGGAAAATTGATATTCGGAACGTCAAAATATAGAAAATAAACTGTGAAAATATATAAAAATGTATTTTTAACATTGATTTTTTATACACACACACATATATATATATTTATATATACACACACAGAGGTGTGGGACGCCGAGCGAAGGCTAAACACAAAGCCTTACTTCATTTTCTATTTCTGTATTAACTTCCACTACTATTACTTTTTATACTTTTCTAAATCTTTCTCGCAGCAATAACTTCTTTATCACACCAATAATTATTTGGTCTTCAAAATCGGTGTCTTTAAAAATTTATTGCCATTCCCATTTTAGCCAGCATTCCTATTTTTAAGCTAAATTAAGTGCCTCATCCATGTTTTAAAACATCATAAATACAACCATGTTCGAAGTGTAATGCCGTTTTTAGTATTTCAATTAAAATAAATCATTTTTATAATGAATAGGCCTGATAACATAAAAGTGCTTGGAAGGTTTTACAGATTACTTTCAAATAGTGGGCGGGGCATTTTATCGCCGGAGATTTTTAGCAAAATCTTTTCCCCACGCAATATTTTTTAAATATATTTTTTGGAGATTACTTGCGGTTCTGTGGGAAGTAAAATAAAGTAATTTCTTCGCAACCATTCTTAATTTGAAAGCAATTTGAAGCCATTTACAATTTAATATATCGAGTATAAAGCTAATCCTCGCTTTTAAATTATTAGCAAGTTCTCATCTATTAAAGATTGAAATCAATTATAGTTTTTTTTATTTAAAGAATAACTAATAAGTTGGTACAAAACGGTATAATTACAAAAAATAAAAGAGAATAGCGAAACAACCGGAAAGTAAAACGACTCCTGGATAACGCCGGCTAAGCTACATCTAGTTTTATATCTATAATAACGATTTTTTTCGAGTACAATTAGTAATTCTAATCACGAGATGTGTGATTTTGTGTCTTCCGTCCGCTCGTTGGCCTCATCGTTTCCGAACGTGATGTCACAGGTGACAATGAAAGATGAAGGGGACGAGAAATAAAGTAGATGAATAGTTGCAGATAGGTATTTATTGGACAAAAGTTCCCATGATATGAGTTCGCTCCGTGTATAGAGTAGTATATTTTCGATTTTTCTCAATTACACTCAAAAATAGATTTCGCTAAACAATATCCGAGAAGACACTGGAGATATAAACGGGTCATTGTTTGATTGAACATATTTGAGTAGGCGTACACGTGACCTCTTCGGTCACAATAACTATTCATTCTACTTTGATTTCATTCGAAAATTTATCAAATGTCACGTGTCTTTTTAAACATTCTTCTTGCATAAGTGAAATCATCATCGTCGTCGTCATCATCATCATCATCATCATCATCATCATCATCATCATCATCATCATCATCATCATCATCAGCAGCAGCAGCAGCAGCATCATCATCATCAGCATCAGCATCATCATCATCATAGAAGAGCTTCCTTAACATATCCCTGATAATTTCATCTTTTCTTGGGTGGCCACTGCTCAGATCCCATCAGATACACTGATTGCTTGCGGCAGTCCCATATTCGGCAATACCTCCCCGTGACTATTTAAAAAGAAACCCCCATATCTACTCCAAACAACTATAGCACGCATAATTTGTGGTTACCGTCACATAAATAGGTATCACTGATGTCCCGAAGCATCAGTTTTACATTTAATTACTTCGTTATAGGCCAACAACTTATAATTTGTTTTGACGCGATTCATGTCTTTGAATTCGGTTTCAATTACATATTTTGACATTGTGTCTCGCTTCTGCGTTAACCTAAGCCAGTGAATGATTATGTCCTGATATATTTTGAAGACATTATGTCTGTCGAACGGGGGCAGACATCAATGCTAACAACTTATTAACTTCAACAAGTTAGCATACTTCTATATTATTATTATTATTATTATTATTATTATTATTATTATTATTATTATTATTATTATTATTATTATTATTATTATTATTATTATTATTATTATTGTTATTATTATTATTTACTCACTAGGAGTTATCACACTGGTCATCGTCAGTGATCGCCCACTGCCAACAACTTGTGGTATTCCCTGGAGTTTGAGTGACAACAAGTCTCCCCAGACTTCCAGTATGCTCCACCTCTTTTCGTTCATCACCGCTGATGCCATTGCGGTATCGCAACAGCCACCTACCACTGATTTCTCTCTGATAAGGGCCATTGGTCCCCTCTGGGGCCCGAGTGGCAACAAGCCTCCCCAAGGTCCCAGAGCTGTCCGCGCTCTTCCAGTGGAGGTCTGGTTTGCGCTTTCCCTCCTCGACCCTCTGTCCATAATTTTCGTGGTGTCAGCCTATGCTTGCGCCTCTCTCGTGCGGTTGTATTTTCCCCGGTTCTGTTTTCTTGTGCTTCCATGTGTTTGTTCTCCATTCGTTGCTTATGTGGGTTGGTTTCCGCATTCGAGGACATTTCTCAGGATTGTAGCTGTTTTGATCATTACTGTCCTTTGTATGGTCTCAGTTATCCCCTTGATTCCTATTTCTCCTAGTCTTTTCTCCATGTTTTTGGGGACTGTTCCTAGTGCTGCTATGATTATTGGTGTTATACTGACTTTCTTCATGTTCCATATTCCTTTCAGTTCTCTGGCAAGTTCAGTATATTTGCTTCTTTTTTCCGTCTTTTTGATCTTCATTCTGTGGTCCGCTGGAACGGCAAAGTCTACGATTTTGCAGGATTTTTCTTTCTTGTTGATTATTATCATATCCGGTCTCCTTGCTGTTATGGGTTTGTCTGTTTGTACATTTATATCCCATATGATTTTGTCTTTTTCGTTTTCTAGTACAGTTTCTGGTTTGTGTTTGTACCGTTTTTTTTGCATATTCGAAATTCATTTGTTTGCACATTTCCCGGTGTACTTCTTTCCCCACTCTGTCATGTCTGTTCTTGTATTCCTTTTGGGCTAGCTTGCTGCATTCACTTATTATATGATTTATCGTTTCGTCTCTTTGTCCACACACTCGGCATTTGCTGTTTTCCTGGGTTTTATCTATCTTTGCTTTAATTAAGTTTGTCCTGTGCAGCCGTCAGCAGAGATTCCGTTTCTCTGTTCAAGTGTCCTTTTCTTAGCCATGCCCAGCTGTTCTCATTGGCTTCATCGCTTGTGAGTCTTTATTATTATTATTATTATTATTATTATTATTATTATTATTATTATTATTATTATTATTATTATTATTATTATTATTATCGTCGTCGTCGTCGTCGTCGTTGTTGTCGTTGTCGTTGTCGTTGTCGTTGTCGTTGTCGTTGTCGTTGTCGTTGTCGTCGTCGTCGTCGTCGTCATCATCATCATCATCATCATTATCATCATCATCATCATCATCATCATCATCATCATCATCATCATCATCATTATTATTATTATTATTATTATTTTTTTTCATAGTAGTCTCAACTTTTAGGTGTTTTTAGTTATATTTTTCTTTTTAAACATCAAGTCAATTCCCTTGAATTAGCCATTCAAGCTGTACCTTAACACTTTCGCCCGTTCCTAACAGGTAAGCCTTTTGTGGAATTGGAAAAGATATTGTCTCGTTTATCTGTTTTAGCTATTTATGGTGGCTTTTCTGCTAGCTTATTATTTAATTTAAAACATAACTCAATCCATGAAGAGAGCTATATTATTGCATGTATTTTTGTCATTATAGTATATAAAAATCCTTAGGACTAAATTTGATCAACTCAAATTTAGTATAACAGAAAGTGACATAAAAATGTTGCCCTTTTTCATAATGCTTGATTGATTTGATTGAAAAAAAACATGTTACGTTTCACTCCATCATTTTTGGTGTAATAAATAAAGCTTACTTTAGAATTAAGTATATTAAGGCAATATTGCCATGGAAATAACAATTTTTACATCGTCTTTCTGATAATTATTAAATGAAATAAGTCTTATTTTAATAAATCATCACGTAAAATATTAAAATATAGTTTAGCAATTTACATTTCTAAAAAGTAATATTGTAAGTAGTAAAATTACATAAAAATAAAATGAAATGTACATTTCATTTAAGTTTTTCACTAAATATATGGGTCAGAGCAAGCAGTTTAATGGATAGCGTAACGGTTTCAAATCAAGTAGAAGGTTCGTCATTATTACTGTTCTTTTTTCAGACAAAATATAACTATATAACGAGATATAATGTGCCTATTATTATAAGAAATACAGCGTAGTTTTCAAGTTAATTGTCAATAATCGTTGTAAATTGATAGAATAATCTTACGTATTTTTATTCCCACATTTTACCATACATATGTATATATATACCTAAATGTGACATTTTAGAGATTCTATCGCCTAAGCGATTTAACATTCAGAAACATGTTTATAATGAGGTCGCTATGTTTATTCTAATCGGAAAAAAGACAATGACTTAATCTCATTTCCCCTTTTCTTTTGTATAGTTTTTTGACAGGTCCCCATACAATTAAATAGACATTTTACCTGTAATATCAGTGATCTGATATCTTGATGAATAGGATAAACCTTTGCTTCATCAACACAGGCAGAAAACTAAAAATAAGTTGCAATCATGACCTTAATTTATCTGAAATCGTATTCAAACCATAGTATTATATATATGTGTATATATACATCTATCATGTAAAGTGCTTACACTCAGCCAGTGTATATACATATTCGGAGTTACTTCCATAACATCGGTTGTTCTTTTTAAAGATATGTATAGACTCCGAACATACATCAGTTATTTGATAGTCTACATCTCGTGGCTATAGGCATTAGTTAAGTGCATGCTACTTACTTATTGGACCTCATCACCTCAAGTAATATTCATATATTGCATGGGACTTTTATGGCATAACTAACGAATGAAGAATAAAATAGCTTTTACGCACATTAAGAAACTCCTCAATATGTATTGAAATAGCCTAACGGTATGTCGAGACTTTTGCGTTTTATTTCCATTTCCAAGGACACTTATTAAAATGTATTTCTTATTCAAAATTGCTTAACACACAAAAATATATAAAAAGCAATTTCTACTTTTCATCTTTTCCTCTGATTAAGAATTATTTTTGGTTTATATTCCTTTATTTTTGCATTGTTTTCTCTAATCTATTTAGTTATTTTGAAATATTACTTAACGATCATATTTTATTTAAAAAATATATTTACATATTTTAAATATTCAATAATTTCTATCGAATTATGTTTCAATTCATGACTTAAGATTTTTCATTTTTCAATTTCTTTTTCTATCACAATGTAACAACTTGATGTTTGCTTCACTTGCTCTCATGATTTACATATGGCATTATTCACGCACGTTCAAAGTAGCCGATAGAGCCTGTTTTAAACAAAATGCTGTCTTTGATTTTATCTTGACGAAAAGAAAATTTTCAGAAGCTTTGTAACCAAAACGTTTGTAACATGATAAAAGCAAAGAAAACAGTTTTTAAAGTAAGATTAACTTTTATTTCTTAATTTGAAAGCAGACGTTGAGCAAGTCAATATTTGCTGAAAACAAGTGGACAAAGTCAATCATAGAGCCTTCTGCGATTAAAAGGTAAAAAAAGTGTTACATTGCAATTATTCATCCCGCAAAAAACATAGATATGTTATTACAAATATATCATTTTTACCTGAACTATTGAGTTAAATTATTTTTCAATTCAAAGAAATTGTAAAATATGTATTAAAAAGGAATGTTTGTTAAACTTGGTAACTAAAACATTCTACTGGTAGGTCAAAGATCAAAAGAGATGACATGTTGATGAATACACAACCTAATAACACCATTGCCGTCAATTGTACTTGTTCATTTAAACCCCGCCCACAAATGTGTAAGACCATACATGTACACATTTAAAGGCTGATTTAAACTATTTTCAGTTTTTTAAAACCGGATGCGGCCAAAGCTGATTCAATATTCGTGTATATCGATTTTAGGTACTTTCACAGATTATGACCCACGCTAACTTTGACCCTAACCCTAACTCTAACCCTAACCCTAACCCTAACTCTACTCCCCCCCCCATCCTTACCCTGACTCTGACCCTATTTTAGAACAACCACAGTTTAAGTTATGAACATATCAGCACATGGCTTACGGAACGAGATCAACTCTCACTGTTGATTAAATAAAGGATTCAGTTAATTTTTTTTTACAGATTCCCGAGTTCGACAAGACGCACTTGAAGAAAGCTGGAGGTTACACCGACTGAAACATTGTGAGAATAACATCCAAGATGAGAACAATAGTCCGAATTATCCAAATAATACAAATTATCAATCCTCATCAGACATTCAAAAACGAAATGGATATTTATATTTAGCGAAATTACGGCACAATTTTAATGGTTCCAGAAACAGTGTTTACAACTTTTAGGTGAACGGAAAAATACGCCTGTCATGTATAGGACTTAATTTCCACTTAAATTTCACATTATTTCAAAATAATACCGAAGCAACAGCGTTGTTAAATGTTTAAAATTATTTCATAAATATAATATAGAGAATTATTTGATATTGTTGGGTGTATTCAGTTATAAAGTAATGTGCTTGTATTAAATCAAATATATTAAGCACAAACTGAAAAATAAATAAAAAAATACGAATTTTATGATTAAGTAAATTTAACTACAATTTTATAAACATATAATGAAATGTCTTAAAGTGTGAATTCTACGTCTGGGTTTTTTTCGTCATGGAAATATTTCTAACGTAAAACATATTTTTCATGCACACTGTGTCTATTTCTTATTGTGATGTATATTTGGTCTTTTTTTTCTCTCTCTCTGCCTCTACATCTCTCTCTCTCTCTATGGCTTCAAAAGAGATTTTAAAACAGTTTGGATCTAAACGTCGCATGCGACGGGTCGAGCGTAAACTAATTCAACTTTCGAGTTTTTATTATTTTTCTTCGGTAAATACGTAATACAATATATTTTTATATATAAAATATGCTCGTCTGTTCCCTAATTCCAAGCGTTCAATTGCAGCACAGCGGTCCCAGGCAAATGGTTACTTCTCAGGAGAGAATTGATGACGCCTAACAACGCCGCTTAAGACACGTCAAGCCAAACGACGGATCAACCCCTTTCGTTTAAGGGAAATGTAACGATCGTTAAGTCCCGAGAGCTGGTCTAATGAGCATGATCACAGGCTAATACAAGTAGTTGTCTTTTACAACCACAGGTTAGGCGGTCATGTTAAACAAGACTAAGAAAGTCTACTAAGAATAATCTGTCTGCAACAGGTATTCGTAAAATGTTCACGACCAACAGGAAAAAATAAACCTAACAGTTTCTAACAGCTGTTGATCGATAACATCGACCTCCAGTGTCGCGGATTATGTACATGTCTGTATGAATAAAACTCTTTATAAGACCAGTTGAAATTCTTTGGATTTTTATCTGGTGGATGTTAACTTTACCTGGATTACTATCTCTCTCTTTCTCTCTCTTTCTCTCTCTTTCTCTCTCTTTCTTTCTCTCTCTCTTTCCCCCCTCTCTCTCTCTCTCTCTCTCTCTCTATATATATATATATATATATTCTCCAATCAGTATCTATCTATATATTCCAATTTGTTTATTTTCTATGGTACAGAACAGTAAAGTAAAATATTGAATCCTACTCTATATAAGGACAATTGAGTTCCTCTCATTTACAAGTAGTACTTACAAGAATTTGACTATAATGATCCTTCAAGTGACTTCTCCGTTTTAGAAATCGCAATTTTAACAACAATATGTATTTTTCCCAGTGGAATTGCCATTGTTCAAGCGCTAAATGGGAAACCGATTAATGTATCAATTCATCACTGAATATTTGAATCGATCAACAATACACACACACACACACACGTATATATATACACACACACACACACATATATATATATATATATATATAGAGAGAGAGAGAGAGAGAGACAGACAGACAGGCAAAAAGTGAGAGAGAGAGTGAGAGAGAGAGAGTGAGGCGTTGGTCAATAATAGATCAATGAAGAGTATATTAGAAGTACCACATGACCTATTCATTTATTCCAATCTCAACATAACACGATATAAGTAATAGTGCATGCTGTCAAATCAATTTACCTTAAATTATGGCGGCCATTTTGATTCCATTTTTATAACAGGCTAATTATTAGTAGAGACATTGCCTCTAGAGAATGTATATATGTGTCCAATGTTTCGTGTATATGTTTGTTTTTATGATAAAAAATTAAATGTAATTCATAAATACAAGTTCTCATCTAAAATATCTGGTTTTATATAAATGGTTGGAAAATCAGTGGCGCATAAAACTTGATGGGTAAAAATACTTGATAGAAAACTAAGGAAACAAGTTACCATATAAATGTATGCTCATATATTGTTTTCTTTTGCAGTGTGGCATCTACAAATTCTCTGTCTATGGTGATTCTCCCTCTCTCTCTCTCTCTCTCTCTCTCTCTCTCGGTTCCTCTCTCCTTCTCCTTCTCTTTCTTCGGGGATGCAATTGAATACAAAGCCTTATCCCAAGATCTTATACAACTTGTCTCGAGAAATTTACGAGAAATCCAATGGTGGTATTGATTTTTTATAAGGGGTTTTACAATAATATCGGAAGACTCCATTCACGACGCACACCCATAAAAAGGGAAAAAACGAGATACCATTTCATCTTATTTATAAATTGAAAATTAAAAATTATAAAAATTATAAAAATTAAAAAAAAAAGAATTAAAATAGTAAAATGTAGTTTGGATCTTGCAGTTTTAATAACACATGCATGATAACACATTGCATGCAACGCATGGGCTTCCTGTGGTATATAAAACATAAAAACACGAACATGTAACAATCTCACATAGGGATGGAATGATGTTGCTTCACAAACATCTCAAGTAAAAATATGCCTGATTTTACGATTCCAAATTGATGTTTGTTCTGAAATAGCTGCTGTAAAACGCCAATCTAACCTCTAGTTTCGGATTATCTCTCAATCGTTCAAATTATATATACACATACACATATAAATACATATATAGTATGATATAATGTATATGAAGAAATAATTACATTTGATGTCCAGATGGCCTCCGAAAGCGCTGGTATAGATGGTGTATCAACATATAATTGTACAGTATAATACATTATATATATAATTTACTATTTCATGTATATCCACACATATTGTTATATTATAAAATAATATAATATAATATAATTATATATATATATATATATATATATATATATATATATATATATATATATATATATATATATGTATATATAAGTATCATTAAAAATAACGGACATCTTGTGTGTGGATATTGACAAGATTAATTATACTATTAGTACTAATATACTCAAATGCCTATAAATATAAATTTAAATTAAACACAGTCCTTTATCTTTCCCGCCTAAATAGAATATATATTCACTCCTAGGTCTATGCCTGGTTAACATTACTCCACTGACGATGGACCTGGAAGGGTCCGAAAGCGCTTTGGGAAGCTTTGGAAATTTTATCAGCCAGTTTCCGTCTGAAACTAAGAACCTAATCAGAAAAACGGAAAAGATTCATAGAAAAAATTATTTTTAATGATACTTGTATAAAAGAAAAGATGCTGCAAAGATACACACACACACACACATACATATATATATATATATATATATATATATATTATAATATATAAAATGAGGAAATAAAATAAGATGTCAATCAAATTTTATTAGAATTCAAAGTTCAAGCAAAGTATTCTTAAGTCCTTAGCTCATGAGGTTCTGCTAGCAAGATGAGATTGGGATGCAGTCTTTTTTTGCTCAATTCGGATTTAACGGGTTTTCTAATTAAACAACCAACTTTGATTTGACTTGGGTTGCACATTTCGGGATTTGGGAAATTTGATTGGACTTTCTATATTATTTGATTTATTTATCATTAACATTGAATATTGACACATTTCGGGACTGGATAACTTTATCGGCACCTTCAATTACACGTATTTGGACTGCTGTTTGTAACTTGGAGTAATTGTCTTTCCTGATTATGCTTCTCAATATGTATGAACTGGATGGACTATATGGATTCAACAAAAAGTATGTTTTTGGGTTGATATGTTTTGATGTTAAGTATTTTTGTGTATTTGTGTATATAATTTTATATATTTTCAAAGCGTAATTTTATTACCTGTAGTAGTATAACTGCGATAATGGTCCTCTGAAGAGAAGAATTATCTTTGAAAACTCATGAGCTAAGGACTTAAGAATACTTTGCTTGAACTTTGAATTCTAATAAAATTTGATTGACACCTTATTTTATTACCTCATTTTATATTATAATATTAATGCTCTATCCAGTATATTGAGCTTCAGTTTTTATCCGGATGTTTCACTAATTATAAGATATTAGTTGACGCTTATATCTTTTGTTGGATTACTTTATATATATATATATATATATATATATATATATATATATATATATATATATATATATATATATATATATATATATATATGTATATATATATATATATATATATTTAGTATTTAATTTAACGTGATTAAAACTTAGTAGTAGTATGAAAATATACTCATGGCAATAAGCTGCTAAGTTTATGCTAAATTTCCGGGAAAATCGTCAGGCTTATTGAACAGATTTATATTATACGTTTGATTTCGTATCTAATCAGTACTTACTCTACATACTAACCAATAGAAATTCGTTGTTTTTCGGATATCAATCCCCTTTCCTATTTATTCCTATCAGCCAATGAGTGCTACTCCCTTTTATGATACGACTTTGTCACGTGGAAATGAAAACAATTTATTAGTCACATTTTTCTGTTATCTATCGTCATCTAAGATTTATCTTTATAGATATAATTTTTTTTATTTATTCATTCAAATCTTTTATTGATTTAATTTCCTTTTATTAATTATCAAAAAACAATCATTATTCTGTGTCTACAGTTAGTTGTTATTTCGTTTCTACAATTTAATAATTATTTGGCTTCTTTAAGATTAAAAATATCTAGTTCTTCGTTCTTAGATGAAAAAATTATTAAAAATATTATACATAAATATATATCCCCTGTAGATAACGATTTTAATATTGGATTTATTATTTACTACAAAAGGTTTAACACTAGCGATTTACTAATAAAAAATAATCCTACCGACGATGGCTTACTAAAGACTAGTAATGCCATATACGTGTTCAAATATCCTATCGGAGAATGTGTCTTCGCCAACAGCACGTATATAGGCATGACTAGAACTAGTATTTCACGTCGATTAACTTGCCACCTGGCCTCCCCTGAAAGCTCCATTTACAAACACCTTACAGCACATAACATCTCCAAAGATAATTTTAGAAATATCTTAACCGGTAGCACATCCATTCTTTCTGTATCATTTTGCGGTATTCGCCTCCCCATAATGGAAGCGTGTTCATTCAATTAAAAAAGCCCAACATTAACCATGCTCGTTATGAGGGGTGCGAAGCCGTTTTGAAATGCTGTTGAATGATTTTATGTTTTTAATCACATGAAAACGTCCTTTTAGATAAATTCACCAATTTTATTTTGCATTTATCAATCATCCGCCTGAAGACGACCAATAATGGTCGAAAACGTTCGCGTTAAATATGGAGATTTCTTACACTCCATTATTAAAAGCTCAAGATCTATCGTCCGACGAATAGAAAGATTGGATCAAAAAGGAACAAACAGAAGTTGGCACTCCTGTTGAACCAGATATATATATATATATATATATATATATATATATATATATATATATATATATATATATATATATATGTATATAAAGTGCGAGGGTAGGTCGTGTAGGAAAATTCTATGTGTATTGTGTGGTGTGTGTACAGTATGCATGTATATGATAGACACGTATGCCTTTCCAATGTGTAAGGGTTGTTTTGGGTTGATTTCTGTTAAGCGCTGATAATGACACGTTTAGAAAAGTCTTGCCCCAACAACACTGATAGTTACAATCTTTAAAAAGTTACTTTTTACTGGACAATTTTATGTTTTATTAAGTTTGAATTCTTTAAGAACAATTTATGTGCTAACACCGAAACGCTGTTTAACTCGCATAAGCTGTTCTAATGTTTATATAAGTTTATTTATAAAAAGTCAACTTTTCCTTGTGCACTTTTGAAAAAAATATTGGGTTTAACTTTATTTAATCAATATATTTTAACTTAATTAATTTATATATATGTATATATATATGTATATATATATATATATGTATATATATATGTATATATATATATATATATATATATATGTATATATATATATATATATATATATATATATATATATATATATATCGTTATTGGAGGAGTTCCTTTTGGCACGATAGATAAGGTTTTTATGACAGCCATTTTATATTTATCAGGGCATTTACTTTTAAAATTAAGTAAGTTGGAATTTTTACTAGTAAGTTTCTTATACGGATAGGTGATAAATTTATGTGTAGACATTTCTATTTCTATATCTAGGAAGGGAATTTTTTTGTTGATATTAATTTCTTATGTAAAGTTTAATGTTGAATTATTTTTAAAAGTATTTTTTTATTTCAGTTAAATTAGATAAGTGGTTTGTCAGTAGGAGAATGTCATCGACGTATCGGACATATATAGAGGGCTTAGGAATAATATTAAAAGTTTTCATTTCTAGGTTAGACATATAATATTCAGCGAACAATGGTCCTAGGGCTGATCCCATTGAAACGCGATCTACCTGGGTGTATAAGTTACCATTAGGACCATAAAACGGTACCTCAGTGGTGCAAATGGTTTCCACTTAGCGTTACAAAATAAATTTCCACGTAAAAAATCAATATGGTAACATGTAAACAAATTAATACGAATTAATTAAAATAAACAACGATATAATTCGCTCAATTCCTATCAGTGCTTCGTTAGATCATTTGGTAATGCATTGGACACTAATTTCAACGATTGGTAGTGACTGGAGTCCAGCTTTCGAATCTTGAGATTAATATGCTCGCTACGCCCGGCCACATTAATGAATAGTGAAACAACGATACAGCTGTCTCGAATGACTATATTTGATATGTATTGATAAATGTTTTAACGTGTACATATCACCATTGATTTTAAACTAATTAAAAAATTCTCTATAAAAATATGCATCTTTAAATGCTTTCGATGTTTCATCAACACGAATGGCGGCGTCAATGCGTGGGATGTGACCGTTGTGTATCGAAATGGAAATCAATATCTCTTCCTTTCCATTTCGTTACACACGCGAATTACTTTTATTGACTCACAGAAAATTCTTTCCTTTTCAGTCTCTGATAGAAACTAATCTTTAACATCGTTTCTACAGAAAGAGGCAATTTGAACTCCATTTTTATAACAATAAATACGATAATTTAAAATTCAAAAAACGATTATCTGGCTTACCGAAAATTTAGGACCCAGGGGAAACTATATTGATAGGAGAGACTGAAACCTTTCTAGAAAAGAAACGGAAGTGAACAATTCTTGATTGAAAAACAGTAACTATATTGAAAGTCTTCAGAATTATTGAATCAAAAATGATTTCGGCCATGATGTTATATATTAGTTCAATATCTGCCATCCGGACAATGCAAAGTTACTAATAAACATGATGATTATCGAGCATATTAATCTCAATATTCGAAAGCTGGACTCCAGTCACTACCAATCGTGGGCACTAGTGTCCAGTGCTTTACCAAATGAGCTAACGAAGCACTAATAGCAGTTGAACGAATTATATCGTTGTTTATTTTAATTAATTATGTTTAAAAAATTCGTACATTGAACTGATACAACAAATTGTTATTATTAATAAAAATAATGTCATAATGGTTAATAATGATAATAATAACACCATTTAATTCAAGATATTTATTTTCACTTATTTAAGTGAAAATAAATATCTTGAATTAAATGGTGTTATTATTATCAGTATTAACCATTATGACATTATTTTTATTAATAATAACAATTTGTTGTATCAGTTCAATGTACGAATTTTTTAAACAAGGTTTACAATATTTTATATATTTAATTGAATTCTGGAGAATTTCTGTTTAGATTTACGCTCAACGAATAGTTCGTTGTAAGAAAAAATAAGGCAACTGCCTTGCTATAAACAAATGATTGACAATGATATTAGGATTAAAATTTAAACAATAAACTATATAAAAAACAACAATATAAGTCTATCAGAAGACTGCATATGTCTGTCTGATATTTTGTGGATCGAACTAAGTCTTTTCTGGACCTTACTTCTCCATATTGTATGAAGTATTCCCGAAGATATGTAATTTAAACGTTGATAACTCCAAAACTACTTATACCATCAGGGTGACATTTTACATGGTGGTTACTGTTATTAAGAAGCATCAAATTCATACATCATATTTGAAAAAATCAAAAGTTGAAATTTCATCAAAGACTTTATTGGCTACAATAGAGATCAAGTAGCGAGTCTCTATAATGGACAGAACCAAAGTTAGCGCAAAAATGTGACTTTAATTTTCTTGTGACCTTGACCTAGATATCCCGAAAATTAAATCAGTTCTTAGTTAGACCATGCCCGATAATTTGCCAAGTTTGATGACGATTAGTCAAGCGATGTAGACGCAAGGCTGTACACCCACAGACATAGTGACACATTCCACTGAATACATAATCTCGTTGACGGAGATAATTATTATTATCACTAATATATCAATAGAATTGCATTATTTCTGTACAAATACCACTTAAAAGTTCATATGTTTTATATGAACGTAAACATCAAATTAAAAAGACTTATCACAAACATTTATTAAACATTAATAAGGTCGGAGGTTATATAGGCCGAAACGTTGTGAGAATAATACCCGAAATGATAACAGTATTTCGAGTAATCCAAATAATACAAACTTCTAACCAGGTGTTTAAATCAAATTCTAACTCGTTATAAAGTCCGATTCATCCCACTTATTAAAGCGACGTTCATCAACGTGTCTCACATATCATATGACTAGTAGAACACTTATATAATATATAATTCTGTAATTGATTAGATGACATTTAAATTTTCGGTTTTTAAATGAAATCGAATACAGTTTAATGTGCTGCTTTATGTCATATAAAGGAACTAATGATATTTGTACACTTCTTTTAAAGCCCGTGGAATATTCAAATGTTATCTCTCAACAAAATGACTCCTGATGAATGCAGAACATTCAATTAGCTTGGCCTTAACAAAGCCAATGAGATGCTGCTTTTGGTTTCTAAGAGAAGCCATATGGTCTGTATGCACTATGGAATCATCTGCTATCAGTGATCAGTTATCAAATGTTTCACCTTTACGCTTGCCCGAAAAGGTGACAGATTTGATAACGATTTACGTTAGACAATTCTAAAGGGTATGAATAAAAAGGAAGAGAATTGGTTTTAATCTGAATATTGTTGTCAGTGAGAACAAAATGTCAATATAGTTCTTTATCTATATGATAAAAAGAAGACCCTGCATGTGTGTGTAGTTGCAAGAACCAGTGCTTGGAATCGATTCTCATGAGATTTAAAACAGGAATCAATACATCGCTGAAGGTAATATTCACATACAATGATGCACTTAAAAACTAAATTTTTATCGCCATGAAATTATTTCAATTTTGAAGATTCGCAATATTTGATAGAATTTCAATCACTTTTACATCCTCTGATGAAATATTTTCTGAGCTTATAACTTTTATCGTGCAAATCTTATTTTAACTATAGTTTGATATAGATTTAAAGTATTTTCAGGTACGCCACCCTAATGCTTATTAAATTAGCTTAGATTAGACTCATGTACTCGTTCACTACCTTAAACTATCGGTTTAAATTTCATAATTCATGCTGCCAGTGTAAAATATTATCTCTATTATATTTTAAATCACAAAAATCTCGGTGTGCTAAAGTAGACAAAGATAATGATTAATAAAACATTTAATTCTTTTTTGTTTTATTTTGATAATATTTGATTACAATCTATGTTTATATTATCGTCCGGCATTTGAAACAGTAAAATTGTAATTCTCTAGTTAGGGTGTAAAAAGCCCGTAAAATGCTAAACATGACCAAAAGTTGTCTAATTAGGAAGAATAAATAGAATATGACAGACATTATTTTCTAAAAGAGATCAATACAAATCTGAAAAAGTGTCTAGTTAAAACTTCTCAAAAATTACTTTTTTCTATCGTTATCTTATAAATCGTCTACATTAACATAACTTTATAATTAATTTGCATTGTATAGAATTGAAACCCTATATCTTACAACCAATAAACAAATTAGAAATAATGAGAATACGTAACTGAAAAATTCACTACATACAAAAACTATTATAATTCTGTACAAACTTCAGGGAAAATATGAGAAATTCGAACCTGATTGGAGGTTACAGGTCAGGTGACCGCCTTAAATGTCATTCGTACAGATGAATTCCAAATGACTTTACTACTAATTCAGATTCAGCTCAAACTCATATAAATAGACCAGGAATGTTAGAGATATAAGCAGGAAGTGTGTTGCTATGACAACAAAGGAACATAATTCAGTCCAGTCACTAATAAGTCAACAACTAATTATCATGCTCTTAATAATCCGACGTTTTTGCTCACGTTTGAAACAACAACAAAACAATTATCATGTTCGCCCAAAAATACACTTTACCTATTTATTTATTTTGAATAACATTCTTGGCCTTTTGGCTAAGATCAAAGTGTAGTATCTGTTCCGATGGATACTGCACCCCATAGACGGGTATTGTCTTGGCCTTCGGGGCTTCATTTACGCCGGGTTTGTATGTGCAGTTCTAGGAGGTCCACCCACCCAGGCTTCGCCTCCCCTCTTTGGGGAGGAGTAAGTTTATTGCTTACTGCCTTATGCGCCCCAACCGGGGAATGACGACGGGGCTGCCCAGGCAATTTTTGTAGGCCAGAGTGCTCACCTTCTCGGGCGCTGGCTTTTCAAACCCCACTTTCCCGACCCGATCTTGGGTCACATCTTACTTGTGTGAGTAAGATAAAAAACTGGCCTTGTGCCTAACTCCTGGAGAGGAGTAAATAAATACTAATATTGTGTACACTTTTGAATGTTCATATAGATGTTATCTTTTAGTTCTGTCTCCTTTTTCTTCGAAGAAGCTTCTTCGTGCTGCTTTTATGGAGCTGATTCACTTGACTATCTTGAACTTATATACTCATTAATATATTCATAAGTTTGAACAAATAAATATTTACAATTTTTTTACGTAAAAATACTTTGCAAAATTACAAAGAGATCGTTAAATCTCTTTGAATATTAATGTTAAATGAAAGTTTTAAACAGTCGTATCTCTTAAAGGACATTATTTTCAAATCGAAAGATAACAGTGCCGCTATTAAACACACTTGGACGTTCATTAGCAAAGAAAATGTCACATTTTACTCGGAGAAAATCATGCCGATTGGATTTTTTATATTTTCACAAGTCGAAAACACATTTTTATATAAAACAATATAGAAGAATCAAATGCCATTTTCGAGGTTCGCTGTACAAAACTGTTTGAAACAAGGAGATTCATGAAATTCAACTCACAATCTATTTCTATTATATGTCTATGATATATACATGGACATTTTTCTGGGGTTAATTGGGGTGAGATCATTAATAATGGCTTACTTGGTGATGATAAAACTCAGTTACAACAGATTAGTAGGTAATATTCAGCAATCAACGGCGATAATTGGTGCATCTAGATATTCATTATTTTTATCTCAGCTTCGTATGAGACACCGTTATTTCCCACCGGGCAAGAAGTGACCTTTGCTTTGGTAATGAAAATGTACGTAACTATAATAGTCGCATTGTTATGTTTCTCGTTGAAACTAGTGTCCTTTAAGGGATCTCTCTATTTACCAGTTTCAGTCAATATTACAATTATTACATCTCTGAAGATGATTGAAATTTGTTTTTGCAAACTTATGTACTTTATGTGGTAAGAACGTTAAAATTAACATATATGTTTATTTATATCAATAATTAGCCAACATTGTATTTATGCTGAGCTTTGTGTATTTAATATGTTATAAAATGGCAATATCTCGTTTTATATAAAGTTAGGTATGTGTGTATGCTTATATATTTGTGGATAAACTAATTTCACTGATCATTAGAACAAATACATTGAAGACATTGCCAAGGCTGCCGCAAAGAAGGTTGGCTCCCTCTACCGTGCTAGTAAAATACCCCACACCTGACATTATCATGTATCTCTACAAAGCCACCATCCGCCCATGCATCGAGTATTGTTGTCACATCTGGGCTGGTGCATCATCTACTAGTCTCTCCCTCCTTGACAAGGTCCAACAAAGAGTCGCCAACCTAATAGGTTCCTCACTGTCAACCAAGCTCCAGTCCCTGTCCCATCGTCGCAATGTAGCATCCTTATGTTTGTTTTATAAATACTTCAATGGCTTATGCTCCGATGAATTGGCTACTCTGATGCCCCCTCGACGTAAATTCCCTAGACCAACTCGACAATCAACTAAATCTCATTCATTCATTATGGAGGCCCGCAGATGCCGGAGAGCCTCTTACTAAAATATCTTCTTTCCTAATGCTGCTGGCCTCTGGAACTCTCTACCTGCCCCTGTTTCCCCGACAGTACTGACATGCAGAAATTTAAAACTAATGTAAACAGACATCTCGCTGCGCAGATCCCAATTTAGATTGACCCCCCATCCAACCTTCTCCCATTTTCTTTTTTCTCAGTAGTCCCTTACGTCTACAGTGGCGGCCTGCCTTGTTTTGGGTAAACTATGTTTAAAAAAAAAAAATTAATTTTGGAACAGAGCTGTTTTGCGTAAAGATGGGTAATGTTGACTATATTTAGTTAAATTTAGTTCCATGGAATGTGTGCTGTGTTTAATAGAAGAGTAACGAATACTTCCGTATGAAAATATGATAGTATATTATTATTATTGTTCATTTGCGGCAAATGGAGAGAGTCAATGAGAATCGTCGAGGGGTCGAGGATGCACGGGGTATGACGGAAATTGATCTCTCGAATTCGGAAGCCAGCCGCTTTCTGTCGATACAAAGTCGACCTAGTTAATTGAATATTTTTGTATACCCAGTCGTCCTTGACTGTCACACACATTCCAGGATGTCACCTATGCAATTGAAGTATCCACGCCCCATCAGCCACCTTACCTCGCGTGGCTTCCAGCTGTGGGCGGATGTTATTTGTCAGCTACATGCCATTAAAGTCACCCAAAGACGATATAATATTTGATAGTCTTCATGGCAAACATTCCACCCCTCGATTGAAAATAATAGGGGAAATAAATTGTAATACACCTTTCCTAGAAAGATGTATTCAATAATGCATATCTGTAATATATACATCAAATGTATTACCATTCAGACATTTGGGAATATTCATAAACAGCCTTACATTTATGAATTTAAATTCCTGCAAGAATCCGATTGAATTATTTAATTTCTACATAACTTTGGTTTTTAAATACATCAACATTGTGTTTGAACCGTTCGAGCAGAGAAGCTGTTTTATTGAACTGTCGACTTGTCAGAAACATCTGTTCACAAACTAGGTCATCTCAGTTGTTCGTTTGTCGACGATGATTTATGTTGATTTATTTAAAGATAAATGTATTGCGTCATTTTATATTTTTCATTTCTATCTTTTTAATGTCCGAAGCTCAACATTTTCTACCTTATACTAATATCTATTTTACGTATATACATGAAAGTTTGATAAATCAAGTAAATGTGATACTCTAAATTTACAAAAAAATACATAGTTTATCATATTTTATGAGTTTAAAAACATTAAACTTAAATTTGTATTAAATATTCTTTATGAAACATCATTTCCCAAATAAAAAAAAAACGTCAATTTATAATTGATATAAAATGACATATTTACACAAAAGTAAAGTCTATCAAAAACTACCATATTACAGCTTATAGTTGACACTTTGTAATATTATCATTTTGTGTTTAGCTAAAACTTTTTTGTTGAGTTCAAACATATTTTGACACTATGTACAGAATTTTGTCTCATACATTTGTATATTTATTGGGTCCGAAGTTTACAATAGTTGATTAACCCACTAAGGTTCCACGAGGAACAAAACAAAAACTCGATATTAAGGTTCCACGAGGAATAAAACAAAATATCGTTCACAGAGTGGTAGCGTTATGCCCCTTTTCAGATAGTGTACGATACTCTTTTGATATATTTACTTTTTATATTAAATTAAAATTCACTGAATCTTATATTAAAAAAAGTTTTATTTGCCTAAGCTATTCGGAGAATTAAATAATACTATATTCACTACTACTAAAAGTAAGGTACCTTACTACAAAGAAAATGCGAATAACTTTCTTCCATTTACCATTTCCAGGCGCCTCCTAATTCCATTTTCCCAACCATTTTCAATTTCCCAGGTTTTTGCAGCCTTCTAACGAATGGACATTATTTCATTAAAAAATAAATTATGTGAATACTGATCATCTTAAAGTGCAACATTTTGATAAAGTAATGTTTGTTAGTGAATATGTCTGCTTGATCCCTACGAAATATGTTGATGGACGTGTTTCCTTTTTGTGGCTTTCTTCCATTTGCCCCATTTGAAATAATTATTCGAATAAAGTGTTTTGTTTTTTATTTGCATTTAAATTATACGAATATTCATTAATTGTATACGGGATATATTATTTCAGTAAAGTCATTTGCTTCTGTTACTGATGATTCTTCCGGCTTCCCCAATAAGTTACACATTTCGTATCGTGCAATAATTTATTTGAACTCAGCGTAATCTTGATTACTATATTTTCAATTGACCAGGTAAACTATTAACTCATTGTGAAAGAGAACATAAATAATTAAGATGTCCCGTAAGGAAAATTGCTAATTATGTAGTCGCGTTCATGTGCCGTAACGTTTTATGATTAAATAATATGCGAAATGCTACGTTGCAATTTAGATAGGGCGTTTAAAATGTTCGATTATGTTAGAAAAGTTATTTAGGATTAATTGAATTTTATATTTAAAAAATAACTTGACACAACAAAAAGTACAGTGCATAATTTTGTGTATATGTATTTTACGAGTGAAAGTTAAGTCATGTATTTTTAAACGTTACGTTATTATGTTTGTTGAAATATATCCCAGTCAGCTCTAAATTTATGGATCGGAAAAAACAACTTATTGTCAACAACTTATTGAATCATGTAAATTTAGAAGATCTATAAAGAAACCTTTTAGTTTCAATGATTCCTACATTTTTCAGACGTCCACCAGCAGGAAAACGAGATTATCGAAAGTACACACTTTATAAAAACATCACGCCCACCTAACACCTCTTATGTTTCACTATTATATATATATATATATATATATATATATATATATATATATATATATATAGTCTTGGAAGTTTTTCAACAATTAAAACTATATTAACTCCCCCCCCCCCCAAAAAAAGCTTAAGTCCCAAGTCGTTCAGTGGAAAATAACCCATGTAAGTCAATTTAACTTTTTCAGTTATTATATTAGTTTGCTTCTAACATTATTTAAGGGATCATCAGTTGTTTACCATAAAAAACTGTTTCGGGAATATATATATATATATATATATATATATATATATATATATATATATATATATATATATATATATATATATATATATATTATACTAGCAATTCACGTGATACGCGTTTATGAAAATAACGTTACGTATATTGTGGACGCAATTTTAGATAATCTTTTACGGAAGAATCTTTTGTAGATACTTTTTCATGTTAAATATAACTATTTAAACATGATAGCTTTATGAAATAGCTTCAATCTTATTCAAATACTATTATTTGAACAACATCTCTACAGTATTTTATTAGACACTGAACTTTGTTTCCACTTGAATGAATACAGATTTGCAGTTCATTATGATTGTATCATTCCTTATTAGTTTTCTTATCATGTAACTGCCATTATTTTGACATCTTTTATAGAAATATTGAATGGTTGGAATATATATATATATATATATATATATATATATATATATATATATATATATATATATATATATATATATATATACGACCGGTGTGAATAATTCTTCTTTAAACTGACGATTCCCGTAAGGATGAAAGGTATACGTATGTAGATAAAAACAAATGTTTATAATTAATTATTTGTCGCCCCTAAATATAGGCTGGGCTCTCTAGCGAGTAGTATTAATACAGCTGTCATCGTGGCTTCAGTACAATATTCCTTTCAAAAGTTGAACTCTTTACGTCAGCTATCTTTAAGTAGGATTAATCTCTCGTTGATTTGCCGAGTCATTGGCAACGGCCCTGTGGGAAAAAAACGTTGGAATTTAAGTTTTATATATAACCCAGGTTCCGGGGTTCGAGCCCGACAACCGGTGTAAATAATTCTTCTCGTCACTGACGATTCCCATAAGGATGAAACGTATACGTATGTAGATAAAAACGCATATTTATAATTATATATATATATCTATCTATCTATCTATCTATATATATATATATATATATATATATATATATATATATAACACTCTTATTCCAAGTGTGAAATTCGTAGCTTAATAATATCTAGTAATATTAAGACTAATTACATTTTTACACATATAATATTACTTGGAATATTTCCAACATATACACTACTTATGAAAACGAATAAAGTCATGGAATACGTAATATCTTAAATTAATTGTTATACGATTTTGATCCCTCTATTAAAATTAGTATAACTTAGAAGAGCGGACTACTTAACAATTTATACAGTTTATATTAGCTACAATAATCCTTTATTGATTGGTAAGTGTCTAGATTCCTTTACTTTGTGTTAGAATCAGAAGAGAATAGTAAAACATGATTCAGAGTTTTTCACTTGCTGTTTTGTTATTTTCACACTGCAATGCAACATATCTGATAACGTGTAACCATTTTCTTGATGGAATGCTGGATGCAACTATATTTGTGTAGCTCTATTTACTGACTGCCCCCAAAATACCCGGTTTTACATGCTCTTTATACTAATATTTTTTTTACATTATTACCTTGATTCACTTTAGGGTAACGTGAATCCAAATGTATTACCAGGAGGTCGATCGTGCCCTGATATTTTGTCTCTTTATCTGGAAAATGAAATCGCTATCAGTGCCTAGAGCTACGAATCAACGTAAAGCCACAGAAAGTGCTGACTCGTGTTTTTCGTTTTACCTTGTCAAAATTTCGCTGTCAGTTTGCATTGGATAACTGTCAGTTTGCAGTAGAGTTTAGGAGTAAATAGTTAACTGCTTCTTTCGATAATGCATTTTCATGTTGTTAGGAATTTCTGAATAGATAACAACACATCTTTGTTTCTGAAGATATTGGAAACAGATATTCTCTCCCGAGGGGACTCGTCTTATCAACTATAGCATTAAATAAGAGACAACTTTATGAAGGTAACGGTGATTTTAGACATTACTCCTTGACTATAAACTGTTTACACAAACTATTCGCAAGATTTGTTATTTCTAATACAATTGTGACTGATAATCAAATTTTATTTACAGTTAAAGAAGTTGGAGATTTATGTAAACAATTTTCAATTAGTCACGTGACAATCGTCCGGGACTATCAAAGATCTAAAGGCTAAGCAGAATAGCTAGGAGTTATGTTTTAGTGAGCGTTAAGAAAATCAGGTCAAGTTATTAACTTCAAAGAGGTTAGACAAAGGTCGAAGTATTTTTTATTTACCTCTTCTTCAGGAGGCTAGAGACAAGGTCAAGTGAGGTTAGCCACCGCACTAGGATTAGCGCACTCCGGCCTACAAAAAAATGCCTGAACGGCCTCGTCAGCGTTCCCCAGTATGGGCGCCTCTAGCGATTAGCAATAAACTAACCCCTTTCTAAAAGAGAACGCACCGCCTGGGAGGGGGACCTGCTAGAACTGTACAGTTCAATAGTAGCATCCATCGAAACAGATACTACACTTTGATCAAAGACCAAGAAGCCGAAACTGAATATGGATTTCTCCGAGTGTAACGGATAAATCCAAATCCAAGTACAAATCTGGGACTGTCACCAGTTGTTTTCAAGAAAGATTACATCGATATTTAATAAACTGGAAAGAAAAATGATACGATATCCTAAAGGAATTATTCGATGATATACAACATAAGGAGACGATATCCTAAGTCATTTCATTCGATGAAAAATAGTGCCAATAAAAGATATCCTAAACAACTTTTCCGATGGAGAAATCTCCAGGATACGTTACACTAAATCAATTCTTAAGTGAAAAACAATGTCAGAATATTATATCCCAGTACTATTCTTCGATTAGAATACCCGTTAAGACACAATATCCTAAATTAATTCTATGAAATACGTTTTCAGGGAATAATATCCTGAACCGATTCTATTATGAGAACTAACGCCAAGAGATGATATCCTAAATCAATTATTGGGTGCGAAACAACGCCAGTAGACGATATCCTAAACCAATTCTATCGTAAACAATATAACGAGACCCAATTCTAACCCAATTCTCCGATGAGAAAAAGGCCACGAGATATTATTCTAACGCAATTGTTCGATTAGCACCAACATAAGGAGACGGTATCGGTCACCAATTCTATGATAGAAAAACAACGCCAATAGACAATATATTAAAGCAATTTTACGATAAAAAACAAGTTAACTAGAATATTTTCGAAATCAATACTCGGATGAGAAAAAAAACACCACTATATATTATCTTATGCCAATTTTTCGATTAGAAATAGCATCTACAGGCGATATCTTAAACCAATTCTACTCGTGAGTAGCAATGTTGGGAGACGATTTTATTTACTGTTGTGAAGTTGTTCCACAGTAAATAATAAATAAAGGAAGTCAAGTCGAGGGTTGGTTTAACAAGTGTATTAACAAAGTAAGAAAGTGACTAGCTCTTCGCTAGACAGTTACAAGACTGTGCTTTGTCTTCTGGTGTCTCGCACTATTTATAGTGACAACCGGTGTTGTTTCTCCTGTGTAAGAACGGCCGGTGTAACATTTACCAATTCTATAAAAAAAAAATCAGGAGACTATGTTTTGAAAAGATTTTTACGATGAACAACCATATTGAATCACACCAGGTGTCAACGTGCCTTTTTTAAAAAAAAAAAAATCAGAAATGAAGACACGCGATCAGATAATGACAAATCACGATCAGCAAGATCACACACGAATTCTCTTAAGCCGATCACTGACACTAACAGGTTTCCCTCACCTGGCCTTAAATTATGACGCTCGCTTTAAAAAACAACTTTATTTCGAAAATATGCAAAAACAGTTATTAAAGAAATACTTGTATATTTTATGATACTATTTGTTGTTCTTATCTTCGTTTACCGACAACCTATGTTTATATCACACTGCAATGCTAAGGGTCAAAACGATACCATAGATATTCTTACTAGATTAACGTTTGCATGTATTTTCGGTTTGTTTCTGCGTGTATTATTAGATTTATTCATGTAAATATCTGATCAGATGTTCAAATGTAACAATTTGGAGAATATTCGAAGTTAATACATGCAACTGAGTTGTTAGATTCGATAAACAAAAAAGTATAAAATTAATGGGTATTATCTGATGTCATACAACACATTATTTGCTTATATTCAATTTTCAAATTAACACAGTATTATTGCTGTGTTTCGCTCAATTTTACCGCCACAAGAAGGCGAGAAAGAAATGTATGTCACAAGAATACCTCTGGACAATTTAAATAGCATACCATTATGATTGCTTTCCTTAAGTATGCCTTCTTTATTTCACTGTGCATATAAATACTGTTCATTCGTAGGCTACTAAGAACGGTGTCTAAAAAATCGATTTCCGATCACGAAGATAATGTTGCCTTTACACTAATAGCTTGTCGTTAGCATCTTTCAATTTCAGTTTCTCAATGTGCTATTCTTCTCACTTTAAATATTTCTTTACATAAAGAGTAGAATAACAACACGGATGTATTGTAATAGCAATATATATATATATATATATATATATATATATATATATATATATTATATATATATATATATATATATATTATAATATAAAATGAAGTAATAAAATAAGTTGTCAATCAAATTTTATTAGAATTCAAAGTTCAAGCAAAGTATCCTTAAGTCCTTAGCTCATGAGTTTTCAAAGATAATTCAACATTGAATATTGACACATTTCGGGACTGGATAACTTTGTCGGCACCTTCAATTACACGTATTTGGACTGCTGTTTGTAACTTGGAGTAATTGTTTTTCCTGATTATGCTTCTCAATATGTATGACCTGGATGGACTATATGGATTCAACAAAAAGTATGTTTTTGGGTTGATATGTTTTGATGTTATGTATTTTTGTGTATTTATGTATATAATTTCATATATTTTCAAAGCGTAATTTTATTACCTGTAGTAGTATAACTGCGGTAATGGTCCTCTGAAGAGAAGAATTATCTTTGAAAACTCATGAGTTAAGGACTTAAGGATACTTTGCTTGAACTTTGAATTCTAATAAAATTTGATTGACACCTTATTTTATTACTTCATTTTATATTATAATATTAATGCTCTATCCAGTATATTGAGCTTCAGTTTTTATCCGGATGTTTCACTAATTATGAGATATTAGTTGACGCTTATATCTTTTGTTGGATTACTTTATATATATATATATATATATATATATATAAATATCCAAGAATACATACTGTTTTATCATAATGTTATCGACCCGTCAAATATTCCTCTGGAAGATGGAAATGGGAATTTCGTTTGTAGAATCTTAAAAATAATCATTTTTAAATAAGTTATTTAACAACCATCCGTTTATATTGTTAGTGTTTCCATTTAGAAATATAATCGGCAACAGTTTTTATTTTATCATAAAATTATCATCCGGTCGTAAATATATTATCTTGTAGTTTGAGTAAAATAGGTAAAAAAATTAACATTAAAAAGCAGATTATTATAACTGTAAATAAAGCTGGTACTAATTGCTTAGTAAAGCTGAAAAGGAAACAATGGAAAAGTGTTTAATGACATGCGGGACATGAGTTAATAATAATAGAGTAATTATTATCACAGGATGGCTTACGTGACACTAGAGTGATACTTAATGTTAGGTGTAGTCCTTACTAGACATCACAAGGGCGTTCATAGCAGATACAAATTACATACCAATTACATATCAATTACATACCAAATACATACCAATTACATACCAATTATATACCAATTACATATCAATTACATACCAATTACATATCAATTACATACCAAATACATATCAATTACATACCAATTACATACCAATTACATATAAATTACATACCGATTACATACCAATTACATATCAATTACATACCAATTACATATCAATTACATACCAATTACATACCAATTACATATCAATTATATACTAATTACATACCGATTACATACCAATTACATATAAATTACATACCGATTACATACCAATTACATATCAATTACATACCAATTACATATGAATTACATATGAATTACATACAAATTTCATATCAATTACATATCAATTACATACTAATTACATATCAATTACATTTCAGAATCACCTGGTCAAACTGATTGGCATTCGTTTGTGGAGACATTTCAAACAACAGTTGATTCACATATCCCATCACTTTTGAAGCATATAATACTTGAAATGATTAATACTTGAAATTGATCAGGACAGATACTACACTTTTATCTGAATCTGAACTCTGGATAAAACAGTTAAGAGCCAGTTCGATATATGACAGATTGACGATTCTATGTTTTTTGAAGGGAAATCGCACCAGACAAGGCATGAGGCCACTTAATGTAACAAGCTAACAAAATACTATTTCAAGGTAAAAAACTAGACAGCGATAAGTGTTAGGTGGATAGATTCTGACCCAGAAAACAGCAATTCTTCTCCCTTTGTCAGAAACATCGCTCATGGAATGTGAGGACTAAAAGACAAAATAAAGGAAGCGAGAGTTACGAGACTGCCGAAAGTAAATCCAAGGTCTACTTGTACTCTCCTTCTTTTCATAAAAAAAGTCTAGAAAAGTCTAGTCAGTCGTTTTTAACTAACTCAGGTCAATGGACGTGAGTTTCTATGAATCTCGATATACAAGAATAACGGTAATTTAGCGAACAAATAGAAACAAATAATTCTAGGATGAAAGAAAGTATGTTTTTCCTTTTTCATCAAACTGTCAACCGACTTATTTCAATATGATCCATTGTTTAGTGTGTTGAAACATTTATTGATTGGTCAAATCTTTAGTAAATTAAAACCAGGGATAACGTTGTTCAGTTTGACAGAATCATTGTTAGTTTTAAAGACAATTACGAGTGAATATGCATCTATTAAACTACTTCTATTAGTGATAAGCCATAATTATTTGTCCCAAGCGAACCTGGTGTCAAACTTGTATAAATACACTAGAATGCAAGATAGGAAATCAACTATGCATATTTTTATTTCTCAATAAAAACTAAAAATACACATTATTTTTTGTCATAAGTTCATTCTGGAAGTGATGGCTGTGTATAACTGCGCAAATCTTCCTCCTTTCAAATTTCTCTTCCGGGAGTACATACATTTTTCTTTTGGTGTCAATGTCCAAAGTTGAATATGCTTGACCTTCACACTTAGTAGATCTTTTCGGTCGATGTTATATTTGAGGTTTTCGTGCTTTAAACAAATCATAAATTGCTTTCATACGTGTCGATGATTTCGTTTGTATTTCGTTCCCTTTTTAAGCTGGTAAGGATGTATTTATTAATCCATTTCGAACGTTTGATGATATACACTAATGTTCTAATTCGTTTCACAATGATGCATTCTTATTAGCTAACTTTTAAATTCTTATAATCCGTGAAATTCATTTTCCGTTGTTTCTCATCGTTAAATTGGTTCGGAATATTGTCACGTGACGCTGTTTCTTATCGGATATTTGTCTGTAGTGATCATACCATTGGCGTTGCTTTTAATCGAAGAACTAATTTGGATATCGTCACTTGGCGTTGTTTTTCATAGAAGAAATGCTTTAGCATATCGTCTTATGACGTTGTCTAACATAGAACTATGGATGTAGGATTTAGTTTTCCCGTGTGTCTAGCATCTTGGATTTGGTTTTGTATATCTTCTCCTGATGTTGTTTACCGTCGCAGGATTCGTTTAGGATAATGTCATCAGTTTTTTTTTTCTCATCGATCAATTGATTTAGAATATCGTGTCCTCCTAGCCGTGTTTTTCATCATAAAAGTGGGTTAGGATGTTTTCTAGCACTGTATCACATCGACGAATGGGTTTAAGATATTGTGTTCTGGAGTTGTTTCTCGTCCAAGCATTGGTTTTGCATATCGTCTTTTGATGAAGTTTATCATCGAATAATCTATTTAGTATATTGTCTCCTGGTGTGGTTTTTCATCAGAATATTGGTTTAATATATCGTCTCCCAACGAAGTTTTATCAACGAATTGGATTAAGATATTTAAAATTTAAGGCTTTTTTCATCGAAATAATGATTTACAATATCACCTCCTGACCTTGTCTATAATATCATAGAATTGGTTTAAAATATAATCCCCTGACGCTGGTTCTGTTCAAAGAATTTATATTGGAATTTGGTCACCGAGCGTTATGCGTAATCATAGAATTGGTTAAGAATATCATCTCCTGACGTTGGTTCTGTTCGAATAATTTATTTAGGATGTTGTCTACTAGTGCTATGTGTCGTCATAGAATTGGTTTATGATATCGTCTCCTGGCGCTGTTTCTGTTCGAAGAATTGATTAAGCATAGTGTCTACTAGCGCTATGTGGCATCATAACATTAGTTGAGGATATCATCTCTTGACGCTGGTTCTATTCAAATAATTGATTTAGGATGTTGTCTACAAGCGTCATGTATCCTTATAGAATTTGTTTAGGATATCGTCGTCTGACGCTAATTCTGTTCAAAGAATTGATTCAGGATGTTGTCTACTAGAATTACTTTTCATTCATCAATGAATTGGTTTAAGATATCGTCTCTTGATGCTGGTTTTTTAATATAATTAATTCAGAATGTTGTCTACTAACGTTATGTCTCATCATAGAATTGTTTTATGATATCGCCTCTAAACACTGTTTTCTAATATACTAATTAATTTACGATATTGTTTTTTTGGCGTTGTTTCTGATCGTAAAATTGATTTGGAATGCGATCCTCTGACGTTTCTCAACAAGAATTTGTTAACGATATCGACTTCTGATGTCGTAGACATCTATAATTTTTCCTCAAGTCGCATTTTGAACTGATATTTTGATCAGTCCAGTCTCATCCGTTGCCATTCGCACGCTCTTTTTCTTCATACTACTTAGTTGTGTCATTTTGATAAACATTTCCATCGTCGCTGGTTATATAAGTACAATAAGTAGAATAAGTATCGATCTTTCTCAAGCTTATCATAACGAACATGTCTCAGATTATTTCCATTGTAAGATTTACTGCATTTTTATCACTTTTGCACTTTTGTCGAAATAAGTATGAACGCAGTAATGACAGATGTTTACGCGTGACACAAATTTATAGAGAAACAAAACAAAAAGTAAGAAAACTTTCTGAAAATGGAAATAAGATATATATATATATATATATATATATATATATATATATATATATATATATATATACTCATGTATCCGATTGAATAAATGGTATATCAATATATACATGTTTGCAAATAGATTCATCTGGATTGTAAAACATGAATATTGATATTTATACTCGCTGGAGAGTTGGATGTTTTCTGAGATAAATCTGGTATAGCAATCAATATGGAAAAGCTAATATTTCAATAGCAAAATGTATTCTACGAGGAACAGATGTTTTTACAGTAGATATTCGATCAGTCTTCTTATATGATACATAAAAATAAAAATGAAATTAATATTATCAGGCAGAATTGATGAAGGACACCTTTTTAGATAGACTAGAATATAATTATTATTTAATAGTATCCTAATCTGTAACTATGTTATTGTTTCCAAATCGTATTCAATGGAAGTTATATGTAATGGCGATGATATAGGCGAATTGTAGCGATCGATTTCTGCCGTGATCTCTCATGTAATCACATGCACTTCTCTTTTTATGTAACTACTTTCTTTATATTTATCATTTATGCTATAAAAGGACAATTGTTCATGGATACTGAAAACATTTACGATTGACCCCAGATAGAAAAAAATAACATCATATCTGAATAATGAAAGATATAGTTTCAGCAAGTGCTTTTTGCCCGGTGTGCAATAGCTGCTATCGATTAAGTGAACAAAAGTCTAAGTAGACTTGATACATTTTAATTACTTTTATATAGCAAGATTAAAGAGATACAGAATGAAATAATAATTTTGTTAATGTTACCAACCTGGATTGAAAATGATCTGATGTATTTTTACTTTTAACACTTATTAATAACGTGAAATCTACTGATGAAAGCTTTCGATTCCCTGAAAGTGTTTGAATTCTTGTGAGTTTAAACGTTAGTTATAAATAGGCCGATGTTCTTCAAGGAGAGAATAATTCGTAGCCGAAGTGGATTTATCAAGTACTCAAATAACCTACACACTTATCTGATTATTATCTATGTCCTCCTCTGTAACTCTATTGTATCCTACTGTAATAACGTATTTAATGAAGTTGCTGTTACATCAAATAATATCTCATCTAATACGTTTTGAACTCATAATAAATAACGCTCCTGCTTACCGATAGTAGTTTTCTGTTAGGATATGTATTCCTTTATTAGCTGTTTTGTGATCTTAAGGCATGCATCTTTAGGTTAAGATAGAATGAAGAGGGAGACGATCAAATTATAATCAGAGGACCGACAGACTAAACCCGTCCTGTCGCTTTTAATATGCTGGCATTTTCTGATGTTTCAAGCTATTTTTATAAATACGGCACCCCACACCTAGCGTGATTTTGAATGTCAACTGAGGCGTTACTCAGTAGGATATTAGTCTTTTCGGACACATTACGTATCGTTAGAATCCACTGTGTGTACCTGAACGCACTTGACTTCCGCTAAAACATCCAATATTCAGATTTTCCAAACCTCACAGAAAAGATCATTCTCCACGTTTGAAGTATCTGTGGCGGCAAACAACTGGATGGTTCACTTTACTTATGATAATCGGGAACAAATACTTGATTGCCTACACAACAGGCTCTTCTTTCTAAATGCAGATTTATCATTTGCCCACGCGTTCGGTCTGTTGCTTTGAATTAAATGCAACAGAGCAAAGGGTCCTTGAACGCGAATGGCTAATTTCCCGGTCCGTAGTGATAACGACAATGCCACCCACTCGGAAGAAGAGGAGGGACACGATAAAGAGGGTGGTTTTTATGTTTGGATATCTCGAGAAAGATTCAAAGTTTAGTAAATCATTCTGTTAAATGGCGTAACCGTTGTTGTAGATGAAACGAGAAACACGTAAGAAAGCTGTACGGAATGACGGATAAGATAAATACATACATGGATTTAAATAAAGTGAAATAACGAAAACATCGGATAACGGATGCAACACATATAGAATGTCCACCCATTCATTTAAATAAATCATATTCTAACGTCAGCGTTAATTTCCTCCTAATATTATATGAAAATGACTCAAACTAGAATAAAAATTAAATCATCACAGTTTCACGATTCGATTTACTGAAGATAAGTTTTAATTAATTTAATAAGCATACGATTCTTTCAAACTTTTCTTTTTGAAGTTTGCAATTACAAATATCTTGTAATTTGTCTGTCTGAAGTCGAACCTATACTATTTCAAACTATTGTACTATAGTCAGACAATAGTCTGAAATAGTATAGGAGCAGGTAGTGCAATATCTATTCTGTTTTCATTAGACCATCCCCCCAAGTATTACTTCCTCCATTTTTTTAAGGGGGAGTATCCTTCGAGGCATTACCTTTTCTATTGGGGGTCGTGTCGTATTTGTTATGTTGTTATGAGACCATATTCTCATGGATTACCCTCTCTTTTTTCGTCGATCGTAGTGTAGTATATGTTCGTTCGTTATTATACTATGCGTCCATGCATTACACTTACATTTAATATACTAGCAAAATATACGAACATTCAAAATTGGTTTGAGAAAAAACATCCATCATTATCCATTTTTATTTTTTTTATTATTATTATTATTATTATTATTATTATTATTATTATTATTATTATTATTATTATTATTATTATTATTATTATTATTATTATTATTATCATTATCATTATCATTATCGGTCACCCGATTTATAAAATCGGGAGACCTATGTTTTGAGACATTTCCGTCCGTCCGTCTGTCCTACCGTGTATCCGTCCGTGTGTCCGTCCGTCCGGATTTTTCTCCGCAACCATCTTTTGGATTACTCTGAAATTTTGCATGAAGTTGTAACTTTGGTCAGGTTAGAAAGTGACATTCTCCGATTTTTGAAAAACAATCTGGTTAGCCCCCCCAGGGGGTCAACAGGCCCCGAAATGGCAAAAAATGACATCGTTTGCTCCATAACATTTCATCCATCACTTCAATTTCTCTGAAACTTGACCTAAATGTGGAGGCAATTGTTCCTAATAGAAAATAAGTATAGCTGACCTTGGAGAAAATCTGGTTCGCGCCCCCAGGGGGTCAAAAGCCCCCTAAAATGGCAAAAAATGACCCTTTCCTCCCATAACGTTGTATCCATCCATTCAATTTTTCTGAAACTTGGCCAAAATGTAGAGGCAATTGTTCTGGATATAAAATGAGCATCCTTGACCTCAGAAAAATTCGGGTTCGCGCTCCCAGGGGGGTTAAAGGGGAGTCAAAAATGCTCTAAATTGCCCAAATGTATTACATGTTACACTCGTCACATCGAGTCACATACAGAGGGGGACCACGCATGCGCGGCTTGTTATTATTATTATTATTATTATTATTATTATTATTATTATTGTTATTATTATCATTATTATCATTATCATTATTATTATTATTACTAATATAATAATAATGAGCATGTACCTTCGTTTTACGTTACGCTATCAGTATTAAAAGCATTGTTACAATTATATATTCCTCAACGATATCCATGAGAATTTATTTTTCTAATTTATATATATACTGCAAAATTCTGCATTACAGCGTGAATGTTACAACTAATTAACAGAATTAATATTCAAAACTCATTTAATATATATATGTAGAGATATATATATATGAAATTTTATAAAATATACTTTATTTTCTAACACAAAGGTTCTTGTAATAGCTTAATAGTGTAGAATTTAAGCTAATTCAATTTAATGTTATATAACCTTAGCAAATGCAGTGAATATTTACACAGTCATCATGACAACAGATTTCACTTGCAGACAATTGTTTAGACCTACTTAAAACACATCTTCATGATATACAAAATATTGAAAATGTACGAAATATCAATTTTCTGGAGGAGGTCTTCATCAGTCTCTATAAAATATTCACCCAGAACACAGGACAAAAATGAAGTGAATTCAGCACATTCATTTACATTTTGAATTTTTGTATATTATTTTTATATATTATATATAAATATATATTATATAAAAATAATATACAAAAATTAAAAAATATATATTTTGTACATTTTGAATATTCTGTATATAATGAAGATGTATATTTGTTTGAAGAAAGTCCAAACAATTGTGTGTGTATATATGTGAAACCTATGGAGCATTTATTTTATTTTTATTTCAATACAAAATAAAACATCAGAAAATTGAAAAAGTAAAAAAAAGTATAATTAAACATACGAATGTTAGATAATGGCTCTATGGGGATGGACGTATCTGTTGGGAATCGTTGATTTGACTTGCGCGAATTAACGCGGGGCAGTCGAGTGCAGAACAGGGCTTGTTCACACAGTCAGTGCTGGCAGACGTGACAAGGTTACGTGTGACGAGACCCCAGATCAAGGGCGAGTCTACACCTGCGAGAGGCTCTGTGACTTCGCGGGCCTTGCGTGGGAAACAAAGGGATCTGTGATATCACTCGTTCTCGTGAGAAGCGAGTTTTTAGACAGTCTGATTGGGAAAGGGAACTGATAGGAGGTGCGATTCACAATGTAAAGATACGGAATATTTCCCTCCAGGGAAGACAAGAGCGAGAATCCTTTCCTCCCTCTCTATGAATGGCTAAGAAACATTGTTTACTAACTACGATAAAGTAGGATTAGCTCTCTCCCTTTCTCTCGGCGCGGTGAATGACTCCCAGTTGAAATGACAACTCTTGTAATAAAATGAATTAAATTCAACAGAAGAGTTTGTCTTTGGAGTGCAGAACATGGCTTTTGTTGCAGACAACAGACGACGACAGAGAAGAAAGAATTCATCCACTGAACGACACGACCAACACTCGACACGACGAGTATACGAAACGCGTACTGCCGCGGTCCAAGAAGGAGTAGCTATGTAACACGAATTCTATTATCTTTAACAATGTTTGCATTGTTAAAATAACATAATTCTTCTCGTTAATGATACTGTTTCTAATTTTTACTAATGATATTTTTGTGTTCAAATCATAAAGATTAATTTATGTTCCATATGTATCACGAACGTTTTCGATTCTTCGTGAAATCATCATCATCAGATGAAAAAGCAAATAAACAATAAAGCTGAAGAAAAGAAGAGAATTTTAAAAGATAATCAAGAAACGTGCACGAAAAGTCAGTTAGACGCCAAGAAAACATTTTTACGCAGTTCCAGGAAAGTCGTCAATAATTTTAACTCAGGGACGCTAGAATTAGCGTTACAAGATACAATTGTATTACATTAAGCATTTTAAAATATTGTTACTGGTTTCATACATAATGTTATTTTTTAATTTTTATTTTTTAACATAGTTCACCCCAAACAAGGCAGAACGCCACTGTAAACGTAAGGGGCTACTGAGAAAAAGGGTGAAAGTTTGAGGGGAGAGTCAACCTAAATTGGGAGCTGTGCCGCGAGATGTCTGTTTGCATTAGTTTAAAATTTCTGCATGCCAGTACCGTCAGGAAAACAAGAAACAGTGAGGGAGTTCTAGAGTACAACAGCACGAGGATAGAAGCGTTTGGGGTAGAAAGCTCTTCGGCATCTGGGAACCTCTACAGTGAATGGATGGGATTTGGCAGATTGTCGGGTTGGCCTAGTGCATTTACGTCGTGGGAGTAACAGAACACCAAGTTCATCAAAACATAATTCATTGAAGTACTCGTTAAACAGGCACAAGGAAGCAACATTGCGGCGGTGGGATAGGGGCTGGAGCTCGGTGGATAGTGAGGGACCTATTAAGTTGGCGACTTTTTTTTGGACTTTGTCTAAGGAGGAGAGATTAGTGCATGATGCCCCATGCCAAATACATTTAAGGTAGTTAAAAGAACAGAAACTCAGCTGAAAACTTAGGTGAGTCTTTTTCATTTCAACAACCATATGTCTGGCATTAATTAAAGACCGGCTACTTTGCAAATGACCATTTCAAGAAGAGAATAAGCATCATTTCGGGACCTTCCTCTCGGCTGCTTTTTGCGTATCGCCCCACCCACCCTCATTGATGTAGACCCCATTATCTGAATTGCATTTCAATCTAATGAAATGTTCGATGGAATTTAAATAACTGACTGTTTAACGGCTTAGCGTCTCACGTATTGTTTAACGGTTGAGTGCCTTTCTTGTTGCATAAAAACGTTATCTTATCGAAAGGAATAAATCAATAAATTTTTTAAAAAATAAATGAATAATTAAATGAATAAAACGTTTTCCTCCGATAGAGATAACTATACAGTGGAAACTTGCTATTATATAACCATGTGATATTTATTTTTTTGCCCAGAGCAACGTTGCACATTCTTCGGTTATCTTTATGAGGCGTTTGCTGGCTGCAGCTGTTTTTCGGCCTTTAATTCCAAACTGGCCTAGGATAGTTTATAGAGAGAGCCTGCAAGGAAATCCTTTGCTCTAATTTCAACAGCTCGAAGGATTACACTATAACCTTCCCGGGTCAGCTTTCTTTTTAGGTCGTCGTAGTTCTCCGTCTTCTAATAGTGTTGTTTTTCTACCCGCATCTCAATAGCTACTGTCAATTCAACCACGATTAGTATTTTGCTTGTCGTTGACGATAGAACAATGTCTGGCCGTTGCCCCTTTTAAATTATTATTGCGCCAGCCAAGGAAATTTGCGGCTACTATCCAATATTTTAACCGGGTACTAATAGTTGGTCTGATGTACGCTTAGACTCAGCCTACATCTCTCTTCCTTCTGTAAAAGAAAACTTTTGGCTGATGTAAACTATTTCGGGGTTCATATGCTAATTGTTGTGGTTAGTTCATCTTTATAAAGAGACATAAAAAAGTGCAAAACTATCCTGTTCGAACAATCAATTCTACTTCTTCTGGGACGTGTTTTTCTAGTATATATATATATATATATATATATATATATATATATATATATATATATATATATATATATATGATAATTTTATTTACACAGACATGTACAAAATCTGCGACACTGGCATGTCGATGTTATCGATCAACAGTTACTATAAACTGAGATCTCATCAGGCAGAGTTAGAATCCGATCTTAACCTCAGATCATATTTGGAGAGAATGAAGTGGAGGGGTAGAGAAAGAGAAGAAGAAGAAGAAGGAAAGAAATTTAACATTTCAAAAATTAAAGCCGTTAAAGAATTAAAATTAAAAATTAAAAATTAAAAAATCTAAAAATCTAAGATCTAGAATCTGAAACAGACAGGGCAAATAAATAAATAAATAAATAAATAAATAAAATATAGGGTGGAAAGACACATAGGGGAAAAAAGAAAAAGAAAAAGAAGGAGAGAGAGAGGGCGTCTGTTGATTTAGATCGGGAGGGAAGGAGGGGGTGGTAGACATGCACGAATTAGGTGTCAAAAAACCGTCGAGTTTATAAATGTATTTTTCCAAGTGAACTGTAGTATGCGTGCGTGCAAACTGAGCTGATTGTTATAGTGGTGGGGCGGTGATAAAATGTGTCGCGATTCTGGGTTTATATTGTCTTTATAATTTGTCTGGAGTTAATTTGAATAAATAAGTATATTCGTTAAATGTAACAGGAATAGTAGTAGTAATAATAATAATAATAATAATAATAATAATAATAAAAATAATAATAATAATAATAATAATAATAATTATAATAATAATAATAATAATAATAATAATAAATACCCCTAATAATTGAGGTGAAATAATGAAAATAATAATAAATGAAGTATAATAAAAATACTAAAAAATACCAAAAAATATTAAAAAATATATAACTAAAAGAATAACTGGAAAATGCTGGCGTTATTAATTATTAATAATAATAGTAATAATAATAATAATAATAATAATAATAATAATAATAATAATAATAATAATAATAATAATAATGATAATAATAATGGTAATAATAATAATAATAAAAATAATAATAGTGGTCAATAATATTTTAGAGTTTATAAAAATAATAGTTTAGGAAAGAAATAGAATAATTAAGGAATATTCGGAATCCTAGGGGGTAGTGATTATCATAATAATATTAAATAATGATAAGATAATGTTTGCCGATATTATGATATGGGTTAATGGTTGCAATAATGCTGATCATATAAAAATAGTGGTTTAACAGACAACAGTAATCAGAGTGGTAATTCCAGTAATCTTAACAATAGTAATGATGATAGTGAAAAATTATAGAAGTAGTCATAATGGTGGCAATAACAGTAGTAGTAGTAATAATAATAATAATAATAATAATAATAATAATAATAATAATAATAATAATAGATACCCCTAATAATTGAGGTGAAATAATGAAAATAATAATAAATGAAGTATAATAAAAATACTAAAAAATACTAAAAAATATTAAAAAATATTAAAAAATATATAACTAAAAGCATAACTGGAAAATGATGGCGTTATTAATTATTAATAATAATAGTAATAATAATAATAATAATAATAATAATAATAATAATAATGATAATAATAATGGTAGTAATAATAATAGTAAAAATAATAATAGTGGTCAATAATATTTTAGAGTTTATAAAAATAATAGTTTAGGAAAGAAATAGAATAATTAAGGAATATTAGGAATCCTAGGGGGTAGTGATTATCATAATAATATTAGATAATGATAAGATAATGTTTGCCGATATTATGATATTGGTTAATGGTTGCAATAATGCTGATCATATAAAAAAAAAATAGTGGTTTAACAGACAACAGTAATCAGAGTGGTAATCCCAGTAATCTTAACAATAGTAATGATGATAGTGAAAAATTATAGAAGTAGTCATAATGGTGGCAATAACAGTAGTAGTAGTAGTAATAATAATAATAATAATAATAATAATAATAATAATAATAATAATAATAATAATAATAATAATAATAATAATAATAATAATAATAATAATAATAATGATAATAAAGATAATAAAAATGGCAGTGGAGGCAAAAGTAAGGTAACGGTAAAACATGGCAATATCAATATTATTAATAATAATAGTGATACTGTTAATTTCATTGCTGCAAATAACAATAACTATGATAGTAACGTCAGACATGGTGTCACCACTGATAACAGTAATTATCTTGATAAAAAGTACAGAAATGAAAAAATGAAAAAATGAAAAAATGAAAAAATGAAAAAAACGAAGAAAATGATTCAATGTCAAATAGTTAAGTTTAAGATATTAATAATAGTAGTAATAAATAATTGATAATGATAATCTAAAAATAATCTAAAAAATATAATCTAAAAAATAATCTAAGAAATATAGAAATATTAATCAATAAAATGGATAAGCATAAAAGGGGGGTATTTAAGAGTAAAGAAAAATACAGAAGATGACCATTAGTGTTAATCGTTGTGGGTATGATAATAATAATAATAATAATAATGATAATAATAATAATAATAATAATAATAATAATAATAATAATAATAATAATAATAATAATAATAATAATAATAATAATAATAATAATAATAATAATAATAATAACAACAATAATAATACCAACCAATACTACCGCTTACAGTACTACTACAAATAATACTACAAACAAAAATGCTACTACTAATAGAGATAAAAATAATAATAATTAATAAAAGGTATAAGATGATAGTTGTGTTGACAAAATATTCAGTTGGTGGGGAGGTGTTTTTTTTATTTTTTAATTTTTTTATTTATTTTTTTTTTTTTATATATAATAACAGCCTAAAGGGTTATGAGTGGATTACTAAGAAGGTGTAATCTATTATGCCTACAGTTAATTGATGTTTCTTGTTTTTTGTTTAGAAGTTTGCCCCTATCGCTGAATTTAATTATTTCAAGTTTTTCTGTTAGGCAAAGGTAGCAAGGTGAGTTTAGGGAACCACAGGTGCTAGTTCTTCTAATTGTGTTAGAAGTTACTGTTGGTGATAGGTTATTGTTGTATAGTTCCCAGTAATATATAGAAAGTGAGGTTCTTTTTTGATATGTAGGGTTATTAAAAGAACACTTATGTCCAGTATATCTTTCTTTGAAGGTATTATATATATAATGATAATAATCCAGGTAAAAACATCCACAGGGTAGTAATCCAAAGAATTTCAACCGGGTTTATAAAAAGTGCTCAATATCAAATAGAGCTTTATACATGATTATTCTTATTTACACAGACATGTACAAAATCTGCGACACTAGCATGTCGATGTTATCGATCAACAGTTATTATAAACTGATATCTCATCAGGCAGAGTTAGAATCCGATCTTAACCTCAGATCATATTTGGAGAGAATATATGATCTGAGGTTAAGATCGGATTGTAACTCTGCCTGATGAGATCTCAGTTTATAATAACTGTTGATCGATAACATCGACATGCCAGTGTCGCAGATTTTGTACATGTCTGTGTAAATAAAAATAATCATATATATATATATATATATATATATATATATATATATATATATATAGCATTCGACGCCGTTTTAGTTATCGACTGTGATACATTTAAAAAACGAAAATGAAAACTGGTGAGTTAGCGTTTCTATAAATATCTCCTGATAATTTTACATTCATTGATGTACGTATTTCAAAGAAAACATGGCTCTCAAATGGCGTCAGTTTCTTCAATTTTATTTTATTTTCAATTTTTGTTAGAATAGAAGAACAATAATGGGACAAATAAGACTGTCCTGGCGTGTTAAAACGGCTTTTTTTCTAAGTTTCTAAATTCCTTTTTCATTAACTATTTCCCAAATATATTTAGATGTTTTGCCTTCAATGTGGTTATTTGTCTGATCGCTTTATAAAACCAACGTGATTATATGTTTCACATAAAATTTACTTTTCCCATTCAATACATTTCTATGTGACACTTTTATTGAGCTGAAGTATTTTTTCGTGTTATTCTGTTTTACTGTTTTATTTATGCTGGGATCTATTACATGCTGGGAAATTAATATTCACTTCTTGTACAATTAATTTCCTTAACACAACTGATTTGCACCACTTTTATGTCACTTTATGAAGATTAAAATCAGAATATAATAAAATCATACGTCTAGAATACTTAGTATTATTTTTACTCAAACACATTACATAATTTTGATCCTAGAAAATGTCTCAAACTTAAAGCTTAAGAGGTCTTAAGAAGGCATTTAAATGCAGTTAATATTGATTAGATAAAATTCAATGAAACTCGGAAATATTTGAATTTTTAAATGGTTGGTTGTGTCAATATAATGCCCTTAAAACACTTAAAAGTACTCCAAAGAAACTGAAATTTGAGGAATATTTATCCATTTATGTCTAATATATATTGTTTATATTTCACAAAAATAGAAAGGTATTAGAATTTTCACGAATGTCTTTAACTGCGTGTTTACCCCTTTTGCATAAAAGTAAATCAAACTAAGTGTAGCCCACAGTTCGATCAATTTTACCTAAAAACTGTTTTCCTAAATCAATAATTATCAGCTGATTATTTTAGCAGTTCATCCCGTACATATATACACATACACACACCTAAATTTATATAAATATAGATTATCCATAACTCTCGCATGATGCGTCCAATCTGAATCATTTGTTTCTGTATGAACTGTAGTTGCCGAATCATTCTCTTATATTATATATATATATATATATATATATATATATATATATATATATATATATATATATATAGAGAGAGAGAGAGAGAGAGAGAGATACCTTTTGAAAGTCATACATCGCGTATATATATATATATATATATATATATATATATATATATATATATATATATATATATATATATATATATATAACTTGTAACTTGGAGTAATTGTCTTTCCTGATTATGCTTCTCAATATGTATGACCTGGATGGACTATATGGATTCAACAAAAAAGTATGTTTTTGGGTTGATATGTTTTGATGTTATGTATTTTTGTCTATTTGTGTATATAATTTTATATATTTTCAAAGCGTAATTTTATTACCTGTAGTAGTATAACTGCGGTAATGGTCCTCTGAAGAGAAGAATTATCTTTGAAAACTCATGAGCTAAGGACTTAAGAATACTTTGCTTGAACTTTGAATTCTAATAAAATTTGATTGACACCTTATTTTATTACTTCATTTTATATTATAATATATATATATATATATATATATATATATATATATATATATATATATATATATAAGCTATGTATGACTTACAAAAACTATCTATATTACCAGTTGATTTCTATTGTAATTTAACATTTACCAAGTTGTTCTACCTTCTGTACATAAGGTAAGAAGATTTCAACTTCATATTTTTCTTTCATTTTAACCGATATTCCGAATCCATGACTCATATGGTGCAATGGTTTTGTTTTGACAGCCATTCCATTAGTTTGGGCAGTTACAATTATTGGTTCCTGCTACATTCAAATGAATGTCTGTCAAGGTGTTAGTATTTCTTCTAATGTTTCTTTATGACATGTTTTGGCTTTTATCTATTTAATTAACTCATTCATTGTCGCATCAAATGCAATCATTACGATTTTGTACGCCTCCTCATGTAACAATTAGTTTTTCTTTGTGATATTCAGAAGATGGAGCTTCAGTTCGACGAGTATACAATTTGTCCTTGCGTAAGGAATTTGTTCTCATGAAAACTTTTTTTCTATCCAACGGGGTGACATGTTTACATATACGACGCTCAATGTAGCTTCATTTTTTTGTGTTATGATGGAAAAACGTAGTAATTTATTCCTACTGCCATTACATATTTCTAATAGAACCAGTTGTTAAATTGGTGAAGCTGTGAAGAAGAATACCAGCGACGGAATAAAAGAAACCAACTTTAATTAAAGCATATTCTACAGAATATATGAATATACGGAACTTACATTGCAGCAAAACATAATTTATTCAAAGATGAAATACAATCATAACAAATATGACTAGACTACAACAAGTCAAACTCATATTAAATAGTGTGTAGCTTAAAATAGAAAGAATATATCGTATAAGAAGAAGATGAAGGAAAACAAAAACTTAACAAATACACAGTTTATGATGCCTTACAAATAAACTATTAATAGAATTGTATTATTTTGATTATTTAAATTACTATTCACATTTTCGTTGTTATTTCCGCAAAATGTATCCAGCATTTAGGAAATATGTTATCGGATTAACATCCTAATATGTTATTATTTCTTTCTCTGTTAACTCAGCCCTTCTTCGTTTCTAAGGAAGAAGACAGGGCCTATTCTCGTCAAATCACGCTGTCAGAGGGTCCGGCCAATCAAAGACCAACAAATCATGCTTGACCACGCGAGATTTTGAGTGATATAAAAGAAAGAACGCACTTCCTCCTTCCTCTTTTTTCCCTTTCCCAGCAAGTAACACGGTCCTGTCAACGAAGTCTTTCTCTCCCTTACGACCAGCGATTAAATAGTAAGCTTAAACCCTTTCTTTCTTTTCTCTGTTTTAAGTACCGTCTAACCCAAATTCCTACCATTTCGTACACTCCCCAAAAAAGGGTAGAGAGACGGCTCATTTTCTCTGATATACGCGCACACCAAAACACGTGTGCTTTCCAAGAACAAACTTTAAAAGCGACATTTTATACAAACAGTAAAAGGGACATTTTCCTGTACACAAAACTCAGACTTTCATTGAGGAATTTATACAATTTAAATGAACCACGTTAAATACATTGTTATGTTTGTATGAATTTTGAGTGCTGGCTTTCTTACTTTTTGTGTTGGTTACTGGCGTATTTTTACTCGTTCTTTCATGTTTTACGTTTAGAATGCGTTAGTACCCCCACAATGTAATACGACAAGTTAAGATTTTTAATTGCCCGATAAATAATCAATAGCCATATCTATATTTTATTCGTTAGATTTAATATATATATATATATATATATATATATATATATATATATATAGAGAGAGAGAGAGGTGTGTGTGTGTGTGTGCGTGTGTGTGTGTTTGCATGTATGGAACCTATATATCTATATAAAAAAGTGAAACAGGTCTATTTTTCGAAGTTTGCTATCGATCGCTTTTTACATAATTAAATTAAATATGTTTTGATGTAGAGTCTGATCTTCTTTCGACTATGTTATTTACAAATGAAAAAAAAATCATTCTGATCGACTTGAATTTTTATTTTTTATTTTTAATAAGCTAGCGATTTACTTTTGTGAGATACAGCCTTCGTATGCGCCTGTATCGACTTCAAACGGGTTACCAAAAATCATGGATTTTTTCCTTATTCACTATTAATAAATATTCTATTATTATTATAGCATTAAACACATTATGATATAAATGTCGCAGACACAAAAAGGCTTTTGTTTGCTGCGAGCCTGCTTTACTATCGACATTTTCGTTTTACTTTCTACACGCAACCTCGCAAGAAGATACAGTCTTTCGAAACCATTATATTTACTTTATTTTTTAGGTAATTAGGTCGGATTCAAACCATTTTTGTCTACATTACTTCCGACCAGTTTCGATCAATTGCCTGTGTCACATTATGTCGACATTATTTTAACAAAATGGCTGCATTTTTCGGTCGGTCTTCAATTGCCTTCTTCTAATTCTCAGTTACTTCAGTTGGTTCCGTTTACGTACAGATATTTGCTGTATCCTTCATATCGGGACACTCCTTTGTCTCAACAACCATTTTCCTCGTCTTCTCTATTCACGCTTGGGGAAAGCACTTCCTTCGTTGACCGACACAACTCGGTCATGATGGATTAACAATCCTAAATAAAAAAATGTCTTACCAAATGACAAACTTTTTAACAAAATGTAACTACGACGACAAAAAAAAACAAACAATACCATAGTAAGAGAAATCATGGTCAACAATGACAGGTAATAACAAAATAATGTGCGTAGAAAAGGAAACAAGTGTCAAAAATAGATAGGAAGTCCCGTGAGATCTCATTAGTTCTCGTTCTTTGTATAGGAAAAACAGACGATTCTATTACTCATGTTTAAGTACTATATGATTCAATTCTTCCACGCTAGGTGATACATGATCATAATTAATAAAAAGCATAAGAACCTACAAAATAGTTGATTTTTCTGTCTCAGATGATCACAGAGTGAAGCTGAAGCGAGAGAGGCAAAATAAGTAAATACCTGGGATTTTTCATAGAGGTGAAGAGCTATCATACATGAAAATTACGGTAATACGAATATTTGTATGAGAACTTCTGACAGTTTCAAGAATCTCGAACCATATGGAAGTAAGACAAGAACAAATTTGCTAGAGGAGGGATTACCAGCATACACACCACTGCCCGGGTGAAAGCAGCTCCCAGATCTATCCTAGAGTGCCGGACGACACACAGAATCAAATAATACGAACTAACTACAACTAAGTTAATCTTATAATAAAAGAAACCAAGCACAGCACATAAACCAGATGGAAAAGTGTCATATATTAAGGCGGACTCAAGACAGCTGAACCTTTCTAAGTACAGCTCAGTCATGTGGTAGATCCACAAAAAAGTGGCCCCATCATCGAAAGTGGCTGCGGTGGGGGTCTGAGATGATAAAAAAGCCTATCATCATCCACACCTAGGCTGGAAAATAATGAATGGTACTGGAATATTAACGCTACGTATTGATGTTTAGATTCCCGAGAAAAACACCAGTTGCTAGAAGGAATAAATCACTGTCAATGGTTGGTGCGACGACGCCAAATGGCTTACTATATAATTACATCGTGAGTACTGAAATATTTGTGGCGACATACTGTCACTAAGACTACATAAAAATACAGCGCTCGTTATCAGAGCTAACTCCCTTATAGCGAATAGCGCGAGAAATTCAGGTGAATACTACTACTACTACTACTACTACTACTACTACTACTACTACTACTAATAATAATAATAATAATAGCATATGATACGAATGACTACGCAAATGTAATCATTTTTCAAAACATGATTGCATTTGAGTAGTTATTAACAATACCATTGTTCATATATATATATATATATATATATATATATATATATATATATATATATATATATATATATATATATTGTTAATATAAGTTTGGCATATATCTTAGTACCTATTCTGCTTCGCATGCTTGTGATGCATATTTGTTAAAAAATATTTTTAAACCTAAAAGCACATAAGAAAATGAATATGTTTTATTGAAATATGAACAATCAAGAAGATTGTCTTAAATGTTTCAATTGTTTCATATATTCATAACAAACACTTTTAATAATTACACATACCTTGCTCTGCTTTTTTTACAAAGTAATCAAAACAATACAATAGCCAGCAGTTTGTTTGTAAAAAATATCATCAAATATTGTTTGTTATTGTTTGTTATCACGAACACAAAAATCCATCCAACAAATATTGATAAACTTTTATTACAATAATAAAAAATTATACCGAATGAGTTTTGATATTTACATATTAACTAATTCAGCCACAAGCCAAGAAAAGAACACCAGGACATTAACAAAGGCTAGAAGAAGGACTAGTATTGCTTTCTATTCAACAAACACGTAGTTCAAAAACACGTAGTAATTATAAGTTAGAATTCATGATCTATATAGATCGATCGTATCTGTCTTGATCGAGTTTAACTTTAACTAGATTTTATTTACTTACCTAAATAGAGTAACAATTCCTGAACTAAAAGTTGCTTTTGGACGATTTGTATAGTGGATACCAATTAGCTTAGAAGACAGGATTCTCGTAAGAACTGCATTTCATTTCAATCGTCTGTCTACTTTTCATATGGGGATCGAGCCAACACAGGATAAAGAATTGCACTTGAATAACGATCTCTACTCTCACATTAAAGCATATTACTGTCAAAAGATATGCAACAGCAGTGATTTTGAAATGTGTAGAGAAAAGGAGTTGAAAACAATGTCTTTATAGACATCGGCGACGTGGCGAAACTAATCTAGACATTGTTTTCTGTAAAGAAAACGAAATATGTTTGATAGAACTGTGCAAAGATCAAAGTGTTATATGGCAGATTAATTAGAAATCATATACCTGATCAGAATATTGAAACCTTCCTAAATACCCTCGATTTCTCAGCTTACTTTGTTTCTCATTTCAGGCAATAAAAGAGAGTTTGAATTACATACAAGATAGTTTGAATAACCTACTAGATACAATCCTCAAGTGTCTTCGGTCTCTCTGTACGAGGGTTTTTCAAGACAACCTGACATGAGGATACTTCCCTACAAGTAAATTCTGATCAAATATTCAAAATAACATTGTATTCGAAGCCCAAATAAGATTGCCTCGACACGGTTATACACTGGCTCATACGAGGAATAGTGCACTTTCTCCAAGTAATGTTACCTCAAGTAACCGACTTAGCTGGATACTCCCCCAGACTATATGAATTATTGTCCTGGAATCTGGTAAGACCAAAATACCAAAAGAAAGATATACTATAATACAGTTAACTAGTAAATTGGGGAGAGATAAATTAATGTTCTTAACATCTTTACTAAGTCAACGTTTGAGATGTAAAGTAGAACTTTAAGTGAATATTCGAATACCTATGTATCTCATATAGAGTGTTAGCTCCAGGAAGGGACCCAGTTATCTCTGAGAACTTCGACTGAAGTAAAATGAAAGCAATATAAATATATTCTTACGATATGATGTAATAAAAATGACACTCAATACAGTATTATCAGGATTTTGAAGAACACAACAATATCCGAAATTTGTAAGTTTATAGAACAAATTTTAATCAGAGAATTAATTCTTACTTAAATATTTTGTGGTAAAAGGAACAATCTAAATGTAGAAATCTTTTAAAAATGTATTGCTATTATTAAGGAGAGTAGAACGTTGACCTTGGATGTTCTTTCGTCAGCCTGGTAACTCTAGCTTCCTATATTTTATCTTTTAGTCCTCGCATTCCATGAGCGATGTTCTGAAGGAGGAATAATTTATGTTTTCTGTATCGGAATATATCAATCTAATATTTATCGTTAGCTAGTTTTTTTTACCTTGAAGTAGTATTTTTAAGCTCCTTACAGCAAATAGCTCCATGCCTTTCTGGAGCGATTTCCATAAAAAAATTAATAGTTTACTTTTTCCATACAAAAATTATTACGCGTTAAGAAAGCTTAACTTTAAATATTTTCACAAGCGAAAAAAAAGTTAAAACTAAAAATGTTTCTGAATGAAATCTGAACATTCAAAGATAAATAATTTAAGAAAATAGTGTTGCACGCACAGTTATCAAAAATAAATCTTATAAGTACGCAATTTTAACTTTAAAAATGCTGAAAACTGTATGAGACGTCATTTTGTAAGCTAACTTAAAAAACATTTTTGTTGTTAACTGAAGTTTCTTCAAAAAATATAATTTATTCTTTTTGTTTCAAAAAGTATCTTTGTTTTTAACTATAATTTCTTAAAAATCTAATTCATTCTATTTTTTCAAAAAGCATTTTGTTGTTAACTGCAGTTTGTAAAAAAATCTAATTTATTCTATTTTTTCAAAAAGAACTTTTGTTGTTAACTGCAGTTTGTAAAAAATCTAATTCATTCTATTTTTTAAAAATAATCTTTGCTTTTAACTGCAGTTTCTTAAAAAATCTTATCTATTCTATTTAAAAAAAAATGTTGTTGTTAACTGCAGTTTCTTAAAAAGTCTTATTTATTCTATTTAAAAAAAATTTTTGTTATTAACTGCAGTTTCTTAAAAAATTAAATTTATTCTATTAAAAAAACATTTTTGTTGTTAACTGCAGTTTCTTAAAAAATATTATTATTTTATTTTTTTAAAAATAATTTTTGTTCTTAACTGCAGTTTCTCTAAAAATATAATTTATTCAATTTAAAAAACAAACATTTTTGTTGTTAACTGCAGTTTTATCAAAAAATCTAATTTATTCAATTTTAAAAAAAATTGTTGTTAAGTGCAGTTTCTTAAAAAATCTAATTTATTCTATTTAAAAAACAAACATTTTTGTTGTTAACTGCAGTTTCTTAAACATCTAATAAATTATTTTTATTTATTAAAAAAAATAATACACTTAAAAATAATTTCATTTTTTTGCATGTAAATTACAAAGGAAGAAAACAATCACTATTGTTCTAATTCTAACAATAAAATTAAACAATCTATTTTTACCGATTCCTAAAACTCAAACGATACCATAATTATTTTAGCGTATATGTTTTCATTCACATTTTTCATGAATTCTCTACCCATTTAAAAAATAATTTTCCTACTAATATTGGTAAAATTATACACGTGACCTCTCTCAAAAGAAAACGTTAAATCAAAAATCTTACTTGCAGTCACCACGCCAAACTTTAATAGACATGTAGAGATGATAAAACTCAATATATCTGAACCTTTAATCAATAAATCATTCGGAAAACAAAACGTAGTGTATCGCAGGTAACTGCCTATTCTTTGTTTTTGACAAATTCAAACTAACTTGTTTGTATATAGTCACTTAACTATCGCAGAATGAAATCAAACTGGATGAGACAAATCTAACAGCTTACGAAGAGCGTTAAAATGTATTGTTAAGTTCATTAACACCATTCTCGCATAGAAATAAACAAAATATTCGTGAAAATCAGAGTTTTATAGAAATGAAAACATAAAAATGAATGTCACATGACAGACCATCATACTTCATTACTTAATGGATGATCATTTATTCCTTATTTCCCAACTTTATATTTTTATTTATATTAAGGGTGGGACGTAATGAGTGAACATTTCAGATTCATACGAGTATTTTTTTCCTGTGTTCATTTATACATAAAGAACACTAAACAATCAAACATTTTGAAAATTTTGCAAAATTCAGAAGGTGCAGGCCAAAAATAGCCGTTAGGGCTCCACGGGACTCAAAATCCATCATTTTTCGGTAGAAAAGTCGTTTCATGCGACATTGCAGGTCCTAAAACATCCTAAAAAGCTATGAAAGGATATAGATGGTTAAATCTGATATAGTACTTTAAATTAGGACCATTTTCAGGATGTGAAAGGGTTTTCATGAATGTAAAATAGCCAAAAACTAGTGGCCTGCACCTTCTGAATTTTGCAAAATGTTCAAAATGTTTGATTGTTTAGTGTTATTTATATATAAATGAACACAAAAAATACCACTCGCATGAATCTGAAATTTTCACCCATTACGTTCCCACCCCTATTTATATAACACTTGATTATTCGTTTGGTCAACGGAATGTTTTAATTGCGTAATCAGTTGTGTCGCAGATGACTAAACTAATTAAGAAATCGAAAGACAGCTGTATAAGTACTAGAGTAATTTATTTCTATTCCAAAGTGTCACGTGCAACGTAGATTTTGTTACAATGACAAATTAATATAATCATATGTATGATCTTTGATTTTCCTTAGAAACAATCTAGTCATCTAATATCGACTTCCACATTGTTGGTATCGCATAACCTCTCTGGTTTTTAGTTACAATCGGTTCATCGAAATACGGCCACGAGGTGAAAGGAATCAGGAAGAAACACTTTTAATAGATTCAGTTGCTGCGATAATGTCGTCTTTTAAATCAAAAAAGATTAAACTAATCAGGAATCACATTTAAAAGGTTAAGATTAAAGCGTTTGCATTTTGTGTGAGGGGAAATCTCATTGTCTCGAATATTCTGCGTTCTTGAATGAATTCAAAGGAAATATAACTTTAAGACATTTAAATAAATTATGAAAAAACGTTTACAAATCAAAATATTCTCTATTCTAAAGCTAGAAGAATAACATGGAATTGAAGAGACAATTCGATTGGGTTTCATAGGTTAAAATTTAATATAATTACTGTATATACTGCATAAGAAATCTTTTCAAAGGAAAATCGAACAGTTTTTTTGTCACAATGTGAACTATATATATATATATATATATATATATATATATATATATATATATATATATATATATATATATATATATATATATGTATACATATATATTTATTTAAAATGGCATTGAAGAAACAATATTTATTACTCATAATGAATTAAGAAATTAAAAAGATGAAAGGACAGCTGACCGGTTTCGTACCTCGCTCAACAGAGTCAAATATCGAGGTATCGTATAAAAAATATTAAAAAGATGCTATGAGAATTATAGCGAGGGAAAGGGGTAAAAAAGGAGACCCTCTTCATGGAAACCAACAAAAATATTTGTCAATGCTGGCCCTAAGGGAGAGCCCATAGATACAGCATCAATCTGTCTGTACATAATGTCGTCAAAACTGAATTCTACCGACATCGTGGCAAATTTCATCAACTCCACGAAAACATTTTCAGGAATAGGAGGAATGGGCAGTTGACTGCGATATAAGGCATCAGCACATATATTAATCGTTTCAAGAAGGGGAACACAGGTAAACAGCCTAGATATGTCAAAAGAACACATACATTTATCAGTATCTGAATAATTTTGCATAAAGTTAGAACATGAAAAAGAGTCTTTAATGCAAAATGAACTATAGTGTTCCAAAACTGGTTCCAAAATAGTGGCAAACCATTTGGTCCAAATAGACCAGATATCTACTTTTGTTATGTTGACGACACATTTTGTCTGTTCAACAATGAAACGGAAGCGGACGTTTTTTTACGTCCCTTAACAATATTCATCCAGCTCTTAAATTCACTATTGATAAGGAAGCCAATTCTTCACTGCCATTCCTTGATGTATTGGTTAATAAAGCTTCCTCTGGTTTCTTGACATCAGTATATCGGAAACCTACCTTTACTGGTCTTTACACTCGTTGGGACTCATTTTGTCCCACAAAACAAAAGTTTAATCTTATTAAGACCCTTACCCATAGGGCCTTAAAGATTTGTTCGAAGACCAAGCTGGATGAAGAAATTAAATCTATCACTAAGACCCTCTGTAACAATGGCTATCTTTTAGACATTGTACAATCCACCATTAAAACAAAAATATCAAATTTTTACAAAAGCAAATCAGCTTCTGTAGACAGATGTCCTATTTCCCTTCGCCTACCTTGGCTTGGTAACATTAGTGATAGATTCGCCAAACAAATCTCTTTCTCTGTACAACAATGTTATTTTGCTGCAAATACACGAGTTGTTTTTTCCTCTCGACCGATCGTGACTTCTATTCGAAAAGATGTCCTTCCCCCACATCATACTAATTCTATTATTTATTTATTTATTTAAATGTAGTTGCAGTATGCACTACGTTGGGATGACGTCACAAATATTAGACATCCGGGTCAAACAACACATGCCCACAAAAATTCGCAATGCAAATTATACACCAACTGACGTTTTGAATAATACTTATTGTTCGTCGATAGGTGAACATCTCATAAATAACCGCACCTGTGCCTCTAAATTCAGTGTCGACTTATTCTCCATTCTTAGTAAGTCGCACTCTCCTTATCATCTCAAGATCCTAGAAACAATCTATATTACGTCCTTGAGACCTTCTCTTTGCAAGCAAAGAGAACATCCCCTCGGGTTTAATGTTGTTTCTATTTGATTGAACCTTTTCTTTTACCCTTTTTTATCCCTTTCCCTCGCTATAATTCTCATAGCATTTTTTTATATTTTTTATACGATACCTCGATATTTGGCTCTGTTGAGCGAGGTACGAAACCGGTCAGCTGCCCTTTCATCTTTTTAATTTCTTAATTCATTATGAGTGATAAATATTGTCTCTTCAATGCCATTTTAAAGTTTTGTACGACAAAGAAAATATTTAAATATATATATGTATATATATATATATGTATATATAATGCTAACTACATTTTCGTACTTATATAATTCCCGCCAAAACCATCTATGATGCGAACACAAGGTCTTTACCTGATTCACCTCATTCCCGGATGGGTCTGAAAGTACCTGGGACACAAATGAAAACTATGGCAGATTTATCGGCCAATTCCCCCCCCCCCTTAAACTAAAATTCTGATTCGGACAATGGAAAAGATCTACGAAAGGATATCCAGACATAAGTTGTCTTTTATATTTAACAATAATTGCCTTCAGGAAAAGATGCTGCCTAGACACACACACACACACACACACACACACACACACACACACACACACACACAAATATATATATATATATATATATATATATGTATATTTTCAAATTATCATCCACATACATGTAGTTCATCCTTTCCAGGAACCATCAGTGTAGAGGATGACTGTTCTGCTATTTGCACGATTCGAAACCCAGGTCCAAGTCACCTTTGCTCTTTAAGTCTGAACCTCTAACAATGCAACCAACCACACAGCCATGGTGAAAAGGGAGGAATTAAATTCTATTTATGTCAATAAAAGCGGATATATTTTAGTAGGCTGTCATAAAAGTGTTCAATAATACAGTCGGACAGAACTTCGGATTACGCATTTAATAGGCAGTCTAATTTTAATTTTCTTAAAGTGCCCATCCTATGTTAAGGAGGCTATATATATATATATATATATATATATATATATATATATATATATATATATATATATATATATATGTACCATTATTATTTCATATATCAACATAAACTGTTTTAAGGGAATATCATCTTTTACGTATCAATTTTCAATGTTTACTTCAACAGTGCTCAATACGTGAGTAGAGCTAGGTAGTAAGTTATTAAAATATATGTATGGCAATTAAGCTTTACAGAGCTTTCCGCGTTTCATCCCCATTATTTTGACACAACAAAGAAACAGAGATGGGCCACCCTATGGAAAACAGAACAATAGAATAAGAAGTAAAATCAATCGAACCTTTGCTTGTGAGAAACTCAACGATTGGCTTAGAGACTAACAAAGACTCTCATTGGTTACAAGCTAGACTAAACACCATATGTATATGTATAAATACCTGGCAACATAAAAGCCGGGGATGAAACTTGGAAGCCTCTGTGTAGCTTAATTGACATAAATATATTTTCATAACTTTATCTCTCTCTCTCTCTCTCTCTCTCTCTCTCTCTCTATATATATATATATATATATATATATATATATATATATATATATATATATATATATATATATATATATACTCGAAGAATATACATCCTAAGACGGATACAATAGAATTTCCCGAACAGAACAAGTTTACACTACTTTTATTTTCTCTTTAAATGATTAAAATCAAGATATAATGATACTAAACCTAATGTATTATTCAAATGTTGTCAAAATCTATTGCATAATTTTGATTCTAGAAAATATTTTAAGAATGAATTAAAATTCAAGGAATCTTGATTAATAACTATGGATCAAATTCAATGCACATCTGATGTATTTGAATTTTCAAATGGGAAGTTGTGTCTATATAATGCCTCCTAAAACGTTTTAAATGCTCCAAACAAATTGAAATTTGGGGAATATTTATTAATTAATGTCTATTGCTAAAATTTAACACGTATTAACAATTCAATATGTATCTACGAAATTAAAACAAATAGGAGGTATCTGAATTTTGACGAAGAGCTTCTACGTCCTTGTTCCCCCTTGTTAATTTTATTTCATGATTGAAGTATTTTCATTGTTTTTTCTCCTCCATGATGAGCATCTGCCTGATCAGCATTAAAAGTCAAAAATGTATTACGGCCCGATTAAGCACGGTAATTACATTTTTTTTATTTTTTGGGTTCCTTTTTATTATGGAATGTATTTTTTAAACTGAGTTCACTACTGTAGACGTAAGGGGCTACTGAAAATTAGCGGGCACTCCTAAATTGGGAGCTGTGCAGCGAGATGCTTGTTCACATTAGTGTTTA
>OY744523.1:27701973-27716973 GCA_963556195.1 Sepiola atlantica | reverse complement strand
TTTTTTCTATCAATCTTATCAATCAATCAATCAATCAATCAATATATATATATATATATATATATATATATATATATATATATATATATATATATATATATATAATAGAGAATGGTAGTTTTCTTGAAGCATTGCCGGGAATAGTAGTAGTATGTTTTTAAAAGGATGTGGGCAATGGAAATCCCGGGTTGGATGTGAGCTAGAAGGAACAAAAATAATAAATCGAAATCGAAATGGGACTTACTATTTATTTATTTTTAAAAATCTTACATAACAGCAAGTGTGGTGTTTGCTGTTTTGTGTTGTCTGGATGATTATTAAAAATCATTTATTTAATATTTCGGGAAATGAAACTTCCCTTTGTCAAAAATAATAAACATCAGAAGAAAAATTCCGTCTGTGCAGAGAATCTACCAAAATGGATGAATCTGGTTCTTTCATAAAACACTAAACCGATATACCCAGAAACATTATTCCATTTTTGTATCTCTCCATTCTAAGAATACATTTTTCATGTTTGACTAAAATCCGAAATGTAATATTGCCTTTACCACATTTAAAAAGAATTAATGCATTCATATGTATCCTTCCACACACAATATATTAACCACATTTATAAATATCACTATTGATTGTCTAACGAACGTTATAACTCACATATGAGATATTATACATACGTACATTTAATTATATGTATATATATATATATATATATATATATATATACATTCACACATACATATATATATATATATGGAGAGAGAGAGAGAGTAACATCGGACGTACGTGGGGGTAGAGCTACTCAACTTTTGGGAATTCTGTGCTTTTTCATTTTATATTTCTGCTTTACGTTTAAAATTATATTCCTCAGTTAAGATATTAAAAGTTATTTAACATAAATAACTTTTCCACAAAACTATTCTCGTGTTTTATACATTATTTATCTCTACATTATGATTTCAATTCATCCTCGTGTTTTATTATGTTCATATATGTTTTCTATCTCTCTCAAAATAAATTGAATGAGAATACGTGACACCCCACGGTTTTCACATTAAATTGGCTGCCCATCCCGGACAGAACTGTTATACTTTTTCTGTTTATTTCGGAACATTCAGCATAAAACGGAATAAAAATTCTTAAAAAACATTAAACAACGATAAAAAACCTTCACGCAAGCGTCTCGAAATATTTTGCTCAACATCGAAACTAAGACTCCAACAATAATCGAAGGTAAAACAAAAAAATATCTATATGTACAGGGTGGGCCAAATAAAGGGTCCTATCTTTAAATTTGAATAACTTGAATTTGAATAACTTCCACAAAATAAAAGTTAAACTCACCAAACTTTATGTGTGTGTAGACTGACCCTTCCGAGATTTTTTGAAATAAACAAAACAAATTTTAGCCGAAAAACACTTCTTAAAACTTACAAAAACTAAAGTATTGTTTTTTACACTGTTTTGAGTTTTTTAAGCAAAAATAATGTTTTCTAAATGAGGGTACGTTCCTTAGGGCTAATACGGCTCATGCTTGCTTCGGAAGGGGTCCTTTACTTATTCTAAAAAAAAAAAAAAAAATCAATAAATAAAAAAGTTATGAATTTTTAAAAATAGGACCCTTATTTTTGCCCACCCTATACTATAATAATATGATTCCTTGTTCATTACTTGAAAAAAGAGAAAATTCGGAATTATTTACCCTTGAATGTTGAATGCTGGGAGCAAAGAAAATACATTACTTCCCTTACTTCCAATGCTTTCTAAAAAGGAAAGTAAAACTTTTGAAATCCTTTCTTGATGGAGGAATGGTGTTATGGACATCCCTCTTATCAGAGCTTATTAAAAGCCTGATTCCACCATATCTACCTAAACTAGTGACTGGTCTTAGAGTACTAGAAAAACCGATCTACAGATTATCAACTACAGGGACTCAAATTTCTGTCAAAGCAAAAAGTATTCTCTTACAATTTCTATCGCTTTCAAAGTTTTACTACCTCTCTCTTATAGCAAGGATTTTTGTATTTGGTTATATGATAATTCCTCTACTCAAATACAAAATATGATTTGAAATATACTTTTGACCACAACTTTAAAGACGGTACATGATGTCCAAGTTCGCAGATTCAGAACATCTTGGGTTTTTCTAATAAACTTCAAACCGGTCAACTCAGAAAGTTTCATTATTTTATTTTAAACCTTCAATTTTAATGAGAGGTTTTTCAGAAAAGATACATCCATATCTTTATTCCAAATCTATCATCATCTTTATGACATTTAAAAAGAATATATGTATTCATGTGTACCATTTCACAAACAATATATATACCACATTTAAAATATCAAACCGGTCAACTCAGAAAGTTTCATTATTTTATTTTAAACCTTCAATTTTAATGAGAGGTTTTCCAGAAAAGATACATCCCTAACTTCATTCAACATCTATCATTATCTTTATGACATTTAAAAAGAATATATGTATTCATGTGTACCATTTCACAAACAATATATATATCACATTTAAAATATCACTATTAATATTCAAACAAACATTCTCACACACATATGAGAATAGTATACATACATTTAATTGTATGTATTATTTGCGTATATAGATATATGTCTGCTGAACTTTTATGTATTCTGTGCAATTTCATTATATAGGTTCAGTCAAACATTTTATATGTATTTGCTCAGCTAAGGAAGTAGTGCTATTTAGCACAAATGACATTTCTAGAATGTGGAGAATATTAGACGATATTCCCTGCTCCTTTCTTCAACATCAAATCAACCTTCTATGTTATAATTTCAATTCTTGTTCATTTCCTATCCGCTCTGTAACACTATGTAGCTGTGTATATAATTCTTAATAAATGCGTCTGCGTTTCTGAGTATAATTGTATATGTGTGTTTGCATGGGGAGACATATGTGTATGTAGATAGGCTTTGTGTTTATAAATGGAAGTCTAGTTATACATGTGTGAAAACATGCAGACATATTCATGCATATGTGTATATGTATGCGTTTGTATATCAATATGGATATGTGTATATGTGCGTGCTTCCCTACTAGGAAAGAGCGTAAAAATGCGTCGATTTTGCGTTCTCTGGGCTATGAGAAAATTTAAGTCGTTTCTATTATTCGCGTTGATGTTGAATATGCTTATATCTACGTTGTAAGCTTGAGGACTAACTTAGAAGAAGTAATGAATTCAGTGACGACATACATAGAAAAGGTAATTGTTCTGAAAATGTCAGTTACAGAAAATGCTTTAACACGTGCAAGTGTACTAACAGGAGGCTGGTATGTCGGTGTCTGTTTAGCCTGTGTAAATAACACGACTTAGTGATTTCCAACAAATAAAATGGCCGCCGCTGTGAAGTATAACACCGAGTAGGTGTTACTTTTCGTACACCAATCAAATTGCCAACCTATTCATAAAAACATGTGCAATTTATATTCATTATTAGATCAGACACCTGTGCTTCTAAGCATTGTGACTTCAAGAATTACGCGATCAGAACTGGTTTTCAATACTGTGATTGGGTAGCGTTCATTCTTTTTGTACTGCCATGCAATTTTTGGTGTGATTATGTTAAACATATCTACATGTAAAATAGAAGTATAAGCAAAATATAATGCAAACAGATTGAAACTTTCTTCAGATATTAAAAAAAAACATATTTATATGTGATGTTTTCAATTTTTTCTGCTTTAAAGCCTAATTTAAAAACACACATTATACCCCTGATTTGTTTGAACTACCTACTGGAGAGTGTGAGTTACTTACTAGAAACTGTCCTCGAGTGTGTTCGGTCTCTCTGTACAAGAGCTAGTCAGAGCAACTTGACATGAGGATACTTCAATCTACAAGTAAGCCTAACCTATTCGAAGTCCAAATAATATCCTCTCAACATGGCGATAAACCGGTTCATACGAGGAATGGTGCACCTTCTCCTACCTCATGTAATAGCACTTAGCTGAATACTCCATCATACCAGATTAAGTATTGTCCTGGAATCCGGTAATACCAAGAGACCAGAAAAGATATATACTATAACATAGTTAACTGGTCAATTGAGGAGAGGAAAATTCATGCTCTTAATATCCTTACAAACAACGTTTGAGAGGTAAAGGATAACTTTAGTTGAACACTAGAATATCTAGGTATCTCATATAGAGATCAAGTGATAGCACCAGAAAGAGGCCCCTTTATTTCGGAGACTTTATATTGAAGTAAAATAAAAAACAAAGTAGTCATTGCACCAAATGTGATTAAAATAGATACATTTGAAATATGGTATGTAATAGATATGTTGAAAGGGAAATAAGTAGTGATTTACTCTTCTATGATTCTGCGGCGCATCTTTACAATTTTTTTCTGCGAAATCAGAATATCCATATAATCACACTGAAACGTTTCTTCTGTTTTTGTATTATTGAATCATATGTGAAGCGGGCAAACAATTTCAAAACACATTATGGGGAACATATCAAACACGCATCGCATGTGATGACATCTGTTCGTTTTGAAACTGCTTTTTACAATGTGGTTTAAAGCCGATAAGGTTGTGGGTAGGTTGTTCTATTGGAAACCAATTCCTGATTTTTACACTCTCTTATAAGAACATCCTGGAAATCTGAAGTTGTTACACGTAACTATAAAGTGGCCTCCTCACCATCAGGTTACACTAGACTCTTTGCGAAGAAATTGGCATCAAATTCCACCCTTTGCGATCAGGGTCACTTACCCCCATGATTCTCCTTTATGTTTTCATCTCTGTTTCTTGTATCTGTTGAAAAAATATAATTCTTTCCTTTTGAATAACTTACATTATGGCTGTCCGTATTTAAAGAGAGAAAAAATGAGAAAGATGAGATTACTTGAAACAGCAGTTTCACATTTCTTTGAAACTGGTGGAACTGTTATCAATTAGGATGCTCCTAAATGACAATGGTAGCCACACAAGTTAGTACTTGATTCATACTAGTGCACAAAACTAAAAACACACGTCTGTGAATGGTGCTAGTGCTGCTGCTGCTGCTGATGATGATGGTGATGATGCTAGTGATGATGATGATATTGCTGCAGCTGATGATGATGATGATGATGATGATGATGATGCTAGTGAATATGCTGCTCAGCTGCTGCTATTGCTGCTGATGTTGCTGCTGCTGCTGCTGCTGATGATGATGATGCTAGTGATGATGATGATGTTGCTGCAGCAGCTGATGATGATGATGATGATGATGATGATGATGATGATGATGATGATGATGATGATGATGATGCTAGTGAATATGCTGCTCAGCTGCTGCTATTGCTGCTGATGTTGCTGATGATGATGATGAAGAAGAAGGTGGGGAAAAGCTGTTGAATGCGTCCACATGGTCAGTTCTAGAAACGACATAAACCATTCTTGACCCAACTATGCCAATACAGTCTTTCTATGTAAACTCTTATACTGCCACTTTCTTCCAATTTATCACCATGAATATAACAAACAATTCTGTGTGTTGTCATAAATTTACAAAACTGGAAAATTTAAGGCACATAAGAAGTAATCAGTAGTATTTGAACCTCGTTTTCCTTCAGAATGTTTCATGCTGAGACGACTGTATTAAAACGTTTTTTGATGTATTTGACGATGTAAACGATCTGCCAGATATTGAATGCCAACCGAAATAAAGACTGTGACTCTTTTTGAAATGTCAGTGATTTTATCTCTAGAGACTTAGCTTGAAAGTGATGACGCAGAACAGCTTTATTTGTATGCTGGGCATGACCATCACTGCTGTTCAGTCTAGATTGAAACTGTGAAAAGCAGTGAGTTAAGATTTAATTTAGGTAAACTTGTCATGCAATTGCTTCTATAATAAGTCTTCTTAGGAGTTGCTTGTCTGCTTTTATGTGATATGTTTATTACATACTCATTTGTACAAAGATGTTGTTTTGTGAAGAGAATCGAACGTTTCTTTTCAGCTTCATGGTTTGTTAAGGGATTTGTTTAAAAATAAGTTGTTTTTTGATAAACTGACTTCGAGTTGTGCTACCGAGCCAGATGCTATGTTGATCAATTTTTGAAATATAAAACAATATTTAGGTCATAAAATATGAATTAATTAAACAAATTCGGGCACAATTTTGAAAGTACAGAAGCTTAAACGTGTAATTATGTGTTGTTTAGCTAACACAGACACCATTTTCATTTTCAAGCGAAGCCACACTACAATATACTACATGAAAATTAATGCTAAATATTTTTACAAACCGCCCAAAATGCACTCATTAAATTATGAAAAATGTACATAGATACGCATTTTATATTGGTTTAAGGTTTAAAAAAAAATAAGAACACTATAAAGCAGCTGAATAATTTATTAATTGATCGTCTGCCATATTTGTAGGCGAGACTTATATGCAAATGTTCGACTACTATCAGAGACTTAATCATGTCGACTTTTTTCAAAATGTCTCTCCTTTGACCCATTCGCGATGGTCTTAGCTACCGATCATAAAAATCCCTTTCTAATAGATTTAAATCTGACATTTGACGATCAATTTACACAGTTAAGATAATTATTTAACTCAATAAAGTAAACTTTTAGAGCAAAAATGTAATTCTGAATTACGATCTTTACAATTAAAAAAACAATAAGATTTTAATTCATTTAATTCTATTTTTGCAGAATATTTCAGTAAACATAGCATGATTTAAAATCAACTGATGATTTAAAATCAACTGATGATTTAAATCAACTGATGCTTTAAAATCAACTGATGATTTAAAATAAACTGATGATTTAAAATCAACTGATGATTTAAAATAAACTGATGATTTAAAATCAACTGATGCTTTAAAATCAACTGATGATTTAAAATCAACTGATGATTTAAATCAACTGATGCTTTAAAATCAACTGATGATTTAAAATAAACTGATGATTTAAAATCAACTGATGATTTAAAATCAACTGATGATTTAAATCAACTGATGCTTTAAAATCAACTGATGATTTAAAATAACTGATGATTTAAAATCAACTGATGATTTAAATCAACTGATGATTTAAATCAATTGATGATTTAAAATAAACTGATGATTTAAAATCAACTGATGATTTAAAATCAACTGATGATTTAAATCAACTGATGCTTTAAAATCAACTGATGATTTAAAATAAACTGATGATTTAAAATCAACTGATGCTTTAAAATCAACTGATGATTTAAAATCAACTGATGATTTAAATCAACTGATGCTTTAAAATCAACTGGTGATTTAAAATCAACTGATGATTTAAAATCAACTGATGATTTAAAATCAACTGATGAAAGTTATTTTGTTCTTTGTTACTTTAAAATTTGGTCCATTTTCTTTTCATTGAAATGAAAAAAATAAAATTAACATTTGTTTGAGTGTTTAACAATGTTTTAAAACAGGGTGTAACGGATTCTTCCAAATACGTGCACAAAATTAAGTATCAGAAACATTGCCGTGTTGACAAGCTAATCGGTCATTTTATTTGTGTAGTAAAACTAATTTGGAACGTTATTTCAGTAAAAGAAATAATCTGTTTTACTTCAATATGTATCGCACACATACTCTGCGCATTCTTACGTGGTATAATTTGATTTATTTTGGGAGGGATTGCGATTATTTTATGATCTCACTTTAATATATCTTATGCTCGAATTTGTAATGATAACATTTATTTGAACTACTTATTAAAAAATATGTTCTTTTTTCACTTTCAAATAAATTATAATTTAGACTCTACTACATGTATAGTTGAAAAGTACAAATCCTTTTTCAGAAATGTTATGAAACTGGATGCCAGAATATCACTGGAATAAAATTATAATACATTTTTATTATTTCACAACATACATTGATTTTAGTAGAAGTGATAGATTCACACACAAAAAGGCTATTCATTTTCTTTTACCAGTTGCCTTGTGTACTTCATCCACCAAAATGAATGAATTTTAACTGCGATAAGCAAACCTTTTGATGTAAATAAATTACAAAAGCTATTCTTAGAATACGACGCATTTCATTATCCCCCCACAAATCTAGTGTTTAGCTTAAACTGAAAAACATGAAAAGATATAAAAAAAGGTAATTGTTAATGGTTTCTACATATTTATATCACTATGAGCAGAACTTTACAATAACATGCGTTTATGAGTTGATAAGATGTAAAGCTATACTTACCATTACTGTATACACAATACCTGGGACGCATCTGCAGTCCTGAAAATAAGATTAAATACGATTGTTGCCAGTGATGTATAAATATCAGATTAACATTGTACGCAGTTTAAGACAGGTGAGCAAAGCAATTTTGCTACCAACATAAGAGAGTTAAATGCGTGAGAGAAAACGTCAACCATTATTTAGATCAACATGCACCGAAGCGGGAATGAAGTCATTAAAAAGACAAAAAACGCTACGGAAGGAGAAGAACAAAATCACAGCCCTATTCCTTGCTACGGCAGGATGTTTACCGATGAGGAAGATATAGACAATTTCTTATACAAGAGAATTTGGTTAGTTTGTTTGTTGGGCGTATTTGTCGTATCGCTGGGTAATCTAATGCCGAAACTGTACGTATTTTTTGTATACGATTGCTTTGTAGATAAATTTCTTTTGTAGTCTGTGAGAGATAGTTTCTTATTAACCAACAGATGAGGCCGTTACAAGTACTACTGTTTCTTGTAGTAACAAAGGTGTGACAACTGAAGTCTATAGACATACATAGGAAGAATGAATTACTCATTCTTTGAATAAAAAAACACGCAAGACATATCGCACAACCGTAAAATACTTATGTGTCAAATAACAAATTAATAACATATAATAAGAAGCAGCGGAATTTATTACAGAGTTAAGTCAACAAAAAGATTATGATAAGACGTACAGCGCAACCAGGTTCGTAATTAAATGCGACTATTTAGACATTAAAGAAATAAAAGTAAATGCCTCTTGTGACGGTGTGGAGAGATCAAGGGATAAGCATCCACGACCTGCACTCGCCCACTGCAAAGAAATAGTGGCCGAACCACTTGGTTGTCGGTTTATATTTTGTTGGCGAAGACAAGTAAGAAGAAATACTGCTGCTTATACTAAAAACGAACGTCGTATCTCCTGAAAGCATATATCATACACTAGACAATGCAGGTGAAGCTAGTGCAGTAGCGCTTGAGATATCCGAAGCCTTTGATAAGGTCTAGGATTAAGGTCTTCTCATGAAGATTAATTCATATGGTATAACTGGACGAATATTTAATATAATTAGATCCTTCTTGTTCAAAGGAAAGATCCAGAGTGTCCCTGATTGCCGTTCATCCAAACAACATAAGTAAAATGCAGGTGTACTGCAGGGATCGATCTTCGCATCTTATTCTTCCTGAATTTCATAAACGCCATCTCTGATGACATAGTGTCTAAGATGGGTGTATTTGCTGGCGACACCACGTTCTATTTTCGTCGTGTAAGTAAAACGGATGCGCACATATCCGAGGCAATGGCTGAATCCCTAGAAAGTAATCTCCAGTCTATAGTTGAATGAGGTCATAAATGGATGGTAACATTTCATGCTGCTAAGACAAAGCTCTTTTCCTTCAACAACTACTAGAAACCTCTTCAACCACCGATTTTCATGGCAAATAACACCCTACCCGAGAGTCCAACGTTCAAACTCATCGGCTTACCATTCACATGTAACATTAATTGGAACAAATACATAGATGCATTGCCAAGGCTGCTGCAAAGAAAGTAGGCTCCTCTACCGTGCAAGAAAACTTCTCACACCTGATAGTATCCTATATCTTTACAAAGCCACCATCCGCCCATGTATGGAGTATTGTTGTCACATCTCGGTTAGTGTACCATCCACTAGTCTTTCCCTTTTTGACAAGGCCCCAAAAGAGTCCCCCACTATCAATCAAACTTTAGCCCCTGTCTCATCTCCGCAATGCTGCATCAGTGTGCTTATTTTACAAGTACTTCGATGGAATGAGCTGTGATGTACTTGCTACTCTGGTGCCCCCTCGACGTAAATACATTCGAACAATCCGATAATTAACTAAATCCCATCCATTCACTGCGTAGGTTCCCAGATGCCGGAGAGCCTTCTACTCCAATAGGTTTTTTACTCGAGCTACTCTCTGCCTGCTCCCTGTTTCCCCGACTGTACCGAAACTTAAAACTCATGTGAACAAGCATCTCGCTGCACAGCTCCCAATTTAGGATGCCCCCTAAACCTTCACCCTTATTCTCAGTAGCCCCGTACGTCTACAGTAGCAACTTGCTTTGTTTGAAGTGAACTAAGTTTTTTTAAAAGCTGATATACCCATTTCAGGAATAAATGGACTTACCCAGACACAATAAATACATTAACATCTTAGCGTCAGGGACAACGAAGTGCGGCAGTTACGGCCCCAAGCGCATGACGCGTACTCCTGTAACATATTTCTATTAATACACTTTTTGTTAATTATACCACTGTGTTTGTCTTCATTATTATCGGCCTGCAAGGCCACAATCGGTACCAGCAGATTCTTTCAAGAAATTGCAATATGTAGCAGATGTAACTTTCACTCTTTTAGAAACTTTTATAGGACTAACAAGTCTATCTCCAATGATATCTGCCCATATCATGACTTCTCCACCCTTTTGTTTTCGTCTCAAACGATTATTACTCTCATCTCCGGAATAAACCAATCCTTTTTCCCAGCCATCGGGTCTCATCAGTGCAAAGGACCCTACTCATATACATTTTTATATATTTCTTTGCCTATTCCATTCTCAAATGTGTTTTGGTGTAAAAGGAGGCTTTGTAAGTAGAACTTTCACAGAGGCCATTGTGTGAATAATTGCATTCCTTGTGGATTTTGGTACGTTATGACACCCAGCTGCTCGGAAGATTGATTTTCTTGATTATTCACGTTTTCTATTGAGCTGACGACCAATATTCATCAAATCCTTGTTGGTGATAGTCTTGTATATTCCAGCATCTGATCATTTCTTCTTTAGGGAAGGGTATTTCAGAAATCTTTTTACAGTATCCACATGACGTCTTAATTTTCGGACAATTCCACCAGGGGAGGTTCCTTTATTATAATTTAATTTTCCCCATCAGTTTGTGATTTTAAACGTCCCATTGTTATTGAGAAGAAATAAAGCTATTATCTCTGGCCACCCTCTAATAGACAATTACGTTAATAACTCTACAAACTATTCATTACAATCTGTAAATCAATCAAATAATGTTATCATAATGGGCCAGAATATCCATAAGAAAACTGCTGAAATTGGTTAGCAGAATGATGAATAAATTTCATTTTTATTAGACAGCTATTATCGCTGGTCGCAGTGTAGATTATAATTGTAATTTACAGAGAGAATGGTACAACCTGTGAAAATTGAATGACAGTCGTTGTCACCATTTTATGAAATCATAGATGCCGAACTACGCTGCAGATTGCTCATAACTTCCCAAATGATTTTGTATGCAGTCAGTTAATGTTAAAAAAATATTTTCTAAGTGAAATAAATCAATTGGGATGCGGTGAAAAAAGAAGTTGAGGTTGTTTTTCTTTTCCTTCAGCTCCATCTTGACGACTTATTACAACAAATTGAGATTGTCTGTCCCCCCCTACATACCCACTTTGGCGGTTCATGACATGAGAATGCGAATAAAAGAATTAGTTGTCGATTTGAAAACAGTTGGATTCGTTTCGTCTAACAAGAAGAAGCTTTCATTTTCTTACTATTTCAGTGCTAACAAATTGTTTGCAAATAATCCTTCGTCATTTCTTTAACTTCAAGTTTCCAACCCTAATCGATCTCGACGAAAATATGCAACACACCTACTGACTAATTAATTCGCCTTAGTTGATGAGACTTTATATTTACATAAATCTGCAGACTCACAAAAAAATGAAATATTTTCACGTCTGTAAATGTTTGTCTGGAAGATTCATACCCAAATGGATCCATAACAGTAGACGTTAAATTGATCTTTACCTTAGATGATCACTTATTCTATACTAATAGAGCGAATGTTATGGACAGCATCATATGTATCCAATGATCGACGCAGATACTCATAGTATTGAGTATTTTCGTTGAATTCCTAACCATTCGTACATTCGAGTCAAATAAGAATAATAATCATTTTCATATATAGAAATCCGTATGGAATTTATATGGCTTAAATATATTTAAATAGTATCGTACAATATCTCCCAGTATATATAAAAATAAATATGACTACATACATGTACATAAGCAAAGAGCATGCACCCCCCACACACACATATACATATATATATATATATATATATATATATATATATATATATATATATGTGTGTGTGTGTGTGTGTGTGTGTGTGTGAAAAAGACAAACGGAAAACAGATTTAAATAGAAAAGAAAAACAAGAAGCGAGAGATTTGACCGGTTTCGTTTGTATCAACGAACGTCTTCAGAAAAAGTGAAGAAAAATATTTTCGATTGCAGCACCAACATCGAAAAAGGAACAACACACAAGGCGAAATGGTATTTGTCTATACGAGGAATTTTAACAAGTATGAGATATTTTTCAACATTTTTCCTTTCCACACTCCCTCTCCGTTCCTAACGCCTCTCTGCTGGCGTCTTCACTCGTTTTTCCCTTTCAGATGACCATACAAATCCCAATACTTGATCGTACGTTCGAAAAAAAGAAAGAGAAACTATCTCTCCTACTTTTTAAAATTTCTCGTATAGACCAATCACATCTCGCTATGTGTTTTGTTCCTTTTCCCATGTTTGTGTTGCAATCGAAATAACATTTTTCAAACCTTCACTTTTTCTGAAGACGTTCGTTGATACGAACGAAACCGGTTAACTCTCTCGTTTCTTGTTATTCTACCGTGTATATTCGATCACGGCATTTCATTTTCATGACATATCGTGCATTTTACCATATATATATGTATATATATAAACATATATACACACACACACCCACGCCAACACCCCCCCCACACACACACACATATATATATATATATATATATATATTATTTTATTATTTTGGACTGTTTCACACATTTCCTGGATTCCAATATATTTTTTGGTTAATACATAACATAATATTCTAATGGGTGATACCCTTTAACATTGCTAAGACTTTTTACCCCCTTTTCAAGTAAATTTCTTTTCAGATTTTATAACTGATTGCAAATCGTCTCCTAATTAATTATGAAAATCAAAGCTTGTTAAATAATCATTTTTTTCCTTTTGATGAGAAGACTTATATCTTTGAAAAAGCTGTTTAAAGGACTTTTCTATATTTTATAATAGTCTTTGCTTGACTGCTGAGACCTTGTAAAGTGTGTAACTTAACATTTGTTTATTATCATTTCCTCTTCTCTCTCTCTCTCTCTCTCTCTCTCTCTCTATATATATATATATATATATATATATATATATATATATATTGACAAAGGTTATTAAATAACACGCAGCGTTTTTGCTTGATAATACTTTTTAATTTTTCAATGTTTCGAATAGTCCATTTAGTATTTCCGTCACATTGGTGTATGTAAATTCTGTGTGTTTCTTGTTCCATTATTTTTTTTTTTCGATTTGATTCGTCAAATCATCATCAGGAAAAGTTAGTCTTGGTGTGTTTACAACTGTCTTTACTGTTTAGTGTTTCTTAGCGGATAGAAATTTACGACTTTAAAATAAGCGTATGCGTGATGAGATTTTGCATGCAAACGTAAGTACGTGGTAAGCGCGTGATAAATTCAGAAAGAAGTGGTTTGATGGTTAAGAATTTGTGATTGCTAACTACTATGCTAGACACTTGTAAATATTGTGATTAGTTTCGTAATTAACATTACTGATTGTGGAATGTCTAGTTTTTATGTAAATAGCTTGAAGGATTTTTAATCTTTTTATATTTGTATCGTGGAGTATTATTTTTGCATTATTAACTAGGATAGGTCTATATTGAGAAAGGGTTGGCAAATAGAGATAGTGTCAGAGAGATTGATGGTAATTCCTCCGGAAAGTGATGTAGTATGAAACTGATGTAACAATACTTTGTATTATTATTTTCGGAGATACATTTTCCCAGAGGTAATTTAAACATTGGTTCTTCTTAATGTTTTCTGGGTCTTAAAAGTGTTATTGTTTACTACGTAGTTTGATGTTTTCAATTTTTTATATTAAAAAATAAATCTAATAATATAATATAATATAATGTATATATACATAATGATTTTTTTGGGGTACAAACATTTATTAGAGCAATTACGAAGCGAAGTAAAGTGTTATCTTTCATGATTAAAAGATACGAGATGAAAAAAAAAGTGCCAGTCGACCGGTTTCGCTCACATTTAGTAAGAACTCTATCGTGGGATTTAAAAAAAAGATAATGTAAAAAAAGGGGATAATTATATTATTAAAACCAAAAAGAGTGTTATTTTATTTAGAATGGAGGATGTGTCTTAGAGACTAATCACACTCAACCCCAATAGACACTCTTTCTGTTTACAGAGGGATGGCAGTTTAAGACATACATGGATAGTGTCCAATATTTTAAGATGGAAAATTGAGTTAGAACAACCTAAGATGGTAAATGAGTTATTGCTGAAGTTCGTTGCGCACGACCGGTTTTAAGCTAATGGTCGGTTATAGAAGACCCGTATGTGTTTCTTAGAACGTTCGTTGATCGGAAGGTTCCATTCCTTATTTTTCTAGAGATATGTTGCTGTACCCTGTTGTCCAATCTTAACGTTGTTCTGTCCACGTAGTCGGCATTGTAACTACATTGAAAATAATGAATTAAATCAATTTTGTGGTGAAGGGGGTAGAACGTCTTTTCGAGAGGACGTCAGCAAGGGTTTTGGGCAGAACACAACACCTACGTTCGACATAAAATAGCAATTTTCCACTGTTGAACTAATTTGTTTGGCGAACTTCTCACTGCACCT
>OY744523.1:27671973-27696973 GCA_963556195.1 Sepiola atlantica | reverse complement strand
GCTTTGAAAATATATAAAATTATATACACACATATATAAAAATACATAACATCAAATATATCAACCCAAAAACATACTTTTTTGTTGAATCTATACAATCCATCCAGGTCATACAAATTGAAAAACATAATCAGGAAAGACATTCAGAGGGTTGACCGAGGATTACTCTAAGTTATAAATAGCAGTCCATATACGAGAAATTGAAGGAGCTGACAAAGTTATCCAGTCGCGAAATGTATCAATAATCGATGTAGTGAAAAGTATTCAATGTTAATGTTAATTATTACAACGATAAATAAATCAAATAATATAGAAAGTTCAATAAACTCACTTAAAATTACAAAATCCTGATATGGGCAACCCAAATCAAGTCAAAGTTCGTTGTTCAATTAGAAAATCCGTTAAATCCGAATTGAGCAAAAATAAGATTGAATCCCGGTCGTATCTTGCAAGCATAGCGAAAAAATAAGTAATCTTTTCTCCCCAGCGATTCAACCAGATATGACAAATCCCTAACGAATAGAAGGCGATATTAAATTGTCTACTTCTCTGAATGACTTTAATAGATCGGAAATTATGTGTGTGTTTTTTAATAAAGGCGGAAAGCAAAACATCCTGTTTAGGCCCGCTTGATAAACTTAACGAAGAAAGCAACATACAACCCCGCCATCCACCCCGCCAAGATTGGATGCTACCTGTTAAAGGGTAAAGGGGTTAAGAAGTTAAAAGAAATGGGAGTTAGGAAATTTAGGTCAGATCGTGTAATCACGTAACATGCCCAAATTATTACTTAAAATCTAGCTTACAGTAAAAACCGATTTCACAAATCTCGCCCTATCAAATAATCTAGAATATTTATTAAATTAAAAATTACGAAGTTATTAAATTCCAATAATTTAATAGTTTAATTTAAGATTTAATTTCATCAGATTAGAAATTATTAAAGTGTTTAATAGTTTAATTTAAGATTAAATCCTATCAGCTCAGGAATTCTAATTCAAGGTTTAATTTTCCCCAATTAAAAAGTTTAACTTGATTTAAGGTTTAATATTTCCTAATTAAGATTTAATTTTCTCAATGACGAAGTTATCAAAATAATTAGAACTTAATAATTTAATAGTTTAATTTAACATTTAATTTTATCTGATTAGGAATTTTAATTCAAGGTTTAGTGTGCCCAATCAAGAAGTTTAATCTAAATTAGAGTTTAATTTTTCCTAATTAAGAAGTTGTAAATATATTTAAGGTTTAATTTTTCCTAATTAAGAAGTTGTAAAGATATTTAGAAACTGAAAATTTAGGTATATAAACTTTTACAACCTCAGAGTCTAAATTCTTTAGGCAAAGAAGATTAAAAAAGGCCCATCTCGAACATTTTGCTTGAACTTTGAATATCTAATAAAATTTGATTGACACCTTATTTTATTACTTCATTTTATATTATAATAGTAATGCTCTATCCAGTATATTGATCTTCTGTTTATATCCGGATGTTTCACTTATTATAAGATATTAGTTGACGCTTATATCTTTTGTTGGGTTGCTTTTGTTGGGTTGCTTTATCGTATATATAAGCACGTTTACACATATACATATATACATACACATAGACATATATATATATATATCTAAATATATATACATATATATATATATATATATATATATATATATATATATATATATATATATATATATATATTCGTGGTCTTTCTTATTATTCTGCATTTAATTATTGATGCTTGATTATCTTTAATTAATTTCCAACATTTGTTTGGATGGTGAAGTATTGCCTATATATCTTCCAGTGTTTAAAGAGGATCTATAGTCGAAAAATATATTTTTAAATGTCGCGCTCCTTATGTAGACTTTTCATCCTCGTGGTTTACTACTGTATATATCTTTCCTGGTATACTACTGTGGTAGTTAAACTATTGTTAGGAATTTTTTTGTGATGAATCCTTATTACGTCTTTGGTAATTGCAATTATTTATGGTTTTATTGTTACCTCGTTTATTCTTTATTTTTTCCTCCTACCATTTTTGCTAGTTTCATCCATTTTTATTTTTAATTATTTTTTTGTACTATCTAATATTTTTCTGTTTAACTGTTGAACTTTTTTCCTGCCGAATTTCTTTTTGTAAATATATACACACACACACACACACATATATATATATATATATATATATATTTACATATATATATGTGTGTGTGTGGTGAATGTATATTATGTGTGTACATGTATATGTATATATAGGTATAAGCGGACATTGAATTCCTTCTAATAACCTTTCCCACATTCTATACTATCCTAACCCCCTCTTACGAAAATTGTCCTCTAGCTAAAAATCCAATTTATTCTTTCAGAATCTTATTTGCTGGCGGCCTGAGGAAGCTAGACTTTGAAAAATGTTGTGACTGAAACATGTATGCACACATGTAGCGAAAAATGTTTCATGCTTAAATACAGTTCTGCTTTTTATTGAACACTATCTTATAAACATTGTCGTTCTATGGTATTAACACCTATGAACTGACAACTCTAAAAATACTACATGAAGCTCCACTTCTTTTAAGAACTCTATAACTTGTATTATTAACCACAAACAATGGCATGATTAACTTTTCTCAAGAATATCTGTACCACAAATAAAAACAATAACCTTGTAAGTTTCGTCATAAAGACTGAAAAATTTACTAAAGCGGGTGCGATAGAAAAACATTATTTTTTCTGCGAGAACATGAACCTACGGTACTAAGAAGAACTATTGTTTTGAAAGCTTACAACCAGCTCCGTGCCTTGAGTAGCTAACGCGGTTGGAAAACGATTTACACGACCTCATTAAAACCAAAAAACCGATGTCAAAGGAAACTAGATGAATCGTCAAGGAGATCAACAGATTTAACAACATACTAGTGAAAGCCGACAAAACTAGAAATTTCTATTAAACAGGAAACAGACAACTTAATTAACGTGAAACTAATGAAGAACTACAAAAAACAAACAACACAAAACTAATTGAAATAATAAACGCAGACAATAAAAAAGATTACAGGTAAACTAAAAGAAAATTTAACATTTTACATTAGAACCAACAGTCAAACCAAGAACCAAACCATCCACTTAAATAATTAACACAACCCGATCAGAAATTAGAAGAATGAGTATATACAAACACGAATACTGATAACTTAAACAAATGGATTTTTACCATGGATACAGTAAAATGGTTCACGAGAATTACTAATAAAAGAAATTGCACATTCATTCAGTTCAATATTATAGAGTATTACCCCTCCATCACAAAATATCTATTTGAACGAATAATTACATTTTCTAAACGCCTTAAGAATATGTCAGAAAATGAATTGAAATCATTAGAAACTGCCGCACAGCCATTTTTATTAGCAACAACAAGCAATGAACTCTGCTGAAGCATAGGACCATACATATATTACACACTATTACTGAGAATAAGGATATCCCTTTTTGATTTTTTTGTCCATTTTTATTCTCTCTACTGTGTCGTCTACACTAGTCACAAAGCTGTGAATTTGTACGGTTTATAAACAATATCAACTACCAAAGTATGTTCTATTCGTTTTTAGGATAGGGCTTTGCATTATCGTAAATCGCAGGTAGCAATTCCCCATGTCATAGTGCTCAATGAGAATGCAATGAAGCCATATCTGTAGTCATCACGACAGTCTTTTTCGCTGTATCACAGCTACTCAGTGTGACTAGACAGGCAAAAGTTTGAAGCTGAGATTGTAACCTGATTGTGTCATTGACAGTACGAGCTTTTATGCACTGCACTATTCTCTAAAGCCGCGAGATAGTGAAGTGTTACTGTTTATCAACACTATCAACTATATATATATATATATGTATATATATATATATGTATACATATATATATGTGTATGTATGATAGTATGTATATATATATATATATATATATATATATATATATATATATATGTATATAAGAATTGCCAATTATACATCAAAATGCAAAAAAAAATATATATATATATTCCCAGAAACAGTTTTTCATGGCAAACAACTGATGATCCCTTAAATAATGTTAAGCCTAGCGTAAATTCTTGGAAGCAAACTAATATAGTAACTGCAAAAAGTAAATTGACTTACAAAAGTGATTTTCCACCGAACGACTTGGAACTAAAATATATATATTTTTTTATATATAGTTTTAATGGTTGAGAAACTTCCGAGACTATATATATATATATATATATATATATATATATATATATATATATATATATATATATATATATATAGAGAGAGAGAGAGAGAGAGAGAGAGAGAGGGGGAGAGAGAGGGAGAGAAAGAGAAAGAGATAGACGGGGAAAGAGAGGGGGAATACGCACTTATATACTCCTTCAATCACAATGTACACTAGCAATATATGGTATCTGTCTATAAGCAATGTTTAAGTGAACAACTGAGTATTTTATATGTTTTTCTCTGAATATTTATCTTACAAAATTATTATATTTACTATCCAATCGAAACTTATTTCAGACGAGAATACTTTGTTGTATTTATTGAGAATGATAAAATCATTTTCAGTAAGAGTTTACTTTTAAGTTCACACTTAATAGTTTGACATTTTCTGATAAAGAAATATGAGAAAATAATGTTCTATTATAAATATTGAATTGTGAGACATTTGGTAAGAATCGAATTCGAAAAACATGACTGGATAATATGCTATTAAAACGAAGGTAATTATAGACAACGGACTCTGGGCCGAACCCCCTATTACCTTATACAACCCTGGTCGCGATTTCTTTGATAGTCATCCGAAGCAGATCTCCCTTAACTGTCGAAATCTCAAAGTAAGAGATTACGTTTTTCAAAAATGTCATTTATGTTTTTTGCTCGCCGAAGTCGTATCAAGTTAATCTGGAGAGCGTCTGTGGCGTCCTTTCATCACAACAAAGACATACCGTACCTGGGAGAATGGGGTTTTGAAATTATATTAAGTTTAAAACGTAAGTTGCGGTCAGCGATAGAGATTGTGGTTTTGCGTTGACTGAAATCAGAAAGTAAAAAGCTGATAGACTACAAAAAAATAGAAAAAACTTGATACGACAATAGAGGTTGATCAGGAGGAAGGTGTTATTACAAACTTTGGAAGAAACTAGATGAACGCGTTACTAATAATAAGAATAGTTGGACCCGCAATTGACTTAGTTCTGAAAAACATTAAGTCATTGCGTTTATGGGGTAAAACACTAACTAATTAACTAACCCTAATCGCTCTCGAACCTCATTCTAGCTTGAGCACGATTTTCACGTAAGCAGACGATTCTCCCATATTAAACCTATTCTCCACTGCCTTGAGAAACCATTAGTCTTTGTACCCAACTTGCAAGGCAAAGAACTGAGTTTTCGCAAAGAAAAACCTAGTAGAATGTTCAGTATAAAAACTGATCAAGTGTTACGTTAATTCTGGGTTGACGTGTTTTCTTTTTGCGACTTTATTTGTGCGAATCAAGTGACTTGAGAAAATCACTATGCGACGAGTTGCAGCTTTCCGTGATCAACGAATACTACAATGAACGGAAAAATGAGAGACGTCCGAATCATCAATCAGATGATAAACATGATCGTGGCGGCGAAAGTCTTACAATATAATTTCTATCAGTTATAATTATTATCCTTAATTAATGTGTTTATGTAGGGGAACTGATAAAATACTAAATCATTAACTAGACAAACGCTAAAATGTACTACGAACGAAGAAACCAGTTTGTAGCAGCCGCAAATCTTACAGTAGAATTTCTATTAATTATAGATATAAAAAAGTTGGCTAAATCTGTAAATGTTATGATTAAAGAGCAGTAACGAAACCTCAATAGGACTTTATTTTTAGACAATGTTCTATATTTTGCGCTGATTATTGCAGTCTCTTATTTGATTATAGTAACTTTACTTTATATGTAAATAGATTTAGTTTTGAATTTTTATCTGAAAGGATTAATTTATCAGTCACGGTTGGTCAATGGAGTTGACTAAATGGCTGCCTTTGATATAATTTCGCAGCATAGAAGGTAATTTGAAATTTTATTTGAAATGGATTTTTAAATCCGATTTCGAAAATAAGAATCTTATATTCCAGTAATTATTGCAGCGTATGACGAGAAAAAGAAAGATAAAGAAAGAAAAAATAATTTGGAATAAATTCAGAAACGTAAGTGAAAAAGAAAACATAAAACTTAGGTTGAAAGAAAATATGATCAGGATAAAGTATAGACGCACAGAACAAGTAGAAAGCGAGGACTAATCCGTTTGAAAACTGTATATCTGATACAAATTAAAAGTGATATAAATTATAGGAAATCTAAAAAGTATTTGAATCTGCCTAAATTCGGTTTCGGAAAAACAGAAAAAGTCGATAATAGAGAGCAAGCAAAGAACTCGAGAAAATAAAGAGACCGAGTGATGCACACCTCGGTTTATTACAGTATTTACTCTGGAGGTGGTAACTTGTTAGCGGAGTTTTCAATCAACATTTTCATTGTATACTAGACCACCCGTGACCCGTTGGGTCAGTTTGTTATATTAGCTATGGAATTCATGTATGTGCGTGACACTTGTGGAGAAAACAAAAAAACTATTTGATGAAATTAAATGTAATTGTTTAAAAACGAATATAGATAGATTTCTATGCGTCGTTCTGTTTATTATAATTGTTGTTTTTTTTAATTATAGTTACTGAATTATAAGTGGTTGGCCATACTTATAGGTAAATATGCACTGAACAGGTGAGAAAGGAAGGGGGTACAACCGGCTGTCTCGCGTACGTAACGAAAACAGAGGGAGTAGGAGTGGTGAAATCTGTGAGAGGAAAAGTGGGAGGTGGTTTCGTTCACCGCCGCTATTGATATTAATAATGATTGTTGTTGTTTTGTTTGTTTGTTTTTGTTTTTTAAAAGGGTGGAGCTTTTTTGAAACTGCGACAGACTTTACAAAGTCCTGCCGTTGAATGTTTTTAGCCGTGGAGAAAACAAAAAAAACTATTTGATGAAATTAAATGTAATTGTTTTATATTTAAAGCGATATAAACATTTCCAGAATGAAAAATTTCATGCGTTCGTTAATAATAAGAGTTCAACGGAATTGGATTAACAGATTGGAAGACGATGCTATTTACGCATGCGCAACCGGATGTTGAAAACCGGAAAGCTGAAAGCTGATTGCAAACATACAAGACAATAGAGTTTTAGTAGTATATAGATTACATGAGGCAATTCCGATGAGTCGACATGCCAGTAGGCAGAACGCATCTAGCATTATCTGTCTCTTACCAAAACATGTTTGTTTCTATCGAAGAGAATGTAGCTGTAAAATGCAGGAATAATTGAATGTTACAGGCACTTACGTAACATTCAATTCCATGTCCCCTACAAAGCGCGAACGAACAGCGCGTAAGTAGAACTGTCAGTGCCAATTCTGTTAAAAGTATCAGCTAATAAATATTGACATTTTAGCTAACACCACGCAGACTGTTCTTTTAACTATTTGTTCCACTTAGTATTATAAATTCTGCTATCAAAATACTGGTTTGCTTAAAGAATCGTTAAATACGAATTACTTGACCATGTGTTAGAGTTCTATTCGACTGTGGGCAATCATCAAATACATCTTCTTTCTTCATCTATACTCGTTTTTTACCCGCCGTCCGGAAATACAGTTAAAAATACTTAACATAACTTTATTGAGTAAAACTCATCGGTGTGAGGTGAATCAAATTTGTATTAGTAGATTCTACAATAATTCTGTAGCCTCTGCAATAGTTCCGTACACCAATGAACAGCAAAGGCGACGTTTTACATCATGTTATTTATAACAAATCCCTGTCATATAATTACCCATATTTTCTAGAGTACTATTTGACGAGTCGAGTTATCCAATCGTAATAATTACGATAAAATCTAAACTATGAATTCTCGGAAATTTACGATAAAATCTAATGTAGAAACAAAAGGGTGTTTCAGTTTTAAAAATAATAAAATAAAACATGTGTATTTAAACCCTTGAAGTGAACTAAATTCTATACTAGGTATTACTTATGTATACGGGCTACTTTCATTTCCAGGCAAAGCCGGGTGCCACTGCTCCTAGTAATTGAATCTTGTCTTTTCCCTGAGAATTACGTGTATCATTGTAAAAAATATCAGATTTTTATAACTAAAATCGTTATTTGATCTTAACTAAAACTTATTTCTTCTCAGGTTATAACCTGTATTGTTACGATATCTCTCAACAATACTAATGGTTAGGATTACGAGCATAAGTAGATAACGTGCCATGATTTCCTATGATTGATTAAAATAATAATATTTCTAAATTAATAGAGGTAGCATATTTTGTCAAAAATAATGAAGATAATATAAATAATAAACGCTGTAAGAGATCATGAGAAACGAAAGGTCAGCTGCTTGTAGAGAAATTAATTCTAATGAATAACATAGTTTACATATTAATGGATCACAAAATGCCAATGACATAATGTCCATAATTAGCAATAACATTGTGTAAATACTGGCGTCTGGATGAGCAGATCTCGCCTAAGTGGACATCAAAAGGAATATTTCCAAAAATACATCTTATCACCATCGCTATTTATTGTAATAATGCTGTTACAGACGCTAGTGTTACGAAATATGAGAGCGAGATAGAGATTTGCAAAGAATGCTTATCCTATTGAGAATCTACAGTTGATGGATAATCTGAACTCAACGAGACATTAAAGCGATAAGGATTTTCTTACAAGATACAAAATGTCATTTCAACTCGATAATGTGCTGTTCTATGAATTAAAAGATTGATACAAAAACCTACAATAAACACATAAGGTTTTTTTTAGAAGGAAGTCTACGAATACGTTCAAATTCGACGGTTGGACCAGACTCTTCGTGCGCCAAGATGAACATCTAAATAACATCGAAATACACTAACAAGGGAAATAAACTGCAGATGCAAATATAATGGAGGAACCATATTTAGTGATATCATCACTTGGGTAGTAGGCGCACTACGTGAATTAGACAATGGTAAAGTTAGTCAGAACTGGAAATATATTGTATATTACTTTTGTGAGATTATCTGTCAATGAAGACAGGTGACAGATAACTAGTCAACATTGAAAATGTGCGTGTGAGGGAGAGAACAACTCGTTACAGGCTATTTCAGAGGGAATACAACATGAATACTTTAAGGTGCATCATAAAAAGGGTGCGAATTAATAAATATAATTTCAACGACAGTGAAAAAAGGAATCAAGAAAAGAGTTTTTAGTTGGAGTATATTCTAGTAAATGATCTCTGAATATTGAAATCACGTGATCTAACACATGATCCTAGATGTTAAAGAACGAGATTCAGGAATATCTTGATCACGTCCAACACATATCTCAGATATTACAATGTTAATTGTGTGGAGACTCTTGGCACATTGCTATTGGAAGCTACAATTTGTAAGATATCAAGTAAAGAAAGTGATGACTCCACTATGTCGATACACAGGGAGATGTAAAATAAATACCCAAAAATGGTATGGCGATCATTTCACGGCAGTCGTAGATAATTGATATGTAAGATGACCTATGAAACAACTATATATACAAATAAGAAGCTGAGGCACCATCGATGCGGTATTACTATAGCTATTCCAACAGACTGAAAAGTAGATCTAGTTGATATCATTGGAAGTGCATAATCGTCAACCGCCCTTTAAACGGCTCGCATCAACAGAAAGATCCGAGAAGCTAAGCTACAGAAATACATGGTTTACACTCGGTAAACCGGTGCCATCCAGCAAAAGAACCCAGCAAAAGAACCCAGCAAAAGAACTGAATATTAAATTAAATGTGAGATATTATATAATTTTGTCCACAATCAGACTGAGATGAGAGACCACATAAGCCATGAAAGCCACATACCGTATGTTCTACACGCGAGTTACGCCCTCCTTTGGGCTGTTTGGTAAGACACGTTAAAACTCCGGATTCTAAACCCGAGTCACTTGTATGCGAAGCGAGTACTCTACCACTTGAGACACCACGTTACACAAAGGACAGTCTGACAAGTAAAACACATCATGAAAACTCCAGTGTCTACAGTGTTCTACAAGCAGGATTTTCCAGTCTCTAGACCGATGCCACCTAGCAAGAGAATCCAGTTAGCAAATTGAATATAAATTAAATGTGAGATTTTATAAAAGAAAATATATAGCACATAACTTAACAAGTCTCGGAACTGGCATATAGATGGCGTTACTAATAAATAAAAAAACACTCTTATGAGTTTTATAAATTACTAACCTTCACATGGCGCATGTCAACTTGTTATGAAAAATTACAAAATTCTTGGCATTAAAACAAATAACCTTATGAAAAACATGAAACATATTTTGTCGATTTTCAATGTTAATATAATTTGTAGTATTTAGAACAGTCCTCCGTTGTTATTAAATAATGTATTTTCGATACAAAATTATTGAATATAAGACTTATATAAAACTTTATATTTTCGATTTTAAAGAACGCTGATTTCAATTGTTTTTGATTATGCTTTCGTGTCCCGAAACGTCCGTCGCTCCAACGTTAAACTGAATATTTGAACCCCGAAGAGAATTACTTTTTTTTATTTTTCGAAATGTAAAAGAAGAATGATAATCTGCATTATTTAGAGTATTCGGACAACTTTTCTCATCTTTGTTGTATTATTCACAGTGTTTCAGCGGATGTAACCCTTGCCCTTTCATAGATGCATTTTTTCGAACATGGGAACCTAATAGTCGAACTTGGGAACGTAACAGTCGAACTTGGGAACCTAATAGTCGAACTTGGGAACGTAACAGTCGAACTTGGGAACCTAATAGTCGAACTTGGGAACGTAACAGTCGAACTTGGGAACCTAATAGTCGAACTTGGGAACGTAACAGTCGAACTTGGGAACCTAATAGTCGAACTTGGGAACGTAACAGTCGAACTTGGGAACCTAATAGTCGAACTTGGGAACGTAACAGTCGAACTTGGGAACCTAATAGTCGAACTTGGGAACGTAACAGTCGAACTTGGGAACCTAATAGTCGAACTTGGGAACGTAACAGTCGAACTTGGGAACCTAATAGTCGAACTTGGGAACGTAACAGTCGAACTTGGGAACCTAATAGTCGAACTTGGGAACGTAACAGTCGAACTTGGGAACCTAATAGTCAAACTTGGGAACGTAAGAGTCGAACTTGGGAACCTAATAGTCGAACTTGGGAACGTAACAGTCGAACTTGGGAATCTAATAGTCGAACTTGGGAACGTAACAGTCGAACTTGGGAACCTAATAGTCGAACTTGGGAACGTAACAGTCGAACTTGGGAACCTAATAGTCGAACTTGGGAACATAACAGTCGAACTTGGGAACCTAATAGTCGAACTTGGGAACGTAACAGTCGAACTTGGGAACCTAATAGTCGAACTTGGGAACGTAACAGTCGAACTTGGGAACCTAATAGTCGAACTTGGGAACGTAACAGTTGAACTTGGGAACCTAATAGTCGAACTTGGGAACGTAACAGTCGAACTTGGGAACCTAATCGTCGAACTTGGGAACGTAACAGTCGAACTTGGGAACCTAATAGTCGAACTTGGGAACGTAACAGTCGAACTTGGGAACCTACTAGTCGAACTTGGGAACGTAACAGTCGAACTTGGGAACGTAACAGTCGAACTTGGGAACCTAATAGTCGAACTTGGGAACGTAACAGTCGAACTTGGGAACCTAATAGTCGAACTTGGGAACGTAACAGTCGAACTTGGGAACCTAATAGTCGAACTTGGGAACGTAACAGTTGAACTTGGGAACCTACTAGTCGAACTTGGGAACGTAACAGTTGAACTTGGGAACCTAATAGTCGAACTTGGGAACGTAACAGTCGAACATGGGAACCTACTAGTCGAACTTGGGAACGTAACAGTCGAACTTGGGAACCTAATAGTCGAACTTGGGAACGTAACAGTCGAACTTGGGAACGTAACAGTCGAACTTGGGAACCTTATAGTCGAACTTGGGAACGTAACAGTCGAACTTGGGAACCTAATAGTCGAACTTGGGAACGTAACAGTCGAACATGGGAACCTAATAGTCGAACTTGGGAACCTAATAGTCGAACTTGGAAACCTAATAGTCGAACTTGGGAACGTAACAGTCGAACTTGGGAACCTAATAGTCGAACTTGGGAACCTAATAGTCGAACTTGGGAACGTCACAGTCGAACTTGGGAACCTAATAGTCGAACTCGGCAACCTAATAGTCAGATAGGGAAGCTTTGTGTCGAATTCGAAAACCTATATGGAGTTTCGAATGAAATTTTTTATTTAATCCACGGAGGTTGATTGTTCTCATTCCGTCTAAGTGACAGTTTTCTGAGGATGAAGTTTCAATCTTTAATACAGGCCACAATAACTACAAAAAATAGAAAATTTACGCTTTTAAAAAAAATGTGTGTAATAACCTATATTAGATTTATCTCTTAGCAAAGACATGGGGACAGCTCCTCCTCCCAATGCGAATGAATGTATCCATGAATTCAAAATCCATTGGTCAGAATAAAGGAAATTTATAACATAAATAGTAGACGTTATTGCGAATATAATGAGTTATATTTGATTAATGTTTAGGATAGCATAGGACGTAACATCTTTTTCTAACACTTTTTGTGTTTTTTTTTACATTTTATTAATCTTTTTTCATTACCAAAACGAAACTAAACTATTTGCATTTCCAGTTCACTTCGATCAACTCAGCAAATCGAGTAAATATATTTATTAATTAATTCAGACCAAAATATTAAAGGGCACTATTCTTACTCCTAAGTTTTTGTTGAGTAAGCCTGCTTGTTAACATATATATCTAAACGTGACGTAATGTGAAAACATTACAAGGTTTTAAATAAAAAGCACCAATTATTACTATTAATAATTGTTTCTAGCATTGCTCGCTTTCGTGTTGAATTATCATGATTGACACCAGTCATCACTATTCTCCACCGATTGTTCAAGATTAAATCGCCAACAGATTTTTGTTCGGAAAAAAGAAAAAAAATTGTATATAAAATGTTTCCACATAGATTCAATGAATTTCAACTCGATAGTAAGACGTCATAATTCAATTTGGTAGATAAATCTTTGTTCAGAAAGCCAATCAAATAATTAAATTTTTCTTGATGCTAATTGGATACATATTCGTCAGTGGTTCTAATTTGTATCAGCATCAGCATCAGACGTGTGATACGGTATTTCCAAAACTACATATCTTGAAATTCTCTAATTGAATCATGAATCTTTCCGATGAGAAAACATTATTTTCACATTCATAAATCTAAATGCATTAGATGTTTGTTATTTTCAAAAGATAAGATTAATCAAACCACTCCCGTTTCATCAAATTCTTACAATTGTTTTCCAGAGAAAATAGAAATGTTATAATTTCCCATTCTAATTTGAAATCAATTTTTCGCACATGTTCATCAACAGTTTTAGAAGATAATTAGGGAAATGCAATTTTCATCATGTGCATGTGAAATGTGATGACACATAAACATGAGTTTAGTTAAAAGGGATAATATTTATAAACAAGAATTAGCTCGATCAGTTCAGTTTCAAGAAATTCTAGTTAGGCTATTTCTACTACGTTAATCTTTATGTTTTAAATAGCTTTGATTGCATTTTTAATCCCTACGTGGTCACCAACTTCCTTAACTCGATTCCCACCAATATTATTTGATTATATGTGACAATTTAAATCGAAATTTCAACACAAGTTTTGTTCGGAAAATAATTTCATTCGTATAGTTTATGTTCAGAAAAATCAAGAAAACATTTATTGGATAATCGATCACTAATGAAATATTATAAAATAAAATGTCAATGGAGATATCTTTTTTAAGCGTAAAAAAACAATAAATCAAACCTACATTGAAGTTGAAAATTATTTAAACCAATAGTTTGGGCTTGTAAACCAAAACTTTATTAGATATCTATAATGAATGTTCAGATAATATTGAACAAATACATTGTATATAAAAATTAATTATAGATTTAATGTGATAAACATGGAAAAACAATAGCAAATGCAAGATTATAGCAGGAGAGAAATCCAATACATATGCTTCTCACTTGATTTTATGACGTTAAATAAGTTTTTTATAGTCTATATGAGAGGCATCGTATATATATATATATATATATATATATATATATATATATATATTTGTTTAGTTTATTATCTATGTACGTATACGTTTCGTCCTTTATAATCGGGACTCATCAGCATAGAGATATAACTATTCACTACTGGTCGCGCGATTCGAAACCCGGGCGTCGAGTATTTTACAAGTCAAATCTCGACTTCTAGAACCACTCGGCCATCGCTGAACAGCTAAACAAACAGTGATAATTCTAACACTTTATTCAGCGGCTTTAACGTCAATAGAGCGTTCTACTTAATGAAAGGAACGATACATATATAGCTAGCGATATATATATATATATATATATATGTGTGTGTGTGTGTGTGTGTGTGTGTAAAATACATTTTTATGAATACACATATGTGAATACATGTTTCAGTTGCGCCAACTTCCTCAAACTTTAGAAAAAATGAAAATAGAAATAACAAACTTCCTTATTTTTTGTATTGTGTTGGGAGGAGATATGTGCATAATTAAACGGGCAAGATTCATATCAATTACACATTCTGGCTGCTCGCTTTCTGTTACTTTTCATCATTTAAGTTAATCAAGTACGTTTAACCACTTTTCAAATGCTTTTATACATTTTATTACCAACTTGAAGGCATATTCGTATAATTCTATGCGTTCGAGGCCAAATATTTTAACAGTCAGCGGATACGTGCTTTTCAAAATTGACCTATATATAAATTTAATTACTATAAGGAAGTTTGTTATTTCTCATTTCAGGAGGGCGCAACTGAAACATGGATGCACATATGTAAACAAAAATGTTTGTATAAATAAAAATTTATGCTAAAAAACAGCTCTACTTTTTATTGATCACTTTTTATAAACACTGAACTTTCATTGGATTAACAAGCCCCTTTAAGAAATTAAAGTTGAGCACTTTCAGGAATGTTAAAAATAGACTGCCAAAAAGCTCTAATGCAAAGTTCCGAATACGTTCGTCGAACACTCTCGACCGGTTTTCTATCTGTGCCCGCTTCTAGGTACATATACATCTTAATTTCCCTAAATTACGTGACAGTTTCCGGTGGCCGAGTGGATATGCCGACTGCTTGCAGATTATAGGCTGACTCTGTTCGCGCCTCCTGGCTGTGTGAAAGTGTTACTTTCTTGATGAGAGCAATACGCTTGAAACGCAAGCGTGTGTAGGTATTTATTTATAAATATTATAATAAGCCCCTTTAAGAAATTAAAGTTTAGCACTTTCAGGGATGTTAAAAATAGACTGCAAAATTCCGAATATGTTCGTCAAACACTCTTGACTAGTTTTCTATCTGTGCTCGCTTCTAGGTACATATAGATCTTAATTTCCCTTAATTACGTGACAGTTTCCGACAGTTGGCCGGTCGTCTGAAATTGTTACTTTCTTGATGAGCACAATAAGCTTGAAACGCTAGCGTCTGTAGGTATTAATAATATATATATATATATATATATATATATATATATATATATATATATATATCAGAAAAATTCTAGGACTGCTAACATTAATTCTCCAGACATGAACAGTTTGGAAGCACATTTATTTCCCCTAGCGAAGATTAAAATACAGTTATGATACTACTAAAGCTTGTATCTAGAATCTTTATTCCAATTTTGATCAAAATTTATTACATGATTTTGATTCTTATAATGTCTAAAAGTTAAGACTTTAGCTTAAGGTGCCTTAAGAAGAAAGTACAATTCTGAGATATATATCAAATTTAATACAGATCTGATATATTGGAATATGGCTACTAAAACCCAATAAAATACTCCAAAGAAACTGAAATTTGGAGAATATTTATTAATGTATGTCTTATACCTATTGTTAAAATTTCACACACATCGAAGGTATCTGAATTTTCACAAAGGGCTTCGATCCCCCTTTTTACCCCTTTGCATCAAACTAAAGTAAACTAAATATAGCATATATTGTCCACTCTTACGCCTAGCTGAAAATTCATATTGATCGGTTAATGTGTTTAGACTGAATCCTATACATGGAAATACATAAACATAGACACATTCCTAACTGGATAATGTGGACTATAGTTAAATTGATGTTAATGCACAGATGTCAAGTGAGGCGGCATGACTCGTAACATAACTCTATTAATGAATTAAACAAAACTACTGCACATATTTGGATGAAATTTGAAACAGATAGTGGACATAAAAATAAGTTAGGTGTGATTTAGTTTTTAGGAGAAAAACGAGTCATAAATAAACTTTAAAATGAATTTAAAACCTGAATGTCAGATCTTGACGATATTTGGCAGGCATACAAGAAAATGTAAAAAATACTTTTGATTTACATTTAGAGATTCAACTTTGGCTTAACGCCCCTACCTAAAAGTATATGTATCAATAGATTAAAAAATCTACTGATGATATGGTTATGAAATTTAGAACGTAGATAGTAGCCATTATAGGGAGTGTAATGGGCTATGTTTGATTTATTGTTTTAGAGTAGTAAACAGTGCAGAGCGAATATTTGAAAATAAATGTGTCTATAAAAATGAATCAATAGCCCTTTCTATACTTCTGCATATGGTATTATTCAGCCCACCCGGACAAGGTGGGTTAACCTGCTAATACATATAATGAAAATTGTCGAAAATTTATAGAAAATTCCACTTTCATAACTGAGTAAAGTAATGATTAGTTTTATTTAGAAACCCTTGATTTTCACGCGGAGTGAAATCATTGAAAACGTAGAATTTTGTCAATACCAACACATTATCTGATTTGAAAAAGGTGTGTTCTCTTCAAGGTGAACAACCAATATCAGTTACAGTTAATGATCTTGTTAACAATACTATATAATTTTATAATGTTATCCCGAGAGAGTAGTAATCATCATTCGATTTACTCCACAGTCAAAACTTGAGTTACACAAAATGTATTGTGAATATAACGAAGTAAAGTTATATCGTGAAACAGAATTCGATTAAGCTATTCCATTTTTATGCATACGCAAGTTAAACCCCTAAATCATAGAATTGCACGTGTGAACGTGTGGATATAGGCATTCGTAAATGATGTTATCATGCTGAAAGGTTTTCTCAGGATATTACATAGAAAATTGCAGAGAAGGTTCGTGATGGCAATTACAAGAACCCCACGGTTCCTGACTTGATCTTTTTAACACTGTTTAATGTATTCAACGTTATGTATTTTTAACACTCTTCTTGATATTAAACAAATCTGCGAAAAATATGATGTTCCGTTTCAATTAAATATATGGCAATAATAAAATAAAATGTACCTTACTCTTGTTTTTTTTTATCTCCCTGTCATTCATTCACAAAAGCACACATTTGGAAGTTTAGAGTAAGTTGGGATGTGAGGTTAAAACATGTAGTTTTAAGCAGAAACAGATCATATGATTAAGATTTTCTGCTATCCACTGGCGATAGAACCTTTCATTAGATTCCAGTTGTATTAGTATCAAGAAAAGGGGTGGCTGTGTTTGTTGAAGAAAACCCTTTAAACGTTAGAAATATTCATTCTTCTCTGTAAGTCGGCTTAATGACGTCACGCATCGATCGTTTAATAGAAAATAATTGGATTGATACAATACTTGAATTTATGGTTGAACCTTTATTACAGGTAATATATCATGGATTCTAGGTAGGAACAGTAATTGAAATACCCATGTCGGAGGAGAGAGACAGAGTGAGATGGAAAGAACGTGAGAGGAAGAGGCATAACTGCAACATAAATACAGTTTGTAGCACGACCACACATGGTCTAAAGTAATATTTAATTAGTGAAGTATTAATCAAATAGTACACTTCTGGTTAGTAATTATGAATTTTCAAATAATCATACCACTGCTAGTCTTGATGCAAATGGAGCAATACAGGTGCTTCAAAAATTGTTCAAGTTATCAAGTTATCAAAATATCAATTATGCATATTCCAAAAAATTCAAGAATTTGATATCGAAATATACGAGTCAGCTTTCATATAGCATGTCACAGCTTTGAGAAAAGAATTAAAATACATATATGGATTGATTGAATATCCTTAAGAGACACGACGAGGTCATATTATTCAGAGGTCATCCGTAGTTTGTGCATTTCTAAAAAGAGGTGTAATAAGCAGATATTAACGTCAAACCATCGTATCTGTCGGGGAAAGTAGAACATTGTTCATCTTCAGATGTTGTTCCTTCGAATTCACTTAAAATACACTATACTGCATGGCGCGTCATGAAAGTATATCGCTATATCGGCATGTGTTCATGTTCATATTTTCATGAATTATTTGCGAAGACGCGTAAATAGTTTACCAGGGGGAGTATTATTAATTCTGACAATCTTGAAAGGAAACTCAGCGAAGTGCTAATTAACTACGTCCGCAAAAAAACGGTGCATGATTGCTGTCTATTTCGCCGAAATTTCGACATGAAATAAATAAGAATACTTCATATTCATTATAACTCTCCTGTCGACGTAAAGCTGAAGAGAAACATTGGGAAAACAATGACAATCTAGGAAATTCCATGATTATTTTTCAACGATTCAGTTCGATCCCTGACTCATAACATAACGAGTAACTTGATAATGATGTATATCCTTAACAGGAACTATGGCTATTCTTCGTCTTTCATGCATCAACACCGAAGATGTTGTATTGATGCTTCTCTCGGGAAGCGCTTACAGTCATGCAGAACGAAGAAGAGGGATTTAAGTTAAAATAAATGTTATTTATCTAGTTAATTAATGTTGATTTCCTTCACTACGTGTTTTTCCTAGCTGAATCATTCCAACAGTTGGGTGTAACCATCAATTATTCTTCCGAATGATTTAACATGTGACATTATTAAAGTCTAGACCGCAACTAAAGATGTAACTTAAAATCTACTCTACTTCTCACAGTGAGCTTAATCTACCCCTAATGTCATCGCCGTCAATCATAGCCAAGAACGCGTTGCTTCTTGGAAATTATATCTGCACTCAACTTTTTAAATCAATTATTCTACAATATCAATACATCTACAGAGGATGAGTTCGACTTGTATTATGTGCCACGCAGTCATTTTGATATCGATTAGATTTCCAACCGGCATCAAATGCTGCACATCACTCACGTGAATCAACTGAATACTAAGTTGAAAAAAAGAAATAAAAGTTTGAAGGACCACCATTATCACTGAACTCTTTAATGTTTATGAAATCACACAACAGGACGAAGGGATGCAGGAAATAGAAATATATGCAAGAAATCTGGTTGAAAATGCTGAACATAAGATTACTTGCTAGTTAACGTTATTGTTAAGATGAGAGCTAATATCCATGTGTGTTTCCCCATATTTTTAAAAGTGACATCCACAATAACGCGAGATTTTCGATTAGAAATGGCGCTGAAATATGCACATACATATGTTCTTAAGTTTCGGGCAGTAAGTAGCAACCCGAAATAAAAATAAATTCCTCTTTCTCTTCTTCTTCTTCTTCTTCTTCTTCTTCTTCTTCTTCCCTTTCGTTCTCTCTCTTCTTCCTTCTATCACTTTAGACGACGGCACCACCTGTTGCTCAGGCAACTGCCCCCCCCTCTTACCCAAACATTGATTGCTCTTATAGTGCAGCCTCCTTCCCACAATCCGTCTCCGCCGGAAGCACTTCCTTCCTATAAAACGCATTGCTCCTTCTCTTTCTTTTCCTTCTTTGTGCCTGGCTCCCCACACGAGGTAAGTCGTACGTTTGTCGTCGTCTCATTCAAATATACAACAGCCTTATATATCAGCCTACATTCATCTATTCTGTACAAAATCAGCTTAAGCTTTTATTTTCTGTTGATCTCTCCCCTTAGAAGCTATATTATAAACACAAGGATAATCATAGAAGAAGAAGAAGCATATTTACATACAACAAGTAACAAGTACACCGAGTTGTAATCTATTCGATAACATGATTAATTGATACTGAAGATCGAAATTATGCAAACTGGTCACTTCTAACATAGTTTAAGAAATTAACTTGGTTTTGTTTACTTGATACCTTATCATATTCGGACTTAATTGAAATAAACGTGTAATTTGGATTATTCGGACTACTGTTCTCATCTTGAGTGTTATCATCACATCACTTTGGCCGCTATAACCTCCGAGTTTCTTCATGTGTATCTTTTCGAACTCGGGAATATTTTTGTAGAACACGGGAATCTAGAATGGAACCCTTTATTAAATCCACGTTAAACGCTCTCGTTCTGTCAGCCATTCGCAATCAATCGCCCGCACCTAGGATCGAACTTTCAACTTTACGAAAGCTATCAGTTTGAACTCAATTTCACTTAGTACTATATCCACTGCACCACGGATCCATGCGTATGTATAGGATTCAATTTTATTGTTCAAATCAAATAATTTCGAGTAAATATTTCTAGGATTACTTTTGCAGCAAATTTTTGCTTGCGGGCTTGTGTGTGCATTTTCCCCGACTCCATTAAAAACAATATTACAAAATAATCTGTAATAAATTTCGTCAGATATTTAGATTAAATATCAGATTAAGGAGAACATTTCAACAAAATATTTATGTAAAAAATAAATTTTACGGAAATGTGATTCTCAATTCGCGAAAAAAGTGAAAGTTTCTCAAATATTATTTTATTGGCCAAACTTAAATCCTAGTGAAGATTTTACAAAACGATTTTAAGAAAAACAAATTCATTGAATAAAAACATTCAAAATGAGTTATTGTACACTAGATTTTTTACAAGTGTGTTCAATTACAATCATCAATATTAAAAGTCTTTGATTTTCAATGATTTTGTCAATAAAAATTTTAATCAAATTTAGTCAAAATTAAAGATATTTCAAATTCTGAACCAAAACATTTCTTGGTAGTTGATTCAAAATCAATTATTAATTATGTGAGATTATTTCAGGTGATTTTTAGGTGTTTATGAGATTATGAGTTTTCGCTTTAAATAGTATATTCAAACTAAACGAAACACGGCCGTATGGAAAGTATTGAGGGGAATGGAAACTGTGCACACACTTTATTTTATGAAACACGGATTAACGTCTATAAAAATGAGGATAGTTTAAGAAACAAAGGTGTAAGTTGTAAGAAATCTGATCTAATAGGAAATAATTATTTTCTTATTATTAGATAACATGATTTTTAATTTGTTTGGCACATAAAAAATATTAACATCCACTTTTTATTCTAATCAATAGACGACATATTAGGTCGCCTTACCACACTGTCTCCCTATTTGCATCTGTATCTATCCCTTTTAACACATAATTATACATAACATGGTTAGATAGATCGCGTAGATATATATCTACGCGATCTATCTAACCATGACTAATCTGTAGACACACAAACCACATATACATATATCAAACCACAATGATGTCGTTTGCACGTCCACTGATAAGGCTGAACTACTTGCTCAGCATTTCGCTTCTAACTCTACTTTAGACTTAGATAATCACCCCCTCCCTGAATTCCCTTTGCGGACCGAAGCCACACTTGATAACCTGGTCATCACCCCATCCCAGATCAGAGACATCATAAAAAACCGTGATACCTCTAAAGCTTGTAGGCCTGATCTTATACCTGTAATAGTAATAAAGAAATGCTCTGCTGAACTGGCCCCTGTCCTCTCCAAACTCTACAATAAATGCATAGCTGAATCTTGCTTCCCTGATAGATGGAAAATTGCCTCTGTGGTACCAGTCTACAAGAGTTCTGGGAATAGAACCGACCCTCAGAACTACTGCCCAATCAGTCTACTGCCGATCTTTGCCAAAATCCTTAATCAATCTAGCAATAGTACGGCACTTAGTTAATGCTAAACTTCTATCTGACCGCCAGTATGGATTTAGACAAGCACGATCTACTGCAGACATCCTAACGGTTATCTCTGAACGCATGTATCATACACTCAACAAGGCAGGTGAAGCTAGGGCAGTAGCGCTTGATATATCCAAGGCCTTTGACAAGGTATGGCATAAAAGGCTTCTCCTGAAAATACGCTCATACGGTATTACTGGGCAACTACTTAATATAATTAGATCCTTCCTAAACAAAATAAAAATCCAGGTTGTCCTCGATGGCCGTTCCTCTAAGCAACATGCCATAAATGCTGGTGTACCCCAGGGATCTATCCTTGGATCTTTGTTGTTCCTGATCTATATAAACGATTTTCCTGATGACATAGAGTCTGAGATTGGTTTATTTGCTGACGACACCACGCTTTACTCTCGCCATGTTGGTAAAACAGACGCGATCATATCCGAGGCAATGGCTGAATCTTTAGAAAATGACCTCCAGGCAGTAGTGGATTGGGGTCATAAATGGTTTGTAACTTTTAATGCCGCAAAAAACAAAGCTCATTTCCTTCAATACCTACAAGAAGCCTCCCCAACCACAGATTGTCATGGCCAATAACACCCTACCTGAGAGTTCATCATTCAAATTCCCCGGCCTAACCTTCACAGGTAACATGAATTTGAACAAATACATTGAAGACATTGCCAAGGCTGCCGCAAAGAAGGTTGGCTCCCTCTACCGTGCTAGTAAACTCCTCACACCTGACATTATCCTGTATCTCTACAAAGCCACCATCCGTCCATGCATAGAGTATTATTGCCACATCTGGGCTGGTGCATCATCTACTAGTCTCTCCCTCCTTGACAAGGTCCCAAAAAAGTCGCCAACCTAATAGGTCCCTCACTGTCAACCAAGCTCCAGTCCCTGTCCCATCGCCGCAATGTAGCATCCTTATGTTTGTTTTACAAATACTTCAATGGATTATGCTCCGATGAATTGGTAACTCTGGTGTGCCCTCGACGTAAATTCACTAGACCAACTCGACAATCAACTAAATCTCATTCATTCATTCATTCGGAGGTCCCCAGATGCCGGAGTGCCTTCTACTCAAATAGCTTATTTCCTTGTGCTGCTGGCCTTTGGAACTCCCTCCTGCCCCCTGTTTCCCCGACAGTACTGACATGCAGAAATTTAAAACTAATGTAAACAGACATCTCGCTGCGCAGATCCCAATTTAGGCTGACCCCCCAACCTTCTCCCCTTTTCTTTTTTCTCAGTAGCCTCTTACGTCTACAGTAGCGACCTGCCGTGTTTGGGGTGAACCATGTTATATATATATATATATATATATATATATATATATATATATATATATATATATATATATAATGTTATGGTGAAATTAATTCCAAAAACAAATCCGTGTATGAGAGCTCAATGTAGTAAACAGAGCAAGAATAAAATAAAAGTAACACGGAGTCACATAATCACCGATGCAATAATTTATTTCGAGCCTATTCAGTCTCATTAAAAGCATCCAAGCGAGGTGATTACATTTTTTAAGATAAAAAAGAGAAACTCACACTTACCATTTCAATACACATATGGAGAGAGCGACAACATATTTAATAGATATCTTGAGAGAGGGGGAAATGAACTATCTAAGACGTATATTAAGGGGAAGGAAAGTGACAACATATTTAATATATATATATATAGAGAGAGAGGGAGACGAAGATTGTACGATTTATACCGGAAGGCAATACAGTGAGGGGGAAAGAGAGCAATCAATAAATATAAAGAGAGGGAAATTGTATGATTTACCACTTATATATATATATACATATATATATATATACACACACACATATATATATATAAAGTTTAAATTACGTATGTGCAGTTTATTTGGTTCATGCGTGAGAAACCTACAAACAGTATAAAGAAGTTTCCTATTGTATAACAATTGGGGCTTTCTAAATTTGTAAATTTCGAGTACAACAAAATCGTAGGATAAATTTCAGAGGAAACATTATTTAATCAATGAAACGGACGGGTGGGAAAAAAAAGAAAATTGCTAACATTTTCCTTAAGGCCTTATCGTCTGACCCTCTAAGAGGAAACGTCAGAATGATAAATTAAAAACTAAGAAAATCGAATGAGATATGAGGGGAAAAATTGTTTGTTGGAGAAAACGTTTTTTCCAACTGAAATAATCTTTTCATTGATTAAATAATTGATTAAATAATGTTTCCTCTGAAATATATATATATATATAAATATATATAATATATATATATATATATATATATATATATATATATATATATATATATATATATATATATGCTACTAATATGTATGTCTAGCATTATTATTCAATTTTTTGTCATACTCAATTAAATCATTTTTATTGTTTAAAAAATTAAATGAGGGGCTTAACCTTAAGGAGTCTGAAAAGAAATTGGAATTCAGGGAATTTTGCTTAATTGATGTCTAATAATTTTGAATTTAATACAAATCGGAAATATTTGAATTTAATGGAGAATTGGGCACAATGTGCTTTCTAACAACTCAAACGATAGAGTAAAGCCACTGAAATGTTCAGAATGTTTATTAATTGATGTCTGAATATTCACTAAACTAAATATAGCCCACATTACGTACACTTCCTTCTCGCAGATGTCTTCCAAAATTCATAATGATCAGTAAATTAATTTCGGATTCACCCCACACAAACTTTTAAGCATAAACGCAGACCTTATTTATATATGTTTAAACATATTAATACGCGTCGTGCATATCTCAATATTTATACTTTTCCATCAGACAAAAATCAATTGGAACTTCAAAAGATTATATTAAATGGTCAAGCACTAAGTCGGACGAGGTCCGCATTGGTAAGTTTGCCCTACTCAAACAGC
>OY744523.1:27424473-27666973 GCA_963556195.1 Sepiola atlantica | reverse complement strand
ATTTGTTTGTGTCGTTGTTGCTGACGATGCCCACGACCATGACAACTACGATGACAACGATTCTGCTTATGATAATGGTTATAGCAATAACAAATATTACATTTGCCATAAAAACGCCTTCTCTCAGCTTTTTAAATTACAAAAAAAAAATAGATACATATTTAAAAAAAAAACGTCATTAAGTTTTTTATTGATTTTTCTGTCTTTAATAATAAAGGCGAAAAACACAAAGTAACCATTTTAAATTACTCAGGAATATATCATTCTTCAATTTGAGCAATTGACGTTCTGCTGTTGACGACATAAAAAGGGCGCAAAATAAATCGTAAACAAATAACTATAACCAAAGACAATAAAACATACTTTTGTACCTACCTGCCTATTATGGGAGGGGGTGAAAGTATTTTAAAGCGTTTTTTCTATTTCAATTTCAAATATATTACGTTAACAAAGATGACTGACAGTCGTTGACCGACCGTCTAGGAAGGCTAATGATTTTTATTTGTACTTTTCACTTTTCAATTAGGTAGAAAAGTACATTTTAACGCGTTTGAGACATTTATTTGTTTACTATTTGTTTTATTTTTGGTTTTTTTTCACCCGAAAAAAACGAAAAAAGTATAAAGCAAACTTCATATTGAAAAGGGAACAGTAACCCTATCAGATTTGGACGGATTATTAAAATGCAGTAAAAACGCTTTAACATATTTTAAAACACTAAAAATAGGCAGGAAGGTAGAAAAGTAACTTTATTTTTGTTGGAAACAGTTATTTGTTTAGTATGTTTTTCCCCCTATTCTTCTGTAGCTTATTCCCGACAATCGCCCTGATTTGTCATTATGGATAATTAATTTTTACGCTGATACAAAATCAAAATTCAACATTTGAATATATCAACAAACGTAATCACAATCACATTTTTTCTTGTTTGTCTTCTACCTACCAAATTTTGAAAAAAACTCCATTGTTTCCTTGTCTTTCTATATATAAGGCTACAACCAGATTAATTGCTGCTCGGAGGGCGGGTAGTTTTTTGCTAGTATATATATATATATATATATATATATATATATATATATATATATATATATATATATATATATATATAGTCTCGGAAGTTTCTCAACCATTAAAACTATAAAAGAAAACAAAAAACAAAAGAACCTTAAGTCCCAAGTCGTTCAGTGGAAAATCACTCATGTAATTCAATTTAATTTTTACAGTTATTATATTAGTTTGCTTCTAACATTATTTAAGGGATCATCAGTTGTTAACCATGAAAAACTGTTTCGGGAATTTATATATATATATATATATATTCCTGAAATATAAAGAGAATGTCCACATAAGGGATGGTCCAACCAGTTAAAGGTGTAAGCTGTCCTCCTGCCCTTGGTTCAAGATCGTAACGAGTGGCAGAATTTTGTTCTCAAGCATGTGGCTAACATTTGTAATGTGTGCACATAAGTCAAGCAGTCAAGTCATATATATATATATATATATATATATATATATATATATATATATATATATATATATATATATATATATGTCTACATATATATGTATATGCACGCTTGAATTTGTATAGATCGAAATAGTATTTTTGTATGCTCACATTCCGTGGTGATGGGAACTGACCTCTCTCTGTTCATCGGAGTCAAAATCGGAGCATCGTAGGTGTTCAATGAATTCTAAGAGCGACATAGTTTTATAGTTGGGTTGTCTAGATAAAAATAAGTGAGGAACTGAGAATATGCTTAATATATCAGCTGTAAGGAAATATTTAGAAATATGCTTTCAGATATATATCTCTCAAGTTCCCGACAAGCTACTTGGCAACACTTCATTGTGGATGGTTGCCAGTACACAGGCACACACATGCACACACATACGATATATATTTATATATAAATATATTTATATATATATATATATATATATATATATATTAATGATTGCGCCGTACCAAGGCTTTTTAGTGTGGCTAGAATCGGCGAATGTTTCAAACTGCTTTATCAGCAGTCATATATATATATATATATATATATATATATATATATATATATATATATATAAAAGGAAAACCAAAAGATGTTGTTTTGTTTATGTATTCATCAACGTTTCGTCTTTATTCGTAAGACTTCCTCAGGATGATCATTTTAAGAAAAATGTCATGCAACTACATAACAATATTGGGTTGACATGATGGATTGATGAGAAGAAGTAGTAGCCACTACTGGGAGCGCATGACCAAGGTCCGGGCTGAGAGAAGTTGGTGGCAGAGAGTGAAATGAATGTGGATGGCTGTGAGTGAGAAGGGGAGGGATGGGAGTGTTAGTGAATTTGTCTTAGGGTGGGAGAGAGGGGAGGGGGTGCTGAGGTTTTTGTCGTGGTGAGGTGTGGCATGGATTTTGAGGGGCTGTTGAAAGAGAAGGGAATGGGGGAAGCTCTGTGTCTTTGGTGTGTAGGTAGTATCATAGTTTTAGAAAAAGATTTGAAGAAATGAAGATGATTTGAAAGACGCTGGGGTGGGTGTGTAAGAGTTTGAAAGAAGTAGTCGAAAGGGTGAGATGGGTGAGATGGGAGAGGGGAGATTTTGTTGTGGTTAGGTGTGAAATTTTTGAAGGGTAGGAGTATTGACCAGCTGGCTATGTCAGGAATGTGCAAATATAAGTAAGTTTGAAGGAAAGTGTTTAAATGTGCTGTGAATATGACAATGAGGGGAAGGAAAAAGAAAAAAGAAAAAAGAAAGAGAAGGAGAAAAGTGATATTAATTTTGGCTAGAAATAGGTGAAATCTAGTTTTGTACAGGCAGTGTTGATGGTTTGAAATTAACTTGCGGGCAAAAGGGGTTTAGATATCTAAATATTTGTGAGGGTGTCTAGATTGTGTTCAATGGTAAGGGTGTTATTTGTGGTTAAGTGGTTTAGATTCGTAGTGAATGAAAATGTATGTGGGGAGGGGTTTGTGTGTGAGTGTTTATGCGGGGACTTATATATAAGTACAATTGAGAGCGAAGAGAAGAAAGGTTAGCCATGATCTAGGTTTAGTTTTTGTTCGGTCAGGATAATTTTGCTTATCAAGGGGGATAGATTGTAGAAGCCATTTCGTTGTCTGATGGTGTTGGAGGCTGTGATTAGTGAAGTTTCCAGTAGTCTTCGCCGAGCTTTGTTATGAATGTATTTGGTGATTTTGGCCTGTTCAAATTTAAAGCATGATCGTGCTCTAATACATGGGATACACGTATTAGAGCACGATCAAGTCCCCGCATACACACTCACGCACACACCCTTCCCTACTAGTACTTCTTTCACACTCTTACCCACCCACCCCGCCTACTTTCAAATCATCTTCATTTCTTCAAATCGTTTTCTAAAACTATGATACTACCTACACACCAAAGACACATAGCTTTCCCCTTTCCCTCCTCTTTCCCCAGCCCCTCAAAATCCATGTTAACATCTCACCACGACAAAAATCTGAATTTTTAAAAATTATCATCCTGGGGAAGTCTTACAAATAAAGACGAAACGTTGATGAATACATAAATAAAAAACATCTTTTGGTTTTTCCTTTTTCATTTCCCATTACGTGGGATTACTTTCATCCTTCCTTTCTCATATATATATATATATATATATATATTATTTATTTTTCATATTTATATATATATATAGAGAGAGTGTAATCCTCAGACAACTGTTACGCCGTGCGACGGCTCTTCAGTGTGGTAGACGTGATAAGTGTTTTCACACTGACATTCAAAATAAGATCGGCACACCAATCTAAACTGTGATCAGTGGTTAGGAATTTTACACGTAAATATGCATAAGCCCGCGGAGACAGCTAGAACGCTGAACTTTCGCCAGGATTTCAGCTTCGGTGTTTGTGCGTTGGCTGGGAACATTTGATAAGTCTTCAAAAGACGAAACACGTGTCTGTGGATGCTAATATTTATAGAATATATATGCGCTCTCCTAGAGAAATAACGGTTAACGGTATTAAATACCATAAGATTTTTTTCCATATTATAGCGGCAAGCCGGCCGAAACAACTAGGGCGTTCGACTCTCATAGTCAGTAGGGACTTAAGTCCGGAGTTCGAGCCTTGAGGTTTGTGTGTTGGTTGGATGAATGCACTATACATCCTAGTTCATGTATATACACATACAATATTATAAGATGATATCATATATTGTGTACATTTATTTTCAGTATTTATTTTAGCATCGTTCAGAGCTTAGTAGTAGTGTGACCATATATATATTGCAATAAGCTACACAGAGGTGTCCATGTTTCATTCTCACCCGAAAATCATCAGGGTAGCCTGATGATTTCCTGGAGGAACGAAATATGGACATAGATATATTTTCATACTATATATATATATATATATATATATATATATATATATATATATATATATATATTGCTCTATCCAGTATATTGAGCTTTCCTTACCTAACAATTGGTCAAATCTCTAAAAAGTTACCTTTTAGTTATACATTTTCATATATATATATATATATATATATATATATATATATATATATATATATATATATATATATATATATATATATATATATATATATAATTTTATTTAAATACTATAAGTTACAGTATCTATTGGAGATAACCGGGTTTCATCAATCTGGTAGTACTAGATTTAAAAGAAAATCCTGCTTGTCACCGCAGAAATATTCATGAGTTCTTGATCACTGAGATACCTATTGCGAGCATGAACCCTCCAACATGACGAGAGCGCCTATCACTTTGCCCACCTCCAAACCAAAGCGCAACATCTGAAATCTCTTTCGAAAATCGAAGCTTTTACTTTATATCATTGATAGACGTCCACAAATACACGACTCCCACGTGGGGAATAATATAACAACATCTAAGTTGTTTGTGTCGCATCTATCTAACTAATTGTATTTAAAATAAGAATCTCAATATATATCTTATAATCTACGTAATCTATCATGATATTAATTTCTCCTCGGATAGCTAGTTCATATAATTCTAGCCGAGTGATTTTGTTTTATTGAATTTGGATTGCAAATATCCATTATAGAATCATCCTTCTATAGTATTAATATTTCAGTCTGTCAGAATTTTATTGAACAATGAAAGGATTCTACTAAATAAATAATATTTTTGTTTAACGAAATAAAAATGCTGAGCCGTGACTATCAGAACACGTTAATGCAATTATCCGAGTCTTGTGTATGGAGGGATTTTTAATGCTCACTTGTGTTCAACTCGATCGAACCATAGTAACCCATTCATAAACACATACACACGCGCATATACACATTACTATATGTATACGTATGGATATAAGAAAAACATTTTAAACTGCGTTGATACCTACGGACTTATTGAGCGTTGTCTATGTATCACAAACTTGTAAACAATACTAACGTCGTAATTCCGTATATTTATTGGACAAATCGTACAACTGTGCGTCTTTTAACAATTCGTTACCAAACGTAAAAACGTTTTTTTAGAATCAAAAATACCTAACAGTATTAAATGAACGGAAAAGTTAAAATAACCAATCTATTTATTATTAACAAGACCCTGGTTTTAATTGCGTAAAAAGTTGACTTTTTCTATTAAAATAATTTTTTGTTAAAGAAAAAAAAAGAATATTTTATTTAATTCAAAACATGCTAAATATAAACAAGGCCTGTTATTTCATAATATGACATTGAGTTTGCTCAACGTTCAGCAATGTACAACTGGTCCGTAATAGAGAGACCAAAAAAAGACACAGGCATATATTTTGTCTGCATACATTCGTATCTTTATGTAATAGGTGTGTGAATATTTGTAAATGTGATCTATATATGCGTGTGTGTGTGTGTGTGTTGTATACTTATGTGCAATAACGGGGCTGATCGTATCGTCATAAGTGTGTTAACGTCCTTAAACTACTGTTGATGGGACTGGCTAAGATCAAAGTGTAGTATCTGTTCCGATGGATACTGCACGCCTGTCCTGTGCAGTTCTAGGAGGTCCACCCTCCCAGGCTTCGCCTCCCCTCTTTGGGGAGGAGTAAGTTTATTGCTTACTGTCTGAGGCGCCCCTACCGGGGAATGCCGACGGGGCTGCCCAGGCAATTTTTAAATGGCCAGAGTGCTCACCTCTCGAGCGCTGGCTTTTAACCCCACTTGCTCGACCCGATCTTGGGTCACATCTTACTTGTGGGAGTAAGATAAAACTGGCCTTGTGCCTAACTCCGCGAGGAGTAAATAAAGATCAAAGTGTAGTATCTGTTCCGATGGATACTGCACCCCATAGACTGGTATTGTCTTGGCCTTCGAGGCTTGATTCACGCCGGTCTATGGGTCTGTCCTGTGCAGTTCAAGGAGGTCCACCCTCCCAGGCTTCGCCTCCCCTCTTTGGGGAGGAGTAAGTTTATTGCTTGCTGCCTGAGGCGCCCCTACCGTGGAATGCCGACGGGGCTGCCCAGGCAATTTTTAAACCCTAATTTCCCGACCCGACCTTGGGTCACATCTTACTTGTGGGAGTAAGATAAAAACTGGCCTTGTGCCTAACTCCTGGAGAGGAGTAAATCAATACAGTTGATGGGACTGGCTAAGATCAAAGTGTAGTATATGTTCCGATAGATACTGCACCCCATACTGGTATTGTCTTGTCCTTCGGGGCTTGACTTACGCCGGTCAATGGGTCTGTCCTGTGCAGTTCTAGGAGGTCCACCCTCCCAGGTTTTGCCTCCCCTCTTTGGGGAGGAGTAAGTTTATTGCTTACTGTCTGAGGTGCCCCTACCGAGGAATGCCGACGGGGCTGCCCAGACAATTTTTAAATGGCCAGAGTGCTCACCTCTCGGGCGCTGGCTTTTCAAACCCCACTTTCCCGACCCGACCTTGGGTCACATCTTACTTGTGGGAGTAGGATAAAAACTGGCCTTGTGCCTTAACTCGTGGAGAGGAGTAAATCAATACTGTTGATGGGACCAGCTGAGAAACATTAAATGATTTGAATAAGCCTCTTTTAATTTATTATTTTTACAAAACTTAATTTAAAAGAACATTATATATATATATATATATATATATATATATATATATACTCACACCTACGCATTTAATCGTATATCTATATAAAGTTAGGTATGTGTGTACGTTGACATATTTCTATGTATCACTCCTAAACAAATATTAATCGATCCTTATGAATTTGGGAACACAACTCCTTGCCATATAGGTAGGTAATGTAAGGTATCATTCAGTTTTATGTTAAGATGGAAAAGAGGGATTGACGCCCTTCGTGAAAATTCAGATACTTTCGTCTCTCATGACATTTAAACAAACAATAATTATGGAGTATTTAAAAACTGCTTAAGGGCATAATATGTGCACTTCTATTTTAAAATTAAAATATTTCAGATTTTCATTAAATTTGATCCAGTGTCATGAGACACGAATTAGCCTAGATTCCATCAATTTAATTTCTTCCTAAGAAGTCTTTTAATCTTTAACTTTTAAACATTTTCTAGAATCAAAACATGTAATGCATTTAGATCAAAACTAGAAAAAGGATTCTAGACATACGGGTTTAGTAGCATTACATCTTGATTTAAACTTCGTAAAGGGGGCATGTCGTATAAAGCTTTTTTTGGGGTGGGGGGAATTAATTTTCTCTTCCTGGGATAGATATTCTCACTCTCTCTCTGTATATATATATATATATATATATATATATATATATATATATATATATATATATATATATATATATATATATAGTAATCCAGGTAAAGTTTTTTTTCCATAGTGTAAAAAAATGCAGAGAATTTTAAATGTGTTTACTTAATATTGCTCAATATAAATCGAGCTATTTATTGGATATAACGATGTTTATTTATGTTTGTATAAATAAAATAGCAAATACATTTCTAAAAAGATATGTGCGTCCTGGTAAAAAATTGAACTATTGACTGTTTAGGAAGTTGGTATCCATATTAGAATGATCCCATTCTAAGCGTTTGAGTACAAGATGACCATGTTCCGACTTGGCGAAACAAATGAGTGTGATCTGATTCTAATTTACAATGTTGTATTTTGTCGGACACCGGCTCATATAAAACTTAGAGACATCTATCAGACTCCGTAGTTGAGCAGTTTAAGGACATTGTTTATTAGAAGATAGAGATACGCATTCACACGAATGGAAATATTTTGGTGGCTTCAGACAAAAGACTAACACACACACACACATACATACATACATACATACATACATACACATACATATACATATACATATATATATATATATATATATAGATATATATATATATATCTTCGAATATATATATAATGTATATATATATATATATCTTCGAATATATATATATATATATCTTCGAATATATATATATATATATATATATATATATATATATATATGTTATATATTTACGCTCATTTTATTTTACAGATAATAGTATTAACCTATAGAAGTTAATGACCGCGTTAATTTCTTTTATTTATTCTATTGTTATGCGAAATTAGATGGATAGATAGATGAATCGAAATATATTAATTACCGGCACAGAACTACATATTTTTTTAAATATATTACAATACGCACATGGTGTTTTTATTAAGTATTGACTAAATAAAAACTTTAGCATATATCAATAGCTTGTCCACCCACATTGTTTATATATTGGAAATCCCAATATGAGAAATAAACTATACGATGCACATTAAGAAACGTATAAACGTAGAGTTTTATATATAATGCATATATATCTACACCCCTCACACACACACACACACACACACACACACACACATACATACATATATATATATATATATATATATATATATATATATATATATATATATATATATATATGCATTATATATGGCATGGTAGTAATAAAATATATATTTCTGTTCGATACCGCATATGTTCATTCATTTTCTAGTGATAATTCATTACATACATTTTATTAAAAAAACTTTTAATATATTCAAAGATTTTGAATCATGATATTCAATACAAACGCAAAAAATCTACGTGTTTGTTATGTCAGCAGAAATTCTTGAATAATTTTGCACTTTTCTTCTTCTCAAACAGGTACTTACCCCGGTTGCGGTTTCCTCGTCCTTTCGGTCCCGTTCATGTCTAGTGTTACCCATTTAACAGAGGGAATCTCGCTGTACATGATTAACATACAAAGACGTTGTCATGTCCACGTAGCGCAGGTAAAACAATTCTCGTCAGATTCACTCGAACTCTGTTTATTTTTCATTATTCATTTTTCTTTTTGAAGTTGTTCACATAATCCACCTGCAGTGTTTGCTTTATGTACTCTGGAACTTGAATTATTATTTTTTATTTGTTAATAAATGTTTAAAAAAAAAATTTTCTTAATCTAATTTCTTTTTTTCAATTTTTAAAATATATAAGTATTCTTTAAAGATGTTCATCTGTCGTTTTCTTCCGACACATTGTTTGTTGTTTTTTGTTACAGATCAACAAAAACTTTTTCAGAGTAAATATTCTTTTTGATCAAATTTGTAATTACTCCTTTTTCCCCCGTTGATCGGTTAATTCTTATAGTTATTGGTCCGTCATTCAAATTGTCTTCATCCCTTTCAGAACACTTTTCCCTATGTATCGTCTTTCTTTTTATACATTTTAAAAATTGGTTCTTTTACTTATATTAGTTTTTATTCTGCGTCTGGTTATGAAGGATTCGCTGTTGCAGCAGGTGCCGCACCAGCAACTCTACGTCCGTGGGTCTCGCTTATTGAATGGGACGAGCAGCACTGTTATTAGCAGGAACGCTTGCCAAAGCCCAGCATGGGGGAAGAGTTGCGCCTATTCTACGGACAACAAAGCTTATGCCTTGCTGCACCGCCAGCCTTGGCAGCCGCAGACACACGCCCTCCGCCACCACAGCCAACAGCATCACCAGCTTCCCTTCGATCGGTCGCCTTCGACACTGCCACTGCGACTGATTATGCTACCCTCGACAGCAGCAACGCCACCACCTTCTTTATCATATGTGCATCTTTGTAATTCCAGCCTCCTTTGTGTATGGCTCGGTCTCTTTCTTCTTCTTCTTCTTCTTCTTCTTCTTCTTCTTCTTCTTCTACACACAACCGTCCGTCGTTTACGTTCTCATGTCTCTTTTATTTTCTTCTTCTTCCTTTTCATTCTGATCAATCTGAAGGTTCTCTTTCAGTCTTCCCAATGAAATTCTACACGCACACACACGTACTGGCGTTTCCCGCTTAAGCACATGTAACGAGACGCACGCACGCACACACACACACACACACACACACACACACACACACACACACACACACACACACACACACACACACACACACACACACACACACACACACACACACACTTAGACTGATAACGCGGACTGGGAAAGACGATGTGATCTCACGTCTCGTTTTCACCAAACTTCGCTTTCATATCACTTTTTTTATAATGATTTGTATTTTATCTTAAGATTCAAAACATATATAGACATTATATAGGAAATCCTTTGATTCGTCATGATACGTTCCCCTCAAGCATAACCTCTCCTTTGGGAGTATATAGTATGTATTCCTTACTCCCAATATTATGCTCCCAGGATTACTTACTCCTTTCTTTTTTTTTGGGGGGGGGGTGAGGGTTAATGTACTATTTATTCTGTTTTCATGATATCATTCACTCAGTCATTACCTTCTCCTTAGGGGGTCAGTGTATGTAGTTCGTTCACAATTATATCATTCTCTCAGCCAAGCCAATATATATATATATATATATATATATATATATATATATATATGAAGATGAAGATGAATATTGCGTTAGCATGAAACATCGATGTCTGTAGGTAATAAATAATTAATATTTATTTATAAATATTATTATAAGCCCCCTTCACTAAAGGTCTGGCACTCTGAGTGAGTTTAATAACAAGCAGTACAAATAACTATATGCAAGTTCCAAACACAGTTTGTTGATCACTTTAACTGCTCGTGTAAATTAGCCGCCGACTCGCTATTTACAAAGTTAAATTCCTCTTTAATTATTAGCTGATTCCCTATGGCCGAGGGGTTTACGCTCTTGACTGGAAATCAGTGGCGATTTGTGATCGGAGTTCGCGCCCGCCGACTGTTGAGAATTAACTTCCTGCACTGAAGATTGCGTTAGCATGAAACATCGATGTCTGTAGGTAATAAATAATTAATATTTATTTATAAATATTATATATATGTGTGTGTGGGCGTAGGAAAATAATTTTGTATTTTCTAATGATATCTTGTATATATATATATATATATATATATATATATATATATATATATATATATATATATGTGTGTGTGTGATCTGACATGGGTGAACACATCTTCCGATTCTGCTACCCATCACCACAGCAAATAAATGCTGGCTAAAAATGTGTTGCATTAAAAATCAAATTCCCCTTTTCTCCTTTCCTATCTCTCTTACGCCACCCTGAGGTTGACAATACTTTAATATATTATGGCCCTCTTTCCATTTTAGTTTAAAAAATGTCCAAGGCACCCCCTTCGTTGCTGACCCCGTTTAGGTGTGAAGATTGAATAGGAAGTCATAGATATTTGAATGGACACATACTAGTCTTATGTAAATATTTCTTCATCTCATTGGCTATACTGTTTACCCCCTGCTGCCACCACCCACCACACATACACACCTCATTACACTTACGAGGGGCGTAGGAAGCGGCCGAAAATTATTTGTTTTTTTACATCTTTAAGACATTTGCTCTTACTATATGACAACAACAAATAATAAATAAATAATAAATATATAAACATTCATTTACTTTTTACATTAACTTTTATATATACATATATATTGATAAAACAAATATCAATAATTATATATATATATATATATATATATATATATATATATATATATAAGTACTGTGTGGTAGGGCAGGAAAAATCCAGCAGAGTGCTCGATTAATTAAGAAATCCGAGATTTCGAAGGATTAAGAGCATAAATATTTATTTATAAAATACAGAAATTCAATGTAACATCAGTACCGTCGGTTTCAAAGCGGCAGATAAGTCCCACCATTCCTGAATATGTTTATCAGCTGACGATAATCGGGATCAACCTCCCGCTTTGAAACCGACGGTACTGATGTTACATTGAATTTCTGTATTTTATATATATATATATATATATATATATATATATATATATATATATATATATATATATACACGAATAACAAGTTTCATTATAAATTCGGGTGGTTGTATTATTCATACGACGATCATTTTCAAATTTCTTCAGGTTAACACTGATCTCGTGTGAAAGTTTCAATTAACCATCTTTTAATTCTTACACTCTCTATAATAAAATTAACTGTGTTAACTAACAGAATTGTGATGTTTACTAAACTTAAGTAGGTAGGCTCTCGTAAAAATAATTTGATCTTCTAAGATAAGCTTATAATCCTATTTCATAAGCCATTTAGTTCCCGCATGTATCAGGTATTTTCAAACTTTGTTTAATCCACATGTTAACCTACTGTAATGATACACCAGAGTTTGATAAGTATTTATTTTACTGTTTTCCAAAATTCAGTGTGTAAATATACCTATCTATGTACATAAAGAGTTGTATGCAATTTAAAACATTATACTTGTGCTATCAGAGCAGACAGATAAAGTTTCAAATTGGTCTGGGCATTTCCATTTTGCTTTTCAGTTTTGATCGCTATAAAAATTATTCATGCCCAATCTCCCTAAACCATGGTAATAACAAAACGAGAATTAAAAAGTAAATTCATAGTTTTACTTTTATTCGTATTTGTCTATTGCAATCGACTCATTTAAACTCAATACGTTTATTACCTAAGTCTGTAGGCAGCAAATATTCATTCAAATCAAATTCTGTTGAACGAAACTGACAGTTCAAAACTGTTACATGGTGTATCAAGTTTTCCAGCAACCAAACTATTTAACCCAATTCTTGAAATAAGAAATGAAAAAAATATCAAAGGTTTATACTGTGTAGATTTATTTATATCCAAATTTTCTACTTAGAGATGTATATTGTACATCGTGTGAACATGTCTAAATAAATATCAATAACGCTCTATGTAAATTTTAATGCTCACGCAAAATATTGTATATTTGTACATATATACATATGCGTCTATATTTATCGTGTGCATACGTATGCGTGTATAATTATCCTAAATGTTTTGTTATTCTTATATCATATATTTACATTCTCATATCGCTATAAAGTTACTCGGAAACTTTAACAATATTTTGTCAAATTGCTATAGATGTTGATTTTGAAGGTTTATTCGGTGGCTGTAGAGTGTATTTTGATGCTACTGCAGAACGGCTCGTGTATTCCCAATCTATCAATGAATTAGTTTAAAATAGTATTACCTGTATATGTATGATTAAATCAAGTAAACCTATGATATTGTAATTATAAATTGTCGATAGTAATATATACGCGTGTGTGAGTGTGTGTGCGCGTTTGTAGGTATATATTTATATTATTTTATATATAGTCATCTATGAATAGTATTAGATATATTCATGGACAGATAAAGTGTGTCGCTGTATCACAGCTCTTCATTGTGGCGAGCGCTTAAAACTGTGATCTAAACTCGACAGTTGGTTTTTCGACTCGGAAATTCTAACCTGGCATGGGAACAAGCCACAAAGGAATATTAATGTTTCTATAATATTATCAGCAATTGAAAAGTGCTCCATTCGTTTTACGAAGTTGTTTCTTATACACCTAATGGTAGCTCGTTATTTACCATATATATATATATATATATATATATATATATATATATATATTTAGAGAGAGAGAGAGAGAATGAGAGAGAGAGAGAATGAGAGAGAGAGAGAGAACGAGATAGAGAGTAAGAGAGAAAGAGAGAGAAAGAATGAGATAGAGAGAGAGAGAACGAGATAGAGAGAGAGAGAAAGAGAGAGAGAGAATGAGAGAGAGAGAGAGAGAGAGAGAGAGAGAGAGAGAGAGAGATGTTGTGAATTCCCCTTAATGTTTTAGTGTTTATAATCGCGCGTTAAACCTGGCATGGGAACAAGCCACAAAGGAATATTAATGTTTCTATAATATTATCAGCAATTGAATAGGGCTCCATTCGTTTTACGAAGTGTCTTGTTATACACCTAATGGTAGCTCGTTATTTACCATATATATATATATACATATATATATATATATATATATATATATTTAGAGAGAGAGAGAGAGAGAATGAGAGAGAGAGAGAGAGAATGAGAGAGAGAGAGAACGAGAGAGAGAGAGAGAATGAGAGAGAGATGTTGTGAATTCCCCTTAATGTTTTAGTGTTTATAATCGCGCGTTAAACCTGGCATGGGAACAAGCCACAAAGGAATATTAATTTTTCTATAATATTATCAGCAATTGAATAGGGCTCCATTCGTTTTACGAAGTGTCTTGTTATACACCTAATGGTAGCTCGTTATTTACCATATATATATATATATATATATATATATAGAGAGAGAGAGAGAGAGAGAGAGAATGAGAGAGAGAGAGAGAGAACGAGAGAACGAGAGAGAGAGAGAGAGAGAGAGAGATGTTGTGAATTCCCCTTAATGTTTTAGTGTTTATAATCGCGCGTTATCTCATACTCTGATTCTACTTCACCTTCTGCTCCGTCCTGTGCTGAACATTCCGGAATTGCCTTTCTCGTCCTGTCATGATTTCCTTCTTCTGTCATTCCTTGGTCAAGAAGGAAACGTCTTAAACAGCATTCATCTATCAATCTTTCTGCCTACGTCCATGCAAATTCTCTCTTGGTACCTATGCTTTACGTTGTTAATTAACTTAACTAATGTATATTTGCGTATATTTATCACTATATAATACATAAATACACCTTAATTTTCTTTTCCTGTTCGTTCATTTAATTATCAGCTCTGGCCTTTTGTGTTAACTTTAAAGGAACACCTTTCGCAAAATACATAATCTAGTTTCTTTATTAGATTATAGATTTCTGTTTAGAAAGATGTATATAAGGTCAGAGTTTAGATTATCGGAAACGCTATATTTAAAATGAGAACAATGAGTTTCCTCGAATAAAGAATTAATTACAGCGTATTTATTATGATTAAAAAAAACAGCAACAATTAACTGATATCTGGTTAAAATAAATATACTGTTACGTGAAATGCTCGATAAAAAGAGATACTAATTATGATGAAAAAGGAAACGCCAAATAACTTGATGCTTTCAATGTGAAAGTTTTCTGCTATTTCGTTCTCGAAACAGCAAACTTATAAATAAACAACACGTATTAATTAAAGGTATTCTCGGCTCGATATTTTCTATGCACATATATCTATTGCTTTTAAAAATATTTATCGAATTTCTTTGTTTCATGATTGCATGTTAAATGTCCAGATCTTGTTATTTCATTAAAATAAAAATAAGATTGCATACATTGGCCACATTGCGGTGGCATTGCTACACAAGTAATTCAATCTGTGTTAAGGTTCCTACACATTTACATATTTATACACATTTACCTTTGTATACAGATTTACCTTTGTATAAAGATTTCCCTTTGTATAAAGATTTCCCTTTGTATACAGATTAACCTTTGTATACGGATTTACCTTTGTATACGGATTTACCTATGTATAAAGATTTCCCTTTGTATACAGATTTACCTTTGTATACGGATTTACCTTTGTATACGGATTTACCTATGTATAAAGATTTCCCTTTGTATACAGATTTACCTTTGTATACGGATTTACCTTTGTATACGGATTTACCTATGTATAAAGATTTCCCTTTGTATACAGATTTCCCTTTGTATACAGATTTACCTTTGTATACGGATTTACCTATGTATACAGATGTACCTTTGTATACAGATTTACCTATGTATACAGATTTACCTTTATATACAGATTTACCTTTGTATACATATTTACTTATGTATACAGATTTACCTTTGTATACCGATTTACCTATGTATACAGATATACCTTTGTATACAGATTTATCTATGTATACAGATTTACCTTTGTATACAGATTTACCTACGTATACAGATTGACATTTGTATACAGATTTACCTATGTATACAGATTTACCTATGTATAAAGATTTACCTATGTATACAGATTTACCTATGTATACAGATTTAACTATGTATACAGATTTACCTATGTATACAGATTTACCTATGTATACTGATATACCTTTGTATACAGATTTACCTTTGTATACAGATTTACCTTTGTATACAGATTTACCTCTGTATACGGATTTACCTATTTATACAGATGTACCTTTGTATACAGATTTACATATGTATACAGATTTACCTTTATATACAGATTTACCTTTGTATACATATTTACTTATGTATACAGATTTCCCTTTGTATACAGATTTACCGTTGTATACAGATTTACCTCTCTATACGGATTTACCTATTTATACAGATGTACCTTTGTATACAGATTTACCTATGTATACAGATTTACCTTTGTATACAGATTTACCTTTTGTATACAGATTTACTTTTGTATACAACTTTACCTTTGTATACAGATTTACCTATGTATACAGATTTACCTTTGTATACAGATGTACCTTTGTATACAGATTTACCTTTGTATACAGATTTACCTATGTATACAGATATACCTTTGTATACAGATTTACCTTTGTATACAGATTTACCTATGTATAAAGATTTACCTTTATATACAGATTTACCTTTGTATACAGATTTACCTACGTATAAAGATTACCTTTTGTATACAGATTTTCCTATGTATACAGATTTCCCTATGTATAACGATTTCCCTTTGTATACAGATTTACCTACGTATAAAGATTAACCTATGCATAAAGATTTCCCTTTTGTATACAGATTTACCTTTGTATACAGATGTACCGTTGTATACTGATTTCCCTTTTGTATACAGATTTACCTTTGTATACAGATTTACCTATGCATACAGATTTCCCTTTGTATACAGATTTACATATGTATACAGATTTATCTATGTATACAGATTTCACCTTTGGTATACAGATTTACCTTTGTATACAGATTTACCTTTGTATACAGATTTACCTATGTATACAGATTTCCCTTTGTATACAGATTTACATATGTATACAGATTTACCTTTGTATACAGATTTACCTATGTATACAGATTTCCCTTTGTATACAGATTTACCTTTGTATACAGATTTACCTTTGTATACAGATTTACCTATGTATACAGATTTACCTATGTATACAGATTTACCTTTGTATACAGATTAACCTATGTATACAGATTTACCTTTGTATACAGATTTACTTATTTGTACTGATTTACCTTTGTATACATATTTATCTTTGTATACAGATTTACCTTTATATACAGATTTACCTATGTATACAGATTTACCTATGTATACAGATTTCCCTTTGTATACAGATTAACTTTTGTATACAGATTAACCTTTGTATACAGATTTACCCACGTATACAGATTTCCCTTTGTATACAGATTAACTTTTGTATACAGATTTACCTTTGTATACAGATTTACCTACGTATACAGATTTACCTTTTCACACATATATGTGCAAAAACGTCAAATTAATTGAAGGTTCCAATATGTTTCTTGCTAGTTTAGAAACATCCTCTAGTAAAACATAAGAATGCAATCGTATTATCAAGTAGATAATTAACAGTTCTTCATTAAAACTTCTATTACTTATAGTTATATCTAAAATCGTTCATAATTTATATTAAAAAATCTTGCAATAACATATGGAGAAGTATTCATCGTGATGCAAAAATAACTGCTTTATTAATTAATTAATGAAGATGTTTCAGAGATATATGAAAATTCAAATATTTTTCAAAATAAATCGAACTGCCATACTGTAGAATCATCAAAAGATAATGAACAACAAAAATATTAGAATTTTAAATTTTGGCAAAACACAGGTGTTTAATAAAATTAAAGTTAAAATATGAGTATAACTTTGATTTGAGTGGTCGCATATGTAAAAGCTCCGTATATGAAATTTGTATTTTCCTCTGTGAGAAAGATATTTACAGTTATATAAATTATATTGCCAAATCACTCATTTTGATTTTTTATGTAATGCTTTTTATAAAAGTTAAACAAAGATTAACTTTTAACATTTGCTGAACAAAATATCAATAATCTTCAATAAAATATTTATATGTCAGTTGCAAATATATAGATATAACTTTGATTTGATAGATTCCCCAAATAATTTTGTTTTTAAGGTTTAATTATAATAAAAAAAAAGATTAATAATTTTGTCTCTAATCTATGAGCGTCATGTTAAATTAATCTGTTTGATAGGTAACTGACAATTATTTTGATAATTCATTTGAAATATTATTTTCAGCTGGATGCATTTTTATTACTGTAAGTAAAGAAGTTATTTTATTCCTTTGTTTATGTAATAAATAGCTTGCAATTGCTTCGCTTTCGCTTCTCAAAGTTCGTTACTCGAAATACTTAGGACCAAAAATTTAAATAATAAATATTTTATTCATAAGTTTCTTACAGACGCAAAACTAAAACTTTCGCATTTATTCGTATAAACATTTTAGTAATTTTTATACAAAATTAATTTATCTTTAAATAAGACTTAGTTGCTGAAAATCAAGTCAGTCTCCTTAAAGTCTTGAAAACAAACACAAAGACGAAAGGTTTTGTCTACAGAACAGCATCATTAACGAGAGAGGAAGGGTGAGATGGAGAGAAAGCGAGCAAAGCAGTATTTATCTATAAAATGATAAATGCTTACTTATGCCTGTCGGTAAGAATTCTAGTGCGAGGGTGTTAGTTAAAATTTAAAAAGGGTTTTAGTAAGTTATTCGTTTTTTCTTATTAAATACCTTTAACCTATCACTGTTAATATCGACAAACATATTGCATATATCTAAACGCAATGATACAATAAAATTTCAAATAAAAACATAAAAAATGAGTTAATTATGAACTGTTTAAAAATAGGTATGCAAATTAGGTATTCAAAGAAGGGTCTTTGCATAGTTCGTCTGTACGATATAGTGAATATTTCGACATTTGGATTCTACACCCAATTCCAAACCAGTATCGTCCGGGCCTTTGGGTCTGGATTTACGCCGGTCTATTAGGGGTTGTTGGTCCTGTGCAGTTCTAGGAGGTGCACCCTCCCAGGCTTCGCCTCCCCTCTTTGGGGAGGAGTAAGTTTATTGCTTACTGTCTGAGGCGCCCCTACCGGGGAATGCCGACGGGGCTGCCCAGGCAATTTTTAAATGGCCAGAGTGCTCACCTCTCGAGCGCTGGCTTTTAACCCCACTTGCTCGACCCCGATCCTGGGTCACATCTTACCTGTGGGAGTAAGATAAAACTGGCCTTGTGCCTAACTCCGCGAGGAGTAAATATAGGATTCTACACCCAATTCCAAACCAGTATCGTCCGGGCCTTTGGGTCTGGATTTACGCCGGTCTATTAGGGGTTGTTGGTCCTGTGCAGTTCTAGGAGGTGCACCCTCCCAGGCTTTGCCTCCCCTCTTTGGGGAGGAGTAAGTTTATTGCTTACTGTCTGAGGCGCCCTACCGGGAATGCCGACGGGGCTGCCCAGGCAATTTTTAAATGGCCAGAATGCTCACCTCGAGCCCTGGCTTATCTAATCCCACTTTCCCGACCTTGTGTCACATCTTACCTTGTGGGAGGTATATAAATAAAGGATTCTACACCCCATAAACTGGTATCGTCTTGGCCTTCGGGGCTTGATTTACGCCGGTCTATGGGTCTGTCCTGTGCCGTTCTAGGAGGTCTACCCACCCAGGTTTTGCCTCCCCTCTTTGGGGAGGAGCAAGTTTATTGCTTACTGCCTGAGGCGCCTCTACCGGGGAATGCCGACGGGGCTGCCCAGGCAATTTTTAATGGCCAGAGTGCTCACCTTCTCGGGCGCTGGCTTTTCAAGTCCCACTTTCCCGACCCGACCATGGGTCACATCATACCTTGTGGGAGTAAGATAAAACTGGCCTTGTGCCTGACCTCCTGGGGAGGTAAATAAAATGTTGTATTATTGATTTTAAATAACAGTACCCCGTTTTGATGGTAATAGAGGCGTGATGAATGAAAAAAGTTTCGCATTTATTCATTTAAATCATTTGATTTAATGGGAAAATTCCAGCCAAAATTGAAATGTCCTTCTCATAATTTAAGATCTATAAATGTTCCTCTTATCCGATAACAATAACATAAAACTAAATTTTGAACCAATTACTATCAAATTAAGTGTACTTATACAACTACTACTACAATAATAATAATAATAATAATAATGATAATAATAATATTAATAATAATAATAATGTGGGAAGAAAAACAACTACATGGACGCTTTATAAGACTCACAAGCGATGAAGCCAATGAAAACAGCTGGGCATGGCTAAGAAAAGGACACTTGAACAGAGAAACGGAATCTCTGCTGACGGCCGCACAGAACAATGCGATTAGGACAAACTTAATTAAAGCACAGATAGATAAAACCCAGGAAAACAGAAAATGCTGATTGTGTGGACAAAGAGACGAAACGATAAATCATATAATAAGTGAATGCAGCAAGCTAGCCCAAAAGGAATACAAGAACAGACATGACAGCGTGGGGAAAGAAGTACACCAGGAAATGTGCAAACAACTGAATTTCGAATATGCAAAAAAACGGTACAAACACAAACCAGAAACTGTACTAGAAAACGAAAAACACAAAATCCTATGGGATATGAATGTACAAACAGACAACCCCATAACAGCAAGGAGACCGGATATGATAATAATCAACAAGAAAGAAAAATCCTGCAAAATCGTAGCCTTTGCCGTTCCAGCGAACCACAGAGTGAAGATCAAAGAGACGGAAAAAAGAAGCAAATATACCGAACTTGCCAGAGAATTGAAAGGAATATGGAACATGAAGAAAGTCAGTATAACACCAATAATCATAGGAGCACTAGGAACAGTCCCCAAAAACATGGAGAAAAGACTAGAAGAAATAGGAATCAAAGAGGTTAACTGAGGCCATACAAAGGACAGTAATGATTAAAACAGCTACAATCCTGAGAAATGTCCTCGAATGCGGAAACCACAAGCAACGAATGGAGAACAAACACATGGAAGCACAAGACAACAGAACCGGAGAAAATACAACCGCACGAAAGAGGCGCAAGCATAGGCTGACGCCACGAAAATTATGGACAGAGGGTCGAGGAGGGAAAGCGCAGACCAGACCTCCACTGGAAGAGCGCGGACAGCTCTGGGACCTTGGGGAGGCTTGTTGCCACTCGGGCCCCAGAGGGGACCAATGACCCTTATCGGCGGGAAATCGGTGGTGGGTGGCTGTTGCGATACCGCAAGGTCATCAGCGGTGATGAACGAAAAGAGGTGGAGCATACTGGAAGTCTGAGGAGACTTGTTGTCACTCAGACTCCAGGGAATACCACAGGTTGTTGGCAGTGGGCAATCACTGACGATGACCAGTGTGATAACTCCTAGTGAGTAAATAATAATAATAATAATAATAATAATAATAATAATAATAATAATAATAATAATAATAATAATAATAATAATAATAATAATAATAATAATATAAAAACAGGCACGAGTGTTTAGGAAAAGCAGTTCAATGGGGAATATGCAAACATCTACACTTTGAATATACAAACAAATGGTACAAACATAAACCGAATACAGTATTGGCAAATGAAATGTAAAAAATGTTCTGTGACATGGAGGTACAAACAGACAAACTAATAACAGCATAGAGAATGGACGAAAAACTTCCAAATGGTAAATTTCGTCGTCCAAGCAGAGTAGGGATCAATGAGACAAAAAACGAAGCAAGGGCATTTAATTTACAAGAGAACTGAAAAGAATATGCAACATCAGAAAATCACTATGAAACAAATACTTGTGAGACTATTAGAAATAATTAAAAAAAAAATAAACAAAAAAGACTAAAATAGATTGAAATAAAAGGGACGATTGAGACTATACAACTTTCAGCCGACATCTTAAGAACGATCTTCGAATGCGGATACCAGCGCATAACAAACAGACTCTAACTAGCTATAGATAATTTAAAACACAAATATCCTTCTAACAAACATGCGGTAATAACAGCCTAGGCTGGCACTATACAACGTGATTTTTAAAGTAAAACAGAATAGAATGAGCGAAAAGGGAGGGCACCAACAAACTCTGAAGTGTAAGGCGCGGAGAATACTGGACCATTTGCCAGGTTCCCAAATTCACTCAAATTCAAGAGAAAACCAACAGTCCTTGCCAGCGAGAAATGAATAGTAAACGGTTATTACAATAACGCAGACATATTTGCAGCGATTATGGGAAGAGGCAAATAGTGCTGGTCATCTGGGGAGACTTTTTGTCACTCAAACTCCATGGAACACTACCTGTTATTGCTAATGAGCGATCATTGATAATTTCTTGCGTTAAACTTATCGTGAGTAAATACTAATCTGTTACGAAAAAATATTTGATTTGTTTTTGAAACATTAGGTTGTTTTTCTATCTATATAATAAAGCTAGCTGTATATACGAGGTGTTGTGTGGGTTGGGATGTATTGGATAGCGACATTTTAGAGAAAAAGAATGAAAAATATATACACATTACCTGATGAAGAGCTTTAAAAAACGAATCCAAAATAAAGTAAATTTTAAAATAATTGTGTTTTCTAGATGTAGCTAGAGAATAATATGAATGAGAAATAGTCTTGTCCTTAGATTACATACTTTTCTCGTGACGTATTTTTTAAAGTTGATTTAAAAAGTAAAACAACGTCATTTCCCTCTTTATGTTTGTATTGATTATGTTTACTAAAACCCATTTCGTTTTACTGATTGCATTTAATGTTTTATTGTTGATCTTGGCATGTAATGTATGCTGCGAAAAGAAAAAAAAGAAAGTCTGTCTTGCGCTCGGTCGTTGAAAAAATCCAATTGTTACATGAATAAAAACATGCATCATATAAAATCTATTATGCACGATTTTATCATGTTATGGAAACACTATTGCAGATATTAGTCTGAAAGAAAAACATAATTTACCTATTATTATGCTACACAAGTAATGTAACTAAATAAATAGTTTAATATGTATTCTAAACTAGTATAACAATGTACAACATTCTTTTGATTAATTTCGTAAATAGCTTGTGCTGAGTATGTCATTAACGACAAATACATTCATTATAACAATATTCATAGCCGGAATAATTATTTTGTGAAAATAGAAACAAAATACACCTAAATATATTATTTTATGGTGGAGAACAAGAGGAAAGGAAAAAAGACAAATTAATTAACGATTTCTTAGATTAAAGGGTATAGCTGCCTAACTTCGAGAACCCGACTAACTTAAGTTCATATACTATACATATAATACCAAGTCCATGTAATTGAATCATATAACCACGCAATTATTATATGTAATCGATAAAATGTTTTAAAATAATTATCATGCTAAAAGAAAAAAAAATAGAAAAGCGAAATACTAAAAGGGTTACTGATTTGATGGAAATAAAATAAAGTTTAAATTCTTGGCTTTTTGGCTAGGAACAAAGTGTAGTATCTGTTCTAATGCAACACTTCGTCTATTCTGTCCTCGGTCAGTAAAGGACAGACCTTTCTAGATTGGGTAATTTTTACCTTTGTTCTAACTCAAAGTGGCTTTTTTGAGGGAGTTGGATTGCCCACATTAAAAACCGTTCTGCTGTCTAACTCTGCCCTCATGAGGAGGCAGGTTAATAGGTACAGTTTTAATACATAAACACATGTTCATCTTATTTTAAGTTAAAACATTAAACAGCTGTATTATTTAGAGATTCTCGGCAGCACAACATGCTATTTTGAAGATCATATGAAGGGAAAAAACAAACAAACAGTTTTTAGATGAACGAATGAGAAGGAAACACAGAAATCTCCAAGAAAGGAGGCAAAAGTGAAGAATTTTCATAAGGAAAGATGAAGATGATAAAATTGTTGAAGAATACGGTGATATTAAAGGTGATTTTCGAAAACCAAAGTGGAAAGTTCTCTGTTCAGTAGTAGTAGAATAAGTACTGAAATATTAATAATGAAGAAAGAAAACGATTACCACAAGCAGACACAGATTGTGTACATCACTAATGAGTTAAAGGTATTTTCGATAGTGCGAAATACATCACTTTTATTAAGAAAAGTAATTACATTTAGATGGAGATAAACTTTCTCCCCGTCTGTCATTTTCTCTCTATATATATACATTCAAGTATTAGATATATAGCAAGTTCATACTAACCGAGCAAAACTTGAATTTAGATTCAAGCGAGCTATTTTACACCACATTCCCAACAAAATTATTTACATAACATCGATATTAAAAACAAAAGAAACATTTATTCAATTTTATAAATGTATCACACGTTTTAAATTTTAACAGTTATATTTCGTTCGAAAAAAAGAACAAAAACATTATTTTCACGTCATAATCGCACCACATTTATCGAATTTTAACAACTATGTTTCGTTTGAAAAAAGATTTATGTCACAAACGCATCACATATTTTAAAATATTGTACTTGTATATTATTACTTCGACAATTCGATAAAGAATAACGAGTTTTTCATAGCCGTTCATCATGTTTCGCTGGCAATTCAAAATGTTCAGACTGTTTCCACTCCTAACATAATTTCTTTGCATTCATGAACTAAACAAGGGAAAGTGAGTATTCATTAGTGTGCCGCTGGTGGCCCAACGAACGGTTCGTATCAGAGAAAATGTGGTACGCGTCAGACAAACTTTGTTGCGGTCCGAATCGTTGTTGTGTGACATGTTACTGAACTTGGCATAGATAATCGTCAGTTTTGCATAGAAACCTTCATTTCTAATGCTACAAATTGCTTATTGAACAACAGTTAAAAGTGGGGGAATATGTAAATCGGCATAACTTTCACGTCAGACGCAAGCAATTTATGAGGCAAATGAACACATTTTGTTAAAGAAAAAGGAATGAAGCTTACTTTTTACATAAATAATATAGACAATCAACAGAATTGTCGTTATTGAGATCTTAAAAATTAGAGGGAACTACACGAAATGACAGTTTTATGGGCTGTTTAAAAATCTGGCGTCATTGGTCATTTTAAATGCCACAAAGAAAATGCCGTTACCGTTAACTGTAGGCGTTACATCGAGTTGATAAAGAACTTGTTTGTGCATTAATAACGACGAAAACGTATTTCTCTCAAACGTTTCTAGTTTGAGCAGGATGAGACGACGAACAACACAACGGACGCTCTACTTCCTCTCATCGGCAATCGCCGTTGCATACACTACTTACTTCGCTTTCCTGATTTGTCTATGTGTGATTGTGTGTGGTTTGGAAATATTAAGGCATATGTCTATGTGCATAAACCCGTGAAGGGACGATTAAAGCAAGTTATTCGCATGGAATCGACAAGGCAATGCTGGAAATAGTAGGGTCCAACTTAAATAACCCCTTCCAAAATGCCCAAATAAATACAGACACGAAATGATAGATGCTGTTCTGCACACTTACTACTATCAAGTGTTAATCTTATACGAACACATTGATCCCGATAAAGCTACAATTAGTGATATTGTAAATTTACCATAAACGTCCACCCTTTCTGATTCAGCCTATATATATATATATATATATATATATATATATATATATATATATATATATATATTACAGATCAGTTATTTAATGTAAATTTTGGAGACAAATAAATCTTACACATGTTTCTGGAAATAAATTTACAGCATACTTGACCAATATTCAAGTTATCATATAGATATCCCCGTCTTCAGAGATAATTGCCAGATAAAAATTGTAATATCTAGATAAAAAACAGGTAAAATAGCTTTCAGATAAGTGTCAGAATTGTCAATGGCGATGCACATCAAAAAGTCTCCTTTAAACAGCGTTTAAAAAATTAAGGCAAAATCAGGCAAAATAATTAAAAAAATTAACAAAAAAAAAGAATCGTTTTCATTATTTTGTATGTTTGTTTGTTTATATATGTTTATTTAACTATTTATATATAATTTGTTTTTGAAATATAGGTAATAGAATGTGTTGTTAATACTTGTGTGGGTGTACGTTATTAGATCAAATATGGGTGTTGGTGTGCTTTAAATAAGGTATTCTGTAGTAAGTTTTTATATGTCATTAATGTATACATTATATTTGTCTATCAATAATGCCTTTTTGTTCTAAGGTTCTTTCTCTAATTTTAATAGAATAATATTATGTCTCTGGTGATACTTCTGCATGTGCCTATATGCTGATTAAAAGAAAGATATTTGTGCATTGGTTATCAAATGCAAATGTGAAGCGTTCTAATAGTAATACCCATATAGCATGGATTGCATTTAGCGTATTCTGTGTTGTATGTTACGTATACTGTATGACACATACATGTCATGCTCGTGTGCATTTTCATTGTGGTTTTCACGTATATTTGGTGTGTAAAGTGTCCTCTTAGTATACGTCTCTGCATATTGATGTGATTACTCTTTAGCTTAAGTATGTAAAAAATATATACTATTCTTGTTTCCTCAATTTGAGAATCCCTAGGCGATTCAAATTGGATGTGGGATTTCCATTGGGGTTTAATACATCATATAAAGGGTGTGTTTTCGATGATCTAGTTTTCTCTGATGCTGCATTTAATCTTGCTACATGTTATCTCATTTTGCACATATATTGTTTTAGCACTAAGAAGGAGTGCTTGAAAGTTTGTTGAAATGTCACCTTCTGTTAGATTCTGTTGTGAACAGCAGCTTGTTTTATATATTCAGATATTTTGCCAAGGACTTCCCTCATGTCTGTTTCTTAGTAATATTTTGTCCAGTCTATTCTAAGTCCAGACAATTTGTCAATACATGATGTATCGTATAGGCCCTATGGAATTGTATGCTAATTGGAGCTGTTTTTTTTCTCTACGAGGTAAGAATTAATTATATAAGCATGTCTTGCACGGAGTATTGATAATATCACTTGTGCTTTTTCGGTCATTTTAGTAGGATAATCTATTCTTTAATTTGTATTTTATTTTATGTAATTTAGTGTTGATGCAAGAGTTACACATTTCCTGCAACATATTTATTTGATATTTATTAATTGTTGGTCTAAAATCTATGGTGGGAATGTTTCCATTGTATATTGTAAATCTAGTGCTTATTCTGCTGCCTAGTTGGCTTTGTGGTTTCCATATACAGAAAACTACTTTCTTGTTTTTGGTGATTTTTACGATCCTGTTTCACAGTTTTGTTATTAATGGATTATTTCATGCTTTTCTATGTTTTAATACTAACCTGCCGTTTGTGAAGGTGACGTGTTTCTTTTTTTAATGGTTTCAATTAAATCTAGTGCCAACTCAGTGGGTGATGCTTTGGCACTATAAACAGATTCCAGTCGGGGAGTCTTCTGAATGATTAATCTGTGTTATACACTCTTGCACATGTAACAGTGTCCCCAGCTTTAGATCCATCTGCATCTATTTCCATATAGTTATCAACTTTAAATCCGCCTTACCCCTTAAAGCAAAATTAAGTTATACACATAGAGAGATCACCCATATACAAAGTAAATGCGCCTCTACTACTGATAAAACAAACCCTAATCCCTTCCACTAGAGTCTCTTAACTAACGGATTCTCCCCTCTACCATAGCCAGCCTCAGTAACACCAAAAAAACGCAGACACCACACCCTTACCAACACCTGCTTCCTCAAACCCTCTTTCTTTAGCGATAGAATTACATCCCCGATCCGCAAAGCAATAAGTAGCGAGAACCTTGACATTCAAGTCACTTACACAGATACTATTCTCCGACAACACAAACTTTTTTCCCACCCCCACTCACCTTGGACAATGATTCATACACCTTGCTCTTTTGTCGCTGCCCGACCCTAACGATCTCAACCATCTATCCACCTAACCCTTCTAGATCTCGCCCATTCAGCTCTCACTTTCCTTGTACTTATACCCTTTCAATCTAGGCACCCTTTCCCTCTATCCACCTTAGCCCACACCCATCTTCCCCTACGCATATTTGCTTATACACCTTTCCTGTCGATACTCTTCCCCACAACCTCTACAACCTCTTATTCACAGACTAAGCCACTCACACATAGAGCATTTAGACTTAATTCCTATATATTTTACTTACACTTAATTAGTTTCGTTCCCTATGCAATAATATATTAATAACCTTACAATTAAATGTTGATTTTAATTACATATAAACCTTCTCGCCTTCCTTTCTCTTTTAACAACCTTCTGTTCCAACAGCCTAGGCTCTTGAGTATGATGGAATAGATAAAGACTTTAGATAGACTAATTCTACTTACTTTACTTAATTATCCCCCTTTAACCCTCAATAACTCCTGCCATCTTAGAGCTGATCTTTTTACCACCCTAATTATCTCCCCTTAACCTTACTTGACTTCCCGTTCCAACCAGCTGTTTATCCGAACCTATATTTACAATTTCAACACTTTACATAAATATTAAATATCAAATTAAGAAAAACAGAAAAGTAAATAATAAATAAATAAAATTTAAATATTAATATTTTAGATTAACTAAGTTAATTAATCTTCATAATTTATTACATATCTTTACGATTGCATTTTCTGCGAGTCTTGTCTTTCTGCGAATTTCATGTTGCTTCTTTGTTTTTTTTTAATAGCAGCGTCCTCTTGGCTTTCCTCAACTGACACAGCCGGTCCAATTATCGTTTTCTCTTTGAAAAAAAGAGAGGTTCTACTCTCAAAATGATTAAAAATTCTACCACTCCGGACATTTAAATATTTAGCAGTAAGCCCACCAATTTAACAATTTACTGTCTTTATATTTAAATTTTTGAAATATAATTGAATTGATCTGAGATTGACTGTCTCTTGCCATTTATTTTTGTTTCATCCTATATTCCAGCTTCCGGTTCTCAACAATGCATTACTCCTGCCTCGGAATTCTTACCTTAATACTTACTTGTTTACCAGCAATGCTTCAAGCAAACTACAATTTCCTTAAATATAAATTGAAAATTTGAATTTCGTATGTTGTAAAACATTACTTTCTGATGTTAAAAGTCATGTCAATATAAACAATGGTTTGATAAGTGTTATTCGGAATTAGCAACGTCGGAAACAACGGTTAAGAAGTTGTCTGCTGACTTTAAACGCGGTCGAACATACAAAAGTGATACTAAATGCTCAGGCCAACCTAATTCGGCAGTTGTCTCGGAAAACATTAAAAGTCGCTAAACTCGTATTCGCCTATCGTAAATTAAAAATCGGGACATAGCAGAGGAGTTGAAGTTATAAAATGACAGTGGATTCGCTTTTTTGCATGAACATTTTTCAACGAGAAAGCTGTGCTAAAAATGGGTGCCGCGTTTGGTCATAATCGATCAGAGCATTGTTTGCAACTATAAACGCAACAAAAAACAATTGCGTCAATATGTGACATTGTCTGAAACATGGATGAACCATTTTGCCCCTGAGTCAAATCGGCAGTTAGTTAAGTAGACACCAGCAGGTTAAAACTGTTGCATAATGGCCCTGTGAGGCCGGACGCATGTTGAGTGGGCGTATATGTGGAGCATCGTTTGGTTTGGCTTGCGCTATTTAATGTGGGTGAACCCGTACAACCGAGTGCAAAATAGGGCTGTTCTCACAGTCGGAACTCACAAGCGTTGACAAGGCCAGCACGTTGACGAGACCTCAGGTACAGGGTCAAGGTCCACCTGCGCATAGGGGTTCTGTGACGTCACGGGCTTTTGTGTGGGAAACTGAGTTTTGCCAGCATGGTTTGTGGAAGCAAGCTGAACAGACGTATTTTTCTATGTAGTCCGAAATGAAAAAGGGAATTTATTTCCATAAGAGAATACAGGCATGAGATTCCTTCTTCCCCCTCTTCGAATGGCTAAGGACTTAATCTAGGAATTAACTACGATAAAGTAATAATTCGATCTCTCCCTCAACGTTAGTAAAACATCTCCAAGAGCGACAGTAAACTGACGCCTGAATAAAACTAATCAAAATTTAAAAGATTGTTCGCCTCCTGAATCGTGTTAGGAAGGTTTTTGTTGTAGATACAGCGGACGGCGATGTTCACGGCAGTACAGAAGCGAATGAAAGAACTCAACCACTAGACGACATCGAAATGACCCCCCTCCACGACGAAGAAGAAAAGGTACGAGAAATTAAAGGACATGCAACAAAAACCGTCCAAAGCTATCAAAAACATTAGTAGGCTAGGTATTAGTCTTCGTATTTATTTTGATGAAGGAAAAAACATCAATAGTGAATATAATATAACATCATCGGCGCGTCTGAAGGTAGAATCTGAATGGAAAACCAAAAAGTGCTCTTTCGCCAAGGCACCGACCCGTGTCACAAGTCCATCGCAACGATAGCAAAACTACATATATTGCGCTTTCAATTGCTCCCGCACACACACGATTCTACAGATCTGTCCCCCAACGACCACTGGCTGTTTACGTACCTCAAAAGAATGCTTCAGGGGAAAAGATTTAGCGTATTTTGCGGCCGAAAACAAATCGTTCTACAAAAAAGAAATCGAATTATTAAAGAAGCGTTGGAATCAATGTATCACCCTAGAAAGAGACTACGTGGATTGATGAAGTCGAATTTTACCTAAAAGTTGTTTTGTATCAATTAGGCTGAGTACTTATTGAATGATGTGCTATTTGTTATTATTCCCGGCGAGTATTTCTTGTTTTAATGTTGTTATTCGAACCGACCAATTACCGAAGTGTCCGACTTAGTTGAGTCAGCATCAACGTTCTGTAGATCTCTTGAAATCTAAAGTAACATGTTCAGCAATTCAAAGGCGACACGGAAAATTGAGGGTTGCAACGACAAAATCACTGTGTTGCAGTTTGTTCGCAGAGTAGAACTGGTTCCACTATCTCCCCAATCTGGCTCATTTTAACAGTTAGGTTTCAGGATATCACGTGATTATAAAGTCATGTGGTATTTCTTTTCTTCTAAAACCTGTCGCCTAAAAATATTAATTTAAACACTCTCCGGAGAGAAAGAGCAAAAGTTTTTTTTTTCATACAAATATATTTTTAGTCACATTAACTTTTTTTTGACATGATATAGGTGCCAAATTTTATTAGTCAAAGTACATATGTTAGAAAGGAGTAATAAACATTTTTAATACGTCTACGACATAAGCAATTAAGATTTATGTTTTTTGTTTCTCCTTTTTTGCGTATCCAAGTACAAACTTTATTAGCCGTCTGCGCACTGCACCACACGCTATAAAACAAGTTGTTTGCAATACAGGCAGTCACCACCTCTAAAGATTCATGAACGATAAAAGTATAATATGAATTTCTAATTCAATTATTGTAGTTGTCGACTTTGCAGTTGTCAGTTGTAACAAGAACATATATTATTATTATTATTATTTGATAAGTCCCATTTCATTAGAAACAAATATTTCTTTCAGTTAGAAAATATTTACTTCCAACAATTTATCGAGAGAAAAATCTCTCTCAAAGTTTACCACATGTTCTGTCTTTTCTAAAAGACAACTAGCAAATACAGCCGATTCACGTACGTTCTTGTTTTGCTGGCCTAAACAATTTGAATCACTAGTTGACCAGTCTATACCTTGGCTGGCCCCCTAAACCAAAAGTCAGGATTGGTCCTGAATTTGTCAATCGAGATCCTTCGAGTAAACATGTTAGCAGGATTAGTATCCGTAGGCACATATTTGAATAAAATTCTGACGGAGAATCTGGCCTCAATTTCTCTTTTTATTTCTCCAATGTCCTTAACTATGTTCTTAACAAATATACTTTTGATCTTTATTGTATCTGAGAGTAACGATGATAACACAATTAGAATGTCAATGGCAACTATTATTTCTCCAAGATGTACACGAGAAAACCATTTAAAGCCCTCCAAAACAGACAATAATTCCAGCGTAGGTAACGTTTTCTCTTAGAGGAGAACTACTTTAGCCTTGGCGAAATTTAAAGAAAACGTTTTTCTCGCACAGAAAAGGCGGCAAATCGCCCTCATTTAGCGCCCTTCTGAAAAACTGCAGAGTACTCAAACAGGATAAATCCTTGGGCAATATATTCCAGGTTTTTTGTAGGTCATCGGAAATAGGGTCATCCCAACCCAAATTCAACTTCCAATATTCGCTAATAAGAATGCGGCCCCTAATTGTTACAGGAAGACAAAAAGATAGAGAATAACAATTTCTGGAAACTTCAGAAAGTGTACGTCTCTTTGTAAACTCCTCGGTGTCATTGGAATGATGGGAAACGCACAAGAGATCTAGATAAGGATTGTATTCATAACGCAGGACTTTTTCACACATAGATGCATGTTTCACAAGAGTACAATCCTTTCACATTTTTCCCTCAGATAACCACAGTTGGTGTTACAGGAATGGAGTTGAAAATTACCTTCGGAAAACCTATGCACGGACCCAGAGTAAAGAGAGTTCAGCTCCCAAGCACTACTACAGGTCTTAACTAAGTTGTCCACATAAAAATAATTATTAAACATCTGAGTACACTCGTCCTCAGAGTAACGCGAGGCGTGGTGCTTTAGCACATAGTTCAAAATAAATGGGGAGGCATTAAACCCGAACATGAGGGAGCAGTAACGATAGCAACGTAGCTTCTTTTTTTAAGAATAAACAAAATACATTCTTATCCCTTTCTGAGGACAATTTTATCTTCAAGAATGCCTTTCTAATATCACCCAGAAACACGGACTTGTTAGAACGGAACAATAACAAAAGGTTTAGTAAGTCTCCACTGATGTTAACACCGTGATAGATGGTCTCATTCAACGAAATAGCTCGCTTGGTTTTCAGTGAGCAATTAAAAACTAGACTTATGTTTGTCGTAGATTGTTCACTTGCTTTTAAGATAGGCCCCTGCGGTATCCAAATGTATTTATTATATTCACTGGGGTTAGCATCTATTTTTACTATTACCTTTTCACTTCCTTGCTCTCGGGACACTTTAATCCTGATATTGGTTGCTTCGCTTCAATCGTGTAACAACCCTATCCAATATTTCTTATGCCACGGAGTAATTGTAATGGAACAAATGTTGCTTGTCTTCTAACCAAGAGAGTTTTACGTGATAACATTTTTTAAAAATAGATTCTTCCAATTTATCAATTTTTTTCTGATCGTATTCAGAAAGGTCCCTTTCCTCAGTAAGTTCGAGAGCCTCAATACAAAACTAATGTTCAATGCCACGCTCCACAGAACTCTCCACAAGGATCAGCATACTAATTTTCGGGGGCCAATACTAAATTCGCCAGCGAGGAAGAACAGGAAGCTATTTTGAAAATCACCTTTGTATGGTCCGCCGCTTTTACGTCAAAGATTCAACCTGGACAATCTGGCGAGGATACAAAAAGTTAATGCTTATTCCAAAGGAAATAATACCGTTTGTGGTCTCTCAAGCAGAACCATAAATACATCTTATCAGATTCAAGGGTTTTATAAACTGGATCAGATCAGCGCCCAATAAACTCTGGCGTTTCAGAACACGTGAATCACTCTCTATAGCAGCGGCAATAGAATAGCCGTGTTCTCTTAAGTTATCAATGACCAGACCGAAGCTCGAGAATTCCAGTTTTATGCCAACTAAATTGTCAATTAACGCAGGTAGATGTCTCGTGTTACCAGAAACAAGTTAAACTTCCAGAACTACTCCAATGAACTTTTTTGTTGGGTTTTCAGATACGTATTTATAGAATACTTAACGCCAGTACACACAAGACGGTTAAATAAATATCACTGGAAAAATACGACCTTCGAATTCCAAAGTCCAATAAAACGTTACACATACACCATCGTTTCGCTCTTTCCAGTAATACACTGTAAACTGGCAAAATGTAGGGCTGATCCGTCACAATTGTATTGATGCACGTGTTAACAACAGATTCGTTTGGTAAAGTATCTTGACATAAGGCACTGAGGTGGCAAGAAGAATAACAGTATCAACAAGGTTAAGAATATCCTTCACCGTTACCTAGACAATCAAAAGCGGAATGTTTTTCGCTTGCACAAAGGAGACATAATTGAAGTGCCGAACATCGTCTTATTCTATCTTGGTAAGTAGCATACCTCAAGCAATCATCGTTCCACACAAAAGATACAATGCTTAATAGGTCCTTTCCTTGTCACGTTGAGAGGTTCTCTAAAGAGGGTATTTTTGCATCCGGGTTTTGAGGGTATGAAATTACATTAGGCCATGAGCGTACATGTACAACCCTTACATTCAGAATTTTAATAAGGTAGTTATAACTCTGTAGAATGTCTTTCAGTGTAAGGTAATTATATTTATATTGCTGTATAAGTTCTTTGTAATTCTACAGGTAGCTTCGAGAAAAAAATATGACTCATTAAAACGTGTCCAGCTGTACTTGTTTCCTAAGGAATCAAACGAGAAATTGTCCATCGATTCGCATAAGTACGCTTTTATCTTTGTTATGAACATTAGAAGCTCTTCGAATCTTGGATCACGAGGTTTGTATTCCAACATCTGTTTCAGAGTTTCATCAATTATGAAACCCTGATCCAATTATTCACCATGGAGTAAAATTAATGCGACTTAATTATTCGGGTCATAAAGTGACAGATGTTGAATGATTTGGAGCGCATAATCTGTAGCACAGCCCCTGAGGTACTGGAATTTAGTTGTCTTTGATCCGACACAAGCTACAAAATTTTCAAAATTTAACAACAAATATTTGAAAGCAAATTTATCTTCATTAACCCCACACTAAAAGTAGGGGCATTCATCAAAGGTTTCAAAGGGGCAGACGAGACATGATAGTTAGGAAATTAAGCCTCCGCACATTTTCTATTCTCAGACATATTTGAACTGCTTATCAAGAAGTGAAGGGTTCTGGTATACCGATGTTATAAACTAAAAGTCGAGCTTTGTCTCAGCTCTTCTCTCCTCACAAACTCCGGAGTTCTCTAGGCACGTTATAGTGATCTCTTCGATAAATTGCTCTAGGTGACATAGCCACCTTTTAATATCCTCTCGATGTTCATGGAACACATCTTTCTTAGGTCATGTAAATCTTTTAAACCCTCTATCGTCCTGCGAACTTTTAATATAAACGCAGTTTGTTGTCGTAACATCCTTTCAAGTATCTCTACCTTATCAGATATGATGAGGACGGAATTCTTTTTTACAGCGCTAATCAAATAAATAAATATTTGTCCAGCTCAGCACAAAAACATTCGGAAAAAAATATATATATCTAAAATTAATGTATTTTTTTCAAGTCAAATTACTACTTTTGTAAAGTCTAACACAACATTAAGTTTGTAAAACGGGTCCATGTTTAAAGAAAATGTCCGAATAAAACAAAGGTGCAATCCATGACGATCTTAAATATTATTTTAGTTTGATACGTTTTTTTATTGTTGCAAAATAAAGTAATTTAAGTTTTATGTTTTTTGAGTGTTGTAACAAAAAATCACTGTGTTGCGGCTTGTTCGCCAGGTAGATCTCGTTCCACATTCTCTCCCCACCCTCTGGCGCATTTTAACAATGAGGAGGGCGGTTCCAGGTTATTACGTAACTATAAAAGACAGGTGGTATTTATTTTCTTCCAAAACCCGTCGCCTACAAATATTAATTTTAACACTACAGCATGGGAGAGTAGAACAATTGGCATATCAACTAGTCATAACGCACATAGGAGTCGCTGTATACTGTATAATGTATTTTTAAAACATGGTTCACCCCAAACAAGGCAGGCCGCCACTGTACGTAAGGGACTACTGTGAAAAAAGAAAAGGGGAGAAGGTTGGGGGGTCAGCCTAAATTGGGATCTGCGAAGCGAGATGTCTGTTTACATTAGTTTTAAATTTCTGCATGTCAGTACTGTGGGGGAAACAGGTGGCAGGGAGGAAGTTCCAGAGACCAGCAGCACGAGGAAAGAAGCTATTTGAGTAGATACCTCCACAGTGAATGAATGAGATTTAGTTGATTGTCGAGTTAGTCTAATGAATTTACGTCGAGGGGGCACCAGAGTAGTCAATTCATCGGGGCATAATCCATTGAAGTGTTTGTAAAACAAACATAAGGATGCTACATTGCGGCGATGGGACATGGACTGGAGCTTGGTTCACAGTGAGGGACTTATTAGGTTGGCGACTCTTTTTTGAACCTTGTCAAGGAGGGAGAGACTAGTAGATGATTCACCAGCTCAGATGTGGCAACCCTACTCCATGCATAGGCGGATGGTGGCTTTGTAGAGATACAGGATAATGTCAGGTGTGAGGAGTTTACTAGCACGGTAGAGGGAGCCAACCTTCTTTGTGGCAGCCTTGGCAATGTCTTCAATGTATTTGTTCTAATTCATGTTACCTGTGAAGGTTAGGCCAAGGAGTTTGAATGATAAACTATCAGGTAGGGTGTTATTTGCCATGACAATCGGTGGTTGGAGAGGTCTATTGTAGTTATTGAAGGAAAGGAGCTTTATCTCTGCGGCATTAAAAGTTACCATCCATTTCTTCCCCCAATCCAGTACAGCCTGGAGGTCATTTCCTAAAGATTCAGCCATTGCCTCGGATATGATCGCATCTGTTTTGCCAACATGGCGAGAGTAAAGCGTGGTGTCGTCAGCAAATAAACCAATCTCATACTCTATGTCATCAGGGAGATCGTTTATATAGATCAGGAACAGCAAAGGTCCAAGGATAGATCCCTGGGGTACACCAGCATTTATGTCATGTTGCTTAGATGAACGGCCATCGAGGACAACCTGGATTTTTCTTTTGTTTAGGAAGGATCAAATTATATTAAGTAGTTGCCCAGTAACACCGTATGAGCGTATTTTCAGGAAAAAGCCTTTTATGCCATACCTTGTCAAAGGCCTTGGATATATCAAGTGCTACTGTATATACTGTATATATATATATATATATATATATATATATATATATATATATATATAACAAGAATGAATGGAAAGGAATAGTATTGAAAGATCGAGAACGAGAGAAGAAGATTTAAAAACGTACTGTAAGACAAGAGATTTTTATTAGACTGAAGTTTACACAGCCAGTAGAGTTCCAACTGTCTCTGTAACAAGGAAAATAACTGTGCGATGCTAATTGTCCCGTGCATGTACCACATGATGATGATGATGATGATGATGATGATGATGATCATGATCATGATCATGATCATGATGATGATAATAATTATGATGATGATGATGATTATATTACAGATATCAACACATACAATCACAATGCCGCTAACTAAAATAATTCTTTTTTAGGTTTATTGAATTATAAAAATAATTCAATAAACCTAAAAAAGAATTTCAGGGCTGATTTTTCGCAATATATTCAATATTATTATCTTGTATAATAATAATAAACTTCACATATATGTAGGACCGTCTATTATGCGTTGAGATAATTCATTTGGGCTCATAACATATTTAAGTTCTTCCAACATCATTCCTGTTCTTCACAGCAAATATACTAGAATAATATGTATACCAACGGGCGATTCTTGAGCAAATGTCTACCAAGCCTACAATAACGCATTGCTTATTCGAATGAACACGTTCTTTTGATAGTTAACATGACAGCCCTGAAAGAGAATCGTGAATTAACGAATGACTGATGAACACTACAATTAGATTATTATTTGATTTTTTTTGTTATTTAAAACTGATTGTTGGTTTGTTTAACGCATATTGAATTGAAGGTATTTACATTTATAATTGTTATTGTATTTTACGATTAATAATGCAGTTATATAATTCACTTTTTTATTTTTATAAAACTCACGAATATTTTACAAATTTCTCAAATAACATAAATACATCTGAATACATTGTAAGAGTAGACAAACATCTGCTGCCATATTATCGGATAGAGATTTTAAGTCTAACTTTCGTTAAAGACAAATATATCTAACATGATATACTAATCTATGGCATTAATCCTTGTTGCGACTTTTACAACATTTGAAAGACGAACATTATGTGAACAGCTAAAGTTGATAATAACATTCACTGCATTAATGTCAACCAGTTTGGCTTTTAACCTGACAGGATTTCAAAACATTATCCCTAAAAATAAATGCCAGAATATAAAGCGCACTACTACAACTACTACAACTACAACTACAACTACTACTACTACTACTACTACTACTACTACTACTACTACTACTACTACTACTACTACTATTTATTATTTTTATTATTATTTTTATTATTATTATTATTTTATTATTATTAATCTTATTATTATTTTATTATTATTACTATTTCTTACTAGTTAGCAGTTATTAGTGGTATTTTATTAATAAAAAAACAGGTGATCTTTCATAGTCTAAGTAGCAGCAATTCGCCCTAATTTCCCTAATTTCCGCTTGTATCTATCACCGTTACAACTCTAATGGTCTTTTCGCACCAGCCGTTCACTGGTGATTTTTGCTGACAACATCCGGTGATTTTTTAATATGATGGTAAGTCTCTTCATTATTTTAGTACTCTCCGTACCCTTCCAGTCGAGGTTTGGATGGCTATATCTCTTCTTTGTATCTCAACTCTTGCAGACCATGTACGTTTGCTCCTCGTCGTACCAAACAAGGTCATTACCACTGCCTTATCAAAAAAGTAGTTATAGTAATGTTCTGTTTACCCTAGTGCTTTCAACTCCCTTAAATGCGTATTATTATTATTATTATTATTATTATTATTATTATTAGTAGTAGTAGTAGTAGTAGTAGTAGTAGTAGTAGTAGTAGTAGTAGTAGTACTAGCAAATATATGCTCCCTCCGGTCGCATATTTTTGCTACGCTGCCGCATCAGAAATGAACGCTCACGCGTAAACCGATGGAGCCCCAGTCATATTTCTGTGGTGGTTAGACATTGATTTTCTGTGTTTATGACCAAGAATATTTTTAGTTGAAAATAAAGAAGAAAAAAAATTCGACCCTACCCCGATTTTTGTTGTACCCTCGCCCATAAATAGAAATACCTTTAGTTTAAAAAGAAAGAAAAAAATGTTTTGTACCCCCCTCAATTTTTTTTATATTACCATTCATAGAAATATCTTTTAGTTAAAAAAGAAAAAAAAAATTTTTTTAACCGCTTTCCCCCAATTTTTTTTATCCCCCCCCATACATATAAATAGTTAGCGTGGGTCCTAAAATGTGGAAGCACCAAAAAATCAAATACAGTGAACACAGTGTGTGTGTGTGTTTGTTTAATGACCTTTTTTAAATTAAACAATTTGATTCTACAATCAGTTGTATAGTTTTCCAGTACAATGTGTTAGTTTATTTTGTTGACATTAAAGGAAAAAAATCATATCTTTTTTTTTAATAAATAAAACATGGAATCATAAATTCAGTTGAGGTCGTGTAAAAATGATAATATTGGATATGAAAGTATTAAGAAATCAAATACAGTAAACACGAATAGGTTTTTAATTCTCGGAAAGAAAAAGGTTACCTGAACAGAATTCATTATAGTGTGTGTGTGTGTGTGTGTGTGAGTATGTGTGTGTGTGTGCGTGTGTGCGCGCGTGTTTTTATATAGTAATTTTTAAGTCAATTATTATTTTAAATAAACAATTTGATTTAATAAATTTGTGTTTTAAAACAATAAGATTAAGAAAATAAACAAAGTTAGGACGGTTTTTAAAATGTGAAACTGACACGCTGAATGACAGCGTTGTTGTTTACATATTTAACGTGCCGACAGCTGTTTAATCAGATCGCCATTTTACCGGAGGGAGGGAGGACACCACTGATTAAACCGCCAATGACTTTGCAATTTTAACGGAACTTGCCATTGAAAAGGTTTAGAAAACACGCCGGTTATGAAGAAAATGGCTTTAATTAATTGTATGAATAATTTTTATTAATATACCCTTATCGGATAATATTGTAAATACATATGTAAATTTGATAATAGCAGTTATAAGTGTATATTTGTAAATATTAATTTAATTGAAGGTTTAAAGGAATGACTTATGTAAATAGGAAAATCCATCTGGTGTCTGTACAACTTTTAATGACAGTATATAAAGAATTTCAAAAAGATTAGTTTCAGTAAAATAGTCATACTGGAGTTTCGGCTTCAGACAGACAGACAGATACATAAACTCTATTATTAATAGATTAGTATTATTATTAGTATTATTATTATTAGTATTATTATTATTATTATTATTATTATTATTAGTATTATTATTATTATCATCACTCACTTAGGAGTTATTACACATGTCATCGTCAACAACCGGTAGTGTTCCCTTGAGTCTTAGTGACCCCCCCCCAGATTTCCAGTACTCTCCATCTCTTTTCGATAACCACCGCAAATAACCTTGCGGTATCGCAACAGTCGTTTACCATTGATTTCTTGCTAGCAAAGACCATTGGTCTTCTTTAGGATTTGGGTGACAATAAGTCTCTTCAAGCTCCATGCACGCTCCACTCTATCCAGTGGAGGTCTGGTTTGTGCTGCTCCTCCTCGGTCTTCTCATTCTCCTTGACCCTCTACAAATATTTTGATCGATCTATAGCATCTTTTTTGTTCTCTGAGGAGTAGTCCACAATTGTTTAGGAATTGGTAGATTTGTTTTCTCAGTTGTGCCGTCAGAATTTTCCACATACTTGGTAAACAGGTTTTTGGTCTGTAGTTTTTTGGAATCGTTTCCTTTTTGGTATCTTTTTGTATTAGCTTTTCCCTTCTTTTGGTCATCCACTCTGGTACGTCTGTTTTGTGGATGCATCCTCTCAGTTTCTGTGCTAGCATTTCATGTAGGGTTGTGAATTTTAAAAACCAGTATGTATATATTCCATCGTGGCTTAGTGCTTTCCAGTTTACCATTTTCCTTAGGGTTGCCTTAATTATTTCTTCATTAATTTCTGTTTCTGTTCGTTCCTCAATTATCTGTAGTTTATCTTTCATTTTTTTCAGCTACTTGCCATTTCTGTTGTGTTTTTTAACCTATTTCCATATCTTGCCCCTGAAGTGTCTTGTCTCTGTCGGGCCCAGTTGTTCTGTTGTTGTACTTTCTCCGTTTACGTTTTTGTAAAACTGGCTTTCATTGTTTTCAAGGGTGCTGTTCTGTTTTTTTTCTGTTCAAATTTGTATCTATATAGTCTCAGACTTCCTTCTATTGCTGCTATCTTTTATTTTAACTCTTCATGTTTCTTATTCAGTCTTTCCTTGTGAACCAGATGTATGCTCTTCCATCGTTTACTATTGTCTTTCATCCTGTTTACAGCTTTAGCTTTTTTACGAAGTTTGGTAATCTGGGTTTCCAATCTAATTTCCCATCCAGGCTTTGTCGGTCCATTCTTTTGGCCAGTCTTTAATTCTCTTTTTAGTTTCATACTTACTGATTTTGCCCCCGCATATATCAAGTTCTTTAGGTATGTGATAGTGTCTGTTAAGATGTACGCAAGTAATTTGTTTACTGTCTCTGCTTCAACTTTTAACTGCTTCAAATCTTCGTTTCTTAGGGATGGGAATTTTGTTCTTCCCTCGGACATGATTTGTTTGATGTTTTTACTTCTATTGCTTCTTCCTTGGTGAGATCTGTGGTTTCATAATCTTCGCCCTCTTCAGTTTCAGTGTTTATGTTTTGCCCACCTTCTTCCTGGGTGTTTTCGTAAGGTAGTGTTTCTTGATCTATCACGCCATCAATCTTTTGTTTGATTACCGTTAATTCCATCTCCAACGGCCACCCTCTCTTTAGTATCTGCCTTGCTTGGTCTGCTATCCTCTATTCCGTTGTGTGGTAGTCAGTAGAAATGCCCCATAGATCTTACATTTGTTTTCGGTATCTTCTTTCTGTGGGGTAGCAGCTTTTGTAGTAGCATTCCATTACCAGTCCGTTCTCTTTTGTGGCCCAGTTCTTTCCATTTCTTTCTGGTTTGTTCTTTTCATTTCTACTTTTTGTGTTTGGTTCGTGTCCTTATGATATTTGGAATTAGAGAGGTTTCTTACCTGTTTTTTTTGTTCGTGATCTTGTTTCTGAAGGTAAAGGAGCTAATATTCGCAGTATGCAGACCGGGTCCTCCATATTGGCCATCGATGGAGCACCTGCCCATCATTATACTCAGATCTTTCTTCCGAGTCCCACGGCGTTTATTTGTATTTGTAGACATTTTTCATTGTTTGGTGTGTGTGGGACTGGGTGTTAGTTTACCTGTGATCCTGTCACAGGGATAGTGTTTATCTTATTTTCATGAAGGTCAAGGTGCACTACCACACATACATGACATGAAAAACAAAAACAAACACAATAAATATAAGATTTGAATAGATACCGTGTCAAAAACGTCTCGATCTGACTTGATCGGGCTCCTTATAATATAATAGAAACTATTTTTTTCACGTGACTATTTGATTATTGTTTTTTTTAATTCGTTTTCATTCAACTCAAAGAAAAGGCTATAATCACATCACGCTCCTGAAAAAAGGGAAATCTCAGTGGCTAGAATTAGTTAAAACTTAATAAAAAAACATGATATAAGGTTTGAATAGATACCGTAAAAACGTCTCGATTCAGCTCGATCGGCTCATAAATGGCCAGGGCTCCTTATAAAATAACAGTTACCATTTTCTCTCACGTGACTATTTAGTTTTTTTAATTCAATTTCATTCAACTCAAAGAAAAAGCTACACGCATATCCTCTTGGGAAAAAAAAAGAAATCTCAGAAGCAAGAATTAGTTTAAAACTAAAAACAAACACAATATAAGATTTGAATAGATACCGTAAGATTTAACGATTTAGATCGATCGGGCTCATTATAAAATAACAGATACTTGTTTCTCTTACGTGACTATTTAATTATTGTTTTTTTTTATTATTATTATTATTATTATTATTATTATTATTATTATTATTATTGTTTTTTTTTCATCATCACCATCATCATCATCATCACCTGATTCTTGAGAAATGTATAGCTCTCCTTTATATTTAGCACAATTATATAAACACATTAAGGATTCGCTTTATTGGTTATTCAACTTCTACGAACAAAATTTATCCGGAATACAGTATATAATATAATACAGTGCTATTTGAGAGAAAAAAAACGGCCAGTGCTGAATTACGTATTGAACAGAATAATATATTTGCAGACTATATATACGTATTTGAATGAACATTTTTTATGAACATATTTTATATACCTATCGGTCTCAGCAAAGTTATATGTTCACTTGAACTGAATAACTTGTGTAAAAATGGTAATATTGTACAAAAGATCGATATGGCGTGTTTTATATGTCATAAGTGATTATTAACGGGTATTTTATATATAATTAAAGCCAGATTAAACTTTATTTCAATGATCCGTATAGCTATTTTATAAAAAGAATTGCATGTGCAAATCCGCTTCGACATCGATTTAGGCCAATTTTGGATGTATATTTCAGAAACTATGCGTTTGTTTCGCTAATTCTCATTGACTTTTACATTTTATCCTGCACACATTTACCAGTAGGATAGTTGGAGGAATTTTTACACTCATGCCTAGATCTGCTTCACCTGTCACCCACGTTCACCGGGAAGGTTTATTTATAAGTCACATACAAATTGTCAATTGTTCTTAAGTATCTCATGGTAAGGCCACATATCAGGCAACTGCTTTATTTTTGCAGGGTGTAAACGTAGTAATATTCAAAGCACGTTTTAAATATAATTTTCTTAAGTTATTCGGTTCCGTCTAATACTTTGAGGTTAATTGCAAATTACGTTGGTTACTTCGTTGAAAAGATGTGATATCTGATTGACTACGAACTCTGTAACCTCAAATGCTTTCATATAATTCATGCAGTTCTTAGGACTGAACCAGAGACATTGGGACATTTTCAAAATGTAAATTTAAAAAAATGAATATATAGTATTTCAAGTGATATTCATTTGGAGAAGACTTGAAGGATCGCGTGTTGTAGATGTTTCTAGGCCTTAAAAGAACAAGTAATCTAAGGGGAAAAATTTGAAAGCAATACATTTCTTTAAACAATCACTCCCAGTCCCCACAGGAACATTGGAATTGTGTCTAATACTTAATTTGTATTTGGAAACGTGCACGTTTTGCTAAAACTGATAATCCCCAAGCAGTCAGTGACAGAACTAATAGTAAAAGCGATAAACTAATGCGACATAGTCGTGACGTCAGGTCGTTATGTTTGTCGGTGTTCTCATTTTGAGAATGAATATGACAGTGATCATGATGACAACAATCGTTGATCATGAAATATCAACGACAGTTGTGATGAGTATTCTGAAAATTAAAAAATAGTTAAACACATGCAGTAAAGTAAACAACGACAAAACCGCATCTCAGAAATTACGTTTTTTCAGCAGTTTTCATTTATCTATTTTATTTGTATATTTTATTTGTATATTTTATTTGTATATTTCATTTGTCTATTTCATTTGTATATTTTACTTGTATATTTTATTTGTATATTTTATTTGTATATTTCATTTGTATATTTTACTTGTATATTTTATTTGTATATTTTATTTGTATATTTCATTTGTATATTTTACTTGTATATTTTATTTGTATATTTTATTTGTATATTTCATTTGTATATTTTACTTGTATATTTCATAGGATATGAATGATTGCCGTTGTTATTGGACGACACATTTCATAGATCTTTTTATCCTGAAGTTAATCCGCTTCCGATGAGACGAGGTAAGAAACAAAACAGAGGAATGTAACGCTGGTCACGTGACTGAGGTATGCAGTGATATGTACGAACTTTCCTATATCAACTCCCACCCCGTTTACGGAAGGCATTGACTCATGCATTTAGAAAAAATAATTTGCTATAAGGTATTTTAGATTTGATTAAAATATCGTATACATATTTTAATAATATCCTTAGATATTATACTGACATATCCCTGATATTTTCTACAGCGAGCAGTGGGTACGCAAGTGGCGTATAATTGATACAGATGCCCGTGATAAACCGAGTGTAAAACCGATCGGATCTCTTGCGTTCACTTAGTACAAACTACGCTTGGCCCCAGCCAGGAGTAAAATAGGAACTCGTATTCAACAAATTCAATGTAATCGTTTACAATATAGAGTTGGTTTGGTCTAAAATAAAAAAAAAACACAGAAAGAGTCGATATGCTGTAAAAAGAACCACTATGTAAAGCGCTATATGCCAAATATGAAAATAGAAGTTGTTAATTAGGCTGAAGTAATATCATATACATAATTCAGATGAAAATCCAGAGGCGAACAGTATTTTCTGTACAAGTACTTTTTATGCAAGTCTTTTGAAACAAAGTGTAGTAGAAAAGAATGAACTGATGTGCAAATTTTTATATCGAGAATTTGAATATTAACTCATTTATAATTTCCTCAAAAGAATCTTGTCAATGCACATCTGTAATTAGATGCGTTAATATCGTGCATCTCAATAATTATATCGATTATGTAAGAGCATTTGGGATGCATCCAAATAAGTGATAAAACACATCTCACATCGAAACCAGACTTTCTCTTTTTCTTTTACACAACTCATTCATCGATACATCGATCCATAAAAGGTGGCTGACGACTCCCTATCGAGTATGAACCCTCATTTGGATTTAGTTCTCTTAATTTATAAAAAACAAAAATTATGAATCAATAGTATGATGCCAGTAGTAAAAAAAAATGATTATTTAGATTAGCTTGCTTTGAAGAAAAAGATAACTAAATATATACGGAGAGATATTTTTCAGCACACGTATCAATCATTATACGAACGATAAACATCTATGTAGATTACCTCATTGGTTATTTTTTAAAACATAGTTCACCCCAAACAAGGCAGGCCGACACTGTAGACGTAAGGGGCTACTGCGAACTAAGGTGTATGTTTTGGGGGTCATCCTAAGTTTAGAGCTGTGCAGCGAGATGTCTGTTTACATTAGTTTTAAATTTCTGCATATCAGTAAAGTCGGTGAAACAGGGAACAGGGAGTGAGTTCCAAAGGCCGGCAGCTCGAGGAAAGAAGCTATTAGAGTGTAAAGCTCTTCAGCATCTGGGGACGTCAACGGTGAATGGATGGGATTTGGCTGATTTTCAGGATGGTCTAGTGAATTTACGTCGAGGTGGCACTAGTGCAGAAAGTATATCAGATCACAACCCATTGGAATACTTGTAAAATAGGCACAAGGATGTAACATTGCGGCGATGGGATAGGGGTGTAATCTTGGGGGATAGTGAGGGACCTATTAAGTTGGCGACTCTTTATTGGACCTTGTCTAAAACGGAGAGACTTGTGGATGTGCTCCAGCCCAGATATGGCAACAATACTCCATTCATGGGTGGATGATGGCGTTGTAAAGATATAGGATCATGTCAGGTCTGAAAAGTTTTCTCGCGCGGTAGAGGGAGCCTACCTTCTTAGAGGCAGCCTTCAATGTATTTATTACATTTCGGAGTTTGAATGTTGAACTCTAAGGTAGAGTGTTATTTGCTATGGCAATCGGTGGTTGGATTAGTTTCTTGTAGTTATTAAAGGAAAGGAGCTTTATCTTTGCAGCATTAAAAGTTACCATTCATTTATGACTCCAATTCACTCCAGTCTAGAGGTCATTTTCTAAGGATTCAGCCATTGCCTCAGATATGTGCGCATCCGTTTTGCCCACATCACGAGAGTAGAGCGTGCTGTCGTCAGCAAATATACCTATCTCATTCTTAATAGCATTATGGAGGTCGTTTATGAAAATCATGAACAGTAGACGTCTCCGGATGGATCCCTGGGGTACACCAGCATTTATATCATGTTGCTTGGATGAACAGCCATCGAGGACAACTCGGATCTTTCTTTTGATTAGGAAGAATCTAATTATATTAAATATTGGTCCAGTTATACCATATGAGTGAATTTGTAGAAGCCCTTTATGCCAGACCTTATCACAGGCTTTAGATATATCAAGCGCTACCGCCCTAGCTTAAAGTGCCTTGTCCAGTGCATGATATATGCGTTCAGAGATGACCGTTAGGATATCCGCAGTAGATCGTGCTTGTCATATCAGTACTGATCATCAGAAAGAAGTTTAGCATTGCCGGATTATCGCTAAATTGATTAAGGATTCAAAGATTTTAGCAAAGGTCGGGAGTAGACTGATTGGGCAGTAGTTCTGAGGATCAGTTCTATCTCCAGAATTCTTGAAAACTTGTACCACAGAGGCAATTTTCCAGCTATCAGGAAAGCAAGATCCAACAAGGCATTTGATGTAGTTTGGAGAGGAGAGGGGCCAGTTCAGCAGAGCATTTCTTTATTACTATTTTTGGTATAAGATCAAGCCCACATGCTTTGGAGGTGTCAAGTTTTTATGATGTCCCTGATCTGACATGGGGTGATGACCAGGTTTTCAAACGTGGTTTCAGTCCGCAATTGGAATTTAGGGAGGGGTTGAGTCCAAAGTGGAGTTTAAGGCGAAACGCTAGGCAAGTAGTTCAGCCTTATCAGTTGCCGTGCCAACAACATCGTTGTGGTTTGATAGAGGGGGAATTTGTATTGTCCATTGTTCACCACACTATTGTGGATTTTTCAGAAATCACGAGTACCTAGTGTCTGTGACTTAACGCAATCATTCTTTGACTCTATAAATTTCTGTCTCTTCGCAGTTGACTTATAGCGGCACTTTCCGAAGTGAACCATTGAGGAGAGTGGGGTTTGCTGAAGAATTTTCTCATGGGGACATAAACTTTAATGCCTGCTTTGACTCATTCGGTTAACTCATTTGCACACTGATCAGAAAGGAGGGGAGAAGGTTTCAATCAATGGGGCGTCGCTGATGTTATCTCTGAGGGATTCAAAATCTCGTCGTTTTGAGCAACGGTTCATCAGCTTTCGGACGAGTTTTGAAGGTGATATAAATCATTACTACAATGTGATTAAAGTTTCTGGTGGTGAGGTCAAGAACAGGTCGAAAAGTGTAGCTTGCTGGTCCGCAGGATCAGGGGGGGGACGTGACAGTCTGATAAATTAAAACGAAGAGTTCCCAGCAGCATCAGTAAAGCTGGAGAATTCTAGCCAGTCACGGCGGTGTGCATTCAAATCTCCTAATACATGTATCTGGGCATTTGAGTCGAGTGATAGTCCTCTATCTATGCTTTCAGAGACAGCGTTAAGCAAGGTACAGTCCTGGGTCGAAAGTGAACGGTATAAAAAATAAAAGTAACTAACGCTGTGATGTAAAGTCAATCTAAAGCACATGTAAGCTTGGTCTTCTGATTTTAACCTATGTTCTCTAGTCAAGGGGGTCCGAACATAAACTCCTAGCCCGTGCATAGGTTTGTCAGTCTTTACGGTAGAGTGGGACGTAATCACTTATGTAAAAATGGTGAAAGGAGATTTAGGATTGAGGCTTTGTTCCACTTAGTCCTAAGATATCCAGGGAGTTTGTTAGAAGAAAGGTTTCTACGTCATTAATGTTGTGAATGCGAGCCTCAAGGGCAGAGGCGAAGATGGTTTATGTTAGGGGTCTGGTTTAGGTTTGATTTTTTCTTTGTAAGTTTATGTTTGTTTTGCGATAGAGTAGGTGGACAATGTAGGGCTTCTTTGGTGTCAAGAAGTTCACACAACCACTCCATTATTCGTGACTTGGTCCATGGGCGTGTGGCATCGGGAAAGCCCTCCCAGAATAAGTGTAGGGTCCCTTTTCATTCGCAACATGAAACGTACAGTTACCCACGATATTATGCAACTGTTGATGGAGCAGCCGTTCTTAGTGCTACCTTAAGAGTATGGCCCCATGTAATGACAGTCGAAAAAAAGCAGCCAGACAGGCTGTCTACACTACTGTCGGAACAAAAGCGACCCGGACTGGTCATGAAGGACTTAGTGATGAAAAAACTTGACCGAAGTTGCCCAGACAGAGAGAAAGAGAGGCGCCATTCATGCCCTAGTCAGTAAACAGAGCCAGGCACTTAGTGCCGTTAGAGGCGTCTGAGCGCTGGTACCTCTGCACCTGGCTAATAAGCAGGGAAAGAGTGCGAAGGCCGGGCGATAAGCAGAGCCCATCTACTTAAGCAATTATAGGTTTGCAAACCGGATACTTTGTTCGAGATTCCAGCTCCTGGAATATTGCCGATCAGAACTAAGGAGGCCTCCCTCCCCAACGGTTTACTACCAAGACGTTAATGGCTAGTAGCAAGGGTTTATTATCAGTTTTCTTTCTCTTAGATGATAACCTGACAAGGTCTACGGGTCTAACACACCGTATACTATTTGGGTATTTCCGAGACCCGGATGGTAAAAAGAAACGTCCATATATATATATATATATATATATATATATATATATATATATATATATATATATATATATATATATATATATATATATAAGTCTAGACGCCGTCTTCCAGAGATAGTAAGGGACCGAAGATAGGTTCCACTCTCGATCTCCCATAAGCAATTAATAAAAACACCAGTCATATTTAAAGCATGCAAAGAAAAACTAAGCTGAACTTTGGTGAATCTATTCGATTTTTGTGCCATATGTTCGTAGTATTATTTGAAAGCCATCCACTTTTCAAATGACCTGGTCAAGACGTAGATACCATTTTTCTAAGAAGAATAAGATGGAGGGTAAGCGATATACTTCTATGGATAATCAGACCTTTTTTCTCCGCGTTTTTTAGCTACCTATTCTTTTCGTATTGAAAAAGAAATAATTTGCTATTCATAAATAAAAAGCACACGGAATGAAACGAAATAAAATAAAATAAAACTACAGAAAATAAATAGAATTAAATTAGATAACAAGTTAAAATTAATAAGAATACCAGTCATATTTAAAGCTGTAATATGGGTATGCTTAGTACGTGGAATGTATTGATATTCATGTCTTTACACATTTGTAGCATTAAATCAACTGTGGGTAGAAGCCAGTTCCCCAATAACCCACGTTTCAACAAGTGAGAAATAACAGTTTGGTGCGATTATGTCACTAAATGTACTTATTTTAAATGTATGTTACACGGTGACTAAGAAGTTTAATATAGGACCTACTTATGGCGGAAATCAGAGGCAAATCAGCTGGTGCATATAGTTTATATATGACACTTTTTATGCAATATATATATATTCCCGAAACAGTTTTTCATGGTAAACAACTGATGATCCCTTAAAATAGTGTTAGAAATAAACTAATATAATAACTGTAAAAAATAAATTGACTTACATGAGTGATTTTCCACTGGAAGACTTGGGACTATAATTTTTTTTTTTTTTTTTAATATAGTTTTAATGGTTGAGAAACTTCCGAGACTATATATATATATATATATATATATATATATATATATATATATATATATATATATATATATACATACATAAATATGGCATACAAAATTGATACCATTTAACGTAGAAACATATATATGTGGGCATGTCTGTGTTCTTATTCCAGTTATATTTTGAGCTACTGCACCACTTTGACTAATACCCTTGGTAAAGGTATGAATTCGTATATTATTCCTCCAGCTGTGGATTGAAAAGTAGGTACGATTAGCATCTTAAGCGTCGGTTATGTAACAAGTCTAGAAGAGGGAAAATTCTGAAATAGCTCCAGTCTTATCTTTCGTCGACTTACTAGAATACACAATGGCGTTACAAAACAGGTGCAGTTAGTGATTGCACAACCCTTGCATCACTATATATTCTCAGTAGAGGCAGATTAGAGTTAGTATCTATTGTCTCTTGAATCCTATCTTATAGAGATGATGGATAGTTTTTACCGCGGGTTTTTTTTATATATTGAAATATTCGTTGAAATGGCAGAACGGATTATATATTGTATGCTAAATGTGAACTGATGTTGATATAATATTTATCATATATTCGTATGAAAGCAATGCAGATGTTTATATTCCATACAGAAAGCCGTATGCATGTTTTATATCTTGTAAACATTACATTTCCTCTGTGAATAAGAACACAAAAATGTTGAATGTTGCGTATTAATTGTTTAATAAAAAATTATTAAAATGGGAGATTAAATTATTTACCTTTCTGTTAACATTTGCGAACCTATTTGTGCTTATAATTTTAGTGCCTTGGGTTGCTTTAAACTTTTTTATGAAGGATAGTTGAAACAGTTCAACAAAACACATGCATCATATCCCAGCTATATATTAATGAGATTAGTATCTGTATCCGTCCTGATCTTTCCAAATGTAATAAGGCAAACTGTTTTCATTGTTTGAGGTCGATTTTTAATCTATATCCCATAATAAAAATTTATTTAAATATATATATATATATATATATATATATATAGTATCAAATAAAAATATTTATTTATTAATATATATACATATATATATATATATATATATATATATATATATAAAAGTATGAATTTTTATTTATACAAACATTATTGGTTACATATGTGCATACATGTTTCTGTTGAACTCTTCACAGAAAGTCAACCCCTTCAGACCGACCAATAATTCTTTGTCTTCTTTGGTCTGAAGAGGTTGACTCTCTGTGAAGAGTACAACCGAAACATGCATGCACATATGTAACTAATAATGTTTGTATAAATAAAACTTTATACTTAAGAACAGCTCTACTTGTTATTGAGCACTTTTTATAAACACTGGTGTTTCAACGGATTTACATCTACAGAAACTAATACAATACGTGTACTATATATATATATATATATATATATATATATATATATATATATTGTGGATAAATAGATAATATTAATATTAGTCAAATATGAGCCGAGTTTAAGCCATTTGAAAAACACAAATCATTGCAATAAGAAATGTAAATGAAGTCAATCTGGTTGAAGTACTTTAGATCATAACTACCAATATGCCATATATATATATATATATATATATATATATATATATATATATATATATATATATATATGATCATTTTATTTACACAGACATGTACAAAATCTGCGACACTGGCATGTCGATGTTATCGATCAACAGTTACTATAAACTGAGATCTCATCAGGCAGAGTTAGAATCCGATCTTAACCTCAGATCATATTTGGAGAGAATGAAGTGGAGGGATAGAGAAAGAGAAGAAGAAGGAAAGAAATTTAACATTTCAAAAATTAAATCCGTTAAAAAATTACCACCCTGTGGATATTTTTCACCTGGATTATTACCATTATTATATATATATATATATATATATATATATATATATATATATATATATATATATATATATATATATATGTTTCATGTATACACATAAAATGTTATAAGAGGCTATATTTTATATTATCAATTTTCAGTATTTACTTCAGCAGTGCTAGATACGTGAGTAGAGCTAGGTAGTAAGTTATTAAAATATATTTATGGCTGTAAATATATTTTCATAACTTATTATATATATATGACTATATATATATATATATATATATATATATATATGACTATATATATATATAGGTAGAATTGTGAAAGGCAGATCTTTGTTCAATTCAGTGTATCCTGTATATTGAGCTGTATACTTTCACAATAGGTTTTACCTTCTCTAAAAGTTCGATTTTAGTGGTCTACTATATATATATATATATATATATATATATATATATATATATATATATATATATATATATATTTATCTCTCATTCTCTCTCTCTCTCTCTCTCTCTATATATATATATATATATATATATATATATATATATATATATATATAACAATATATTCTACTATTGCAAAAAATAAATGATTTAAGTAAAGACTGAATTTGGTCATTGGAATTATAAGTAATCAGGTGGTAGAGAAAAACAAGATCTTACTAATTATTTCAAGATTACTATATGTAAGTATATTGCAATTATTGAACGCATTCTTTTCGAACGCAACCTATGTATTCATGATGCAAAAACGAATATAGGACCCTGGACCAGATCCCGACGTTCTTGACTATCCCCTCTACATCCATGAGAAGAACGTATTTTAGGGTATCGACCATAAATTACGAAATTATGGACTGCTACCCAGAGTTTCAGTTAGTTTTGGAATTAATTAATGGCATGTCTTTGTCCTTATCATCAAGTAAATTCTAAAGATCTTTTTGTAAGAGCTACAATTATTTTACCTTACGCCATTTGCCAACATTTATTTAAGTTTTTTCTTTCTCTCCCGAAATTGTTATTCGGCTCCCATAATTTCAAAACTTGACTGAACATACTATCTTATATGGATGAAACTATTAAAATAATGCGAGAATGTTGTGTTAATATTTTCGTTTTTCTCTGTATAAGAATCACCGCTTTTTTATTTAAACATCACAGATTAACTATGATCGGATGTTTATTTCAAACTTGTCTATGAAAGGTTTGCATAAAAACAACTTATAGTTTTTTAAAGAACTTAGTCGAACTTTGCATAAAAAAATTTTAAAAATAAAGAACAAAATAATTTAAAATATAATTTTGTCGATACTCGCATGACAAATATTAAACAAAAATGAAACTAAAACAGAATTTTTTAGTCTTTTAGTCCATTACATTCCATTAGTAATGTTTCTGACAAAGGGGGGGGAGAATTACTTTTTTCAGGGTCGGAATCTATCCATCTAACACTTATCGTTGAAGTAGTTCTTATTTTAGCTCCTCGCATCAAGTGGCTTTATGCCTTGTCTGAAGCGATTTCCATGAAAAACAACTTAATAAAGTATTTTATACTATTGAGTCACAACTTATCAAGGCCAATAGCCACTCGAGGATGAGGTTTTATGAGACAGACTAATTGGCTGTTAAAATATGAGAAACACATAGGAATACTAACATTGATCAATAGTACGAAAGAGAAGTCTTCATCCGTTGTGGTAGTTAGGCGAGTTTTTGCTACGAATGTTTTACAAGGAGGAATTAAAGATTAGAGCTCAGTCGAGCATTTTCCATGAAAATAACGATAGACTAGAGAGAGACTCGAAATATATTTTCTGTGGGAAAGCTGTTTAGAGATTTGGAACTCGACTTTTCAGTGTGTTAAGGCAGAGAATATATGGCAGCAGTATTCCATCTAAAGACGTATCTTACTTATATAGGGAGATGGTCTGCATCTGAAGTCAGCTACTTTCTGGAGCGATAGAACAATCCAAATATTTATGAACAAACTTAGCAACATACTGGATATGTATCTTGCATTTTTGATCTGGAGTGAAAGTAAGTCCTCAGTAAGTGGCATCATCATGCATAGAGACATTTATTTCAACTGGAGCAAAACGAGGATCAGAGCGTTGGTAGGGACAGGAAGGATGCTTAGTTTTAGAGGTATTAAAAGTAGCAAGTCACTTTTCCCGAGTGCACAACATGCTCCAAGTTAAAAGAGGGAGAATCAGCCAGATCTTGATTGCCAATTCTGTTCAACGTGTTACACATGGACAGTTGTATCATCTGCGAAGATATCAACAAATAATCTAAGAATCCTTGACACACACCGGCACTGATTCCATGTGTTACTGACCTTTGCCCATGGACAACTACTTTATTAAACCTATCCGAGAAAAATTGCTCTCGAAATAAATCCCAGTCAAGAGATTCGCTGATCCAATGTGATATTACAGTAAGCACATCAGCAGTTTCCTTGCAAAACGAAATCCGTATTGTTTGTCATTAAGTAGATTGTTTTTGCTTGGAGACAATTGTTTGATTTATCACAGATTTACACAGCCGATGAGGCATAAGATACTGATCGGTTTGTACTTTGATTGAGATGAATGACCCTCAGTATTTTAAAATACTGGGTAGACCAACAGGTTTTCCAAATAGATGGATATCGTTTCTTTTTTAAGCAATAATTGTATAATTTTGTTACGATAGGAGCAGATTTTTAGAACAATGACTGGTATGTGATCCGGACAAGTTGCTTTGCTCGCATCAAGGTCCATAATATGTTTGGCAACGTCCCGGACCGATATGTGCATCTCACTAAGAGTATTTACAGACATAGTAGGAAACATGGAAGTTGTGGACCTGATAGCAAAGAGTGGAGTTTGTAGCAACATTCTTTGGGGAAAGCTTGGTTTAATCAGATACTAAGGAAGTCATTTGACGATAGTTGGAATGGAAATCTTACATCTGTTTAGTACCCGGTTTGTTATTTTCAGGACTCGCCAAAAGCAAGCGTTTGTTAAGCAATGCTAACTTAAACATATTAGTTACAGGAACTCGTCTGCGTTTTCTCAGCAGTTGTGGGCAGTATTAAAATTGACTTATGTTTCAGAACATCTTTTTCCCCTAGTAAAATTGAAATTGTGATAGAAGACACATTTCTCTTGAAAGTGGAACTGAGACGAATTCCCGACAATCTGCCCTTGAGTATCGGTACACTCTGCGATGGAAATGAAAATCAGAGGTCTCACTGAGTTGACTATTACATGACTAAAATATGTTTAAAATAAAAAGCTGCAATGACTTTCTATGAAACTGATTAAGTAGATCCTCACATAAATATATATTTTTAAAAAGCAGAAGAAGGAAACAATCTTAATTCTAAAAAAAAATTTAGTATATCTTCGAAAGGTTTTATATGAATAGTGTGCTTAGAAAGAGACGATGGAAACTCTTGTATATGAAAATATAATACTACGCTTAGAAAGAAACGATTGAAACTCTTGTATATAAAAATATAATGGTGCGCTAAGAAAGAGACGATTGAAACTCTTGTATATAAAAATATAATGGTGTGCTTAGAAACAGACGATTGAAACTCTTGTACATAAAAATATAATGGTGTGCTTAGAAAGAGACGATTGAAACTCATGTAGATAAAAATATAATGGTGTGCTAAGAAAGAGACGATTGAAACTCTTGTAAATAAAAATATAATGGTGTGCTTAGAAAGAGACGATTGAAATTCTTGTATACAAAAATATAATGGTGTGCTTAGAAAGAGACGATTCAAACTCTTGTAGATAAAAATATAATGGTGTGCTTAGAAAGAGACGATTGAAACTCTTGTATATAAAAATATAATGGTGCGCTTAGAAACAGAAAATTGAAACTGTTGTATATAAAAATAGCATGGTGCGCTGAGAAAGAGACGATTTAAACTCTTGTATATAAAAATATAATGGTGTGCTTAGAAAGTAACTATTGAAACTCTTTTATATAAAAACATAATGGTGTGCTTAGAAAGAGACGATTGAAAATCTTGTATATAAAAATATAATGGTGCCTATAGAAAGAGACGTTTGAAACTCTTGTTCATGAAAATATAATGGTGCGCTTAGAAAAAGACAATTGAAACTCTTGTATATAAAAATATAATGGTGCGCTTAGAAAAAGACGATTGAAACTCTTGTATATAAAGATATAATTGTGCGCTTAGAAAGAGAGGATTGAAACTCGTGTATATAAAAATATAATGATGCGCTTAGAAAGAGACGATTGAAACTCGTGTATATAAAAACATAATGGTGCGCTGAGAAAAAGACGATTGAATCTCTTGTATATAAAAATATAATACTGCGCTTAGAAAGAAACGATTGAAACTCTTGTATATAAAAATATTATGGTGTGCTTAGAAAAAACGATTGAAACTCTTGTATATAAATATATAATGGGGTGCTTAGAAAACGATTGAAACTCTTGTATATAAAAATATGATGATGAGTTTAGAAAAATACGATTGTACTCTTGTATATGAAAATATAATGGTGCGCTTAGAAAAAAAGAGTGAAACTCTTGTATATAAAAATATAATGGTGCGCTTAGAAAGAGACGATTGAAACTCGTGTATATAAAAATATAATGGTGCGCTAAGAAAAAGACGATTGAATCTCTTTTATATAAAAATATAATACTGCGCTTAGAAAGAAACGATTGAAACTCTTGTATATAAAAACATAATGGTGTGCTTAAAAAAATACGATTGTACTCTTGTATATAAAAATATAATGGTGCGCTTAGAAAAAAAGATTGAAACTCTTGTATATAAAAATATAATCGTGCGCTTAGAAAACGACGATTGAAACTCGTGTATATAAAAATATAATGGTGTGCTTAGAAAAAACGATTGAAACTCTTGTATATAAAAATATAATGGTGCGCTTAGAAAGAGACGATTGAAACTCGTGTATATAAAAATATAATGGTGCGCTGAGCAAAAAGACGATTGAATCTCTTTTATATAAAAATATAATACTGTGCTTAGTAAGAAACGATTGAAACTCTTGTATATAAAAATATAATGGTGTGCTTTTAGAAAAATACGATTGTACTCTTGTATATAAAAATATAATGGTGCGCTTAGAAAAAAAGATTTAAACTCTTGTATATAAAAATATAATCGTGCGCTTGAAAAAGTATGATTGAAACTCGTGTATATTAAAATATAATGGTGTGCTTAGAAAGAAACGATTGAAACTCTTGTATATAAAAATATAACGATGTGCTTAGAAGGAGACGATTGAAACTCTTGCATATAAAAATATGATGGTGTGCTTAGAAAGAGACGATTTAAACTCTTGTATATAAAAATATAATGGTGCGCTTAGAAAGAGAGGATTGAAACTCTTGTATATAAAAATATAATAGTATGCTTAGAAAAAGACGTTTGAAACTCTTGTATATAAAAATATAATGGTGTGCTTAGAAAGAGAGGATATAAACTCTTGTATATAAAAATATAATGGTGTGCTTAGAAAAAGACGATTGTATCTCTTGTATATAAAGATACAATGGTTCGCTTAAAAAAAGACGATTGAAACTCTTGTATATAAAAATAAAATGGTGCGCTGAGAAAGAGCGGATTGAAACTCTTGCCTATAAAAATATAATGGTGCGCTTAGAAAGAGAGGATTGAAACTCTTGTATATAAAAATATAATGGTGTGCTTAAAAAGAGACGATTGACACGCTTGTATATAAAAATATAATCCTGTGCTTAGAAAGAGACGATTGAAACTCTTGTACATAAAAATATAATGTGCTTAGAAAGAGATGATTGAAACTCTTTTATATAAAAATATAATGGTGTCCTTAGAAAGAGACGATTGAAACTCTTGTATATAAAAAAATAATGGTGCGCTTAGAAAGAGACGATTGAAACTCTTGTTCATAAAAATATAATGGTGTGCTTAGAAAGAGAGGATTGAAACTCGTGTATATAAAAATATAATGATGCGCTTAGAAAGAGACGATTGAAACTCGTGTATATAAAAACATAATGGTGCGCTGAGAAAAAGACGATTGAATCTCTTGTATATAAAAATATAATACTGCGCTTAGAAAGAAACGATTGAAACTCTTGTATATAAAAATATTATGGTGTGCTTAGAAAAAACGATTGAAACTCTTGTATATAAATATATAATGGGGTGCTTAGAAAACGATTGAAACTCTTGTATATAAAAATATGATGATGAGTTTAGAAAAATACGATTGTACTCTTGTATATGAAAATATAATGGTGCGCTTAGAAAAAAAGAGTGAAACTCTTGTATATAAAAATATAATGGTGCGCTTAGAAAGAGACGATTGAAACTCGTGTATATAAAAATATAATGGTGCGCTAAGAAAAAGACGATTGAATCTCTTTTATATAAAAATATAATACTGCGCTTAGAAAGAAACGATTGAAACTCTTGTATATAAAAACATAATGGTGTGCTTAAAAAAATACGATTGTACTCTTGTATATAAAAATATAATGGTGCGCTTAGAAAAAAAGATTGAAACTCTTGTATATAAAAATATAATCGTGCGCTTAGAAAACGACGATTGAAACTCGTGTATATAAAAATATAATGGTGTGCTTAGAAAAAACGATTGAAACTCTTGTATATAAAAATATAATGGTGCGCTTAGAAAGAGACGATTGAAACTCGTGTATATAAAAATATAATGGTGCGCTGAGCAAAAAGACGATTGAATCTCTTTTATATAAAAATATAATACTGTGCTTAGTAAGAAACGATTGAAACTCTTGTATATAAAAATATAATGGTGTGCTTTTAGAAAAATACGATTGTACTCTTGTATATAAAAATATAATGGTGCGCTTAGAAAAAAAGATTTAAACTCTTGTATATAAAAATATAATCGTGCGCTTGAAAAAGTATGATTGAAACTCGTGTATATTAAAATATAATGGTGTGCTTAGAAAGAAACGATTGAAACTCTTGTATATAAAAATATAACGATGTGCTTAGAAGGAGACGATTGAAACTCTTGCATATAAAAATATGATGGTGTGCTTAGAAAGAGACGATTTAAACTCTTGTATATAAAAATATAATGGTGCGCTTAGAAAGAGAGGATTGAAACTCTTGTATATAAAAATATAATAGTATGCTTAGAAAAAGACGTTTGAAACTCTTGTATATAAAAATATAATGGTGTGCTTAGAAAGAGAGGATATAAACTCTTGTATATAAAAATATAATGGTGTGCTTAGAAAAAGACGATTGTATCTCTTGTATATAAAGATACAATGGTTCGCTTAAAAAAAGACGATTGAAACTCTTGTATATAAAAATAAAATGGTGCGCTGAGAAAGAGCGGATTGAAACTCTTGCCTATAAAAATATAATGGTGCGCTTAGAAAGAGAGGATTGAAACTCTTGTATATAAAAATATAATGGTGTGCTTAAAAAGAGACGATTGACACGCTTGTATATAAAAATATAATCCTGTGCTTAGAAAGAGACGATTGAAACTCTTGTACATAAAAATATAATGTGCTTAGAAAGAGATGATTGAAACTCTTTTATATAAAAATATAATGGTGTCCTTAGAAAGAGACGATTGAAACTCTTGTATATAAAAAAATAATGGTGCGCTTAGAAAGAGACGATTGAAACTCTTGTTCATAAAAATATAATGGTGTGCTTAGAAAGAGACGATTGAAACTCTTGTATATTAAAATATAATAGTGCGCTTTGAAAGAGACGATTGAAACTCTTGTATATAGAAATATAATGGTGCGTATAGAATAGACGATTGAAACCCTTGTATATAAAAATATAATGGTGTGCTTAGAAAGAGACGAGTGAAACTCTTGTATATAAAAATATAATGGTGCGCTTAGAAAGAGACGATTGAAACTATTGTATATAAAAATATAATAATGTGCTTAGAAAAAGACGTTTAAAACTCTTGTTCATGAAAATATAATGGTGAATTAGGAAAAGACGATTGAAAAACTTGTATATAAAAATATAATGGTGCGCTTAGAAAGAGAGGATTTAAACTCTTGTATATAAAAACATGATGGTGTGCTTAGATAGAGACGATTGAAACTCTTGTATATAGAAATATAATGGTTCGTATAGAAAGAGACGATTGAAACTCTTGTATATAAAAATATAATGGTGCGCTTAGAAAAAGACGATTGAAACGCTTGTATATAAAAATATAATGGTGCGCTTAGAAAAAGACGATTGAAACTCTTGTATATAAAAATATAATGGTGTGCTTAGAAAAAGACGATTGAATCTCTTGTATATAAAGATATAATGGTACGCTTAGAAAGAGAGGATTGAAACTCTTGTATATAAAAATATAATGGTGCGCTTAGAAAAAGACGATTGAAACTCTTGTATATAAAAATATAATGGTGCGCTTAGAACAAGACGATTGAAACTCTTGTATATAAAAATATAATGGTGCGCTGAGAAAGAGAGAATTGAAGCTCTTGCATATAAAAATATAATGGTGCGCTTAGAAAGACAGGATTTAAACTCTTGTATATAAAAATATAATGGTGCGCTTAGAAAGAAAGGATTGAAACTCTTGTATATAAAAATATAATAGTGTGCTTAGAAAAAGACGTTTGAAACTCTTGTATATAAACAAATAATAGTGTGCTTAGAAAGAGACGATTGAAACTTTTGTACATAAACATATAATGGTGTGCTTAGAAAAAGACGATTGAATCTCTTGTATATAAAAATATAATGGTGCGCTTAGAAAGAGACGATTGAAACTAATGTATATAAAAATATAATAGTGCGCTTAGAAAGAGACGATTGAAACTATTGTATATAAAAATATAATGGTGTGCTTAGAAAGAGATATTGAAACTCTTGTATATAAAAATATAATGGTGTGCTTAGAAACAGACGATTGAAACTCTTGTACATAAAAATATAATGGTGTGCTTAGAAAGGGATGATTGAAACTCTTTTATATAAAAATATAATGGTGTGCTTAGAAAGAGACGATTGAAACTCTTGTATATAATAATATAATGGTGCGCTTAGAAATAGACGATTGAAACTCTTGTATATAAAAATACAATAGTGCGCTTAGAAAGAGACGATTGAAACTCTTGTATATTTAAATATAATGGTGTGCTTAGAAAAAGACAATAGAAACACTTGTATATAAAACAAAATGGTGTGCTTAGAAAAAGACGTTTGAAACTCTTGTACATAAAGATATAATGGTGTGCTTAGAAAAAGACGTTTGAAACTCTTGTATATTAAAATATAATGGTGTGCTTAGAAAAAGACGATTGAAACACTTGTATATAAAAATATAATGGTGTTAGCGTAAAGAGAGGATTTAAACTCTTTTATATAAAAACATAATGGTGTGCTTAGATAGAGACGATTGAAACTCTTGTATATTAAAATATAATAGTGCGCTTTGAAAGTGACGATTGAAACTCTTGTATATAGAAATATAATGGTGCGTATAGAGGGATGATTGAAACCCTTGTATATAAAAATATAATGGTGTGCTTAGAAAGAGACGAGTGAAACTCTTGTATATAAAAATATAATGGTGCGCTTAGAAAGAGACGATTGAAACTCTTTTATATAAAAATATAATGGTGTGCTTAGAAAAAGACGTTTAAAACTCTTGTTCATAAAAATATAATGGTGAATTAGAAAAAGACGATTGAAAAACTTGCATATAAAAATATAATGGTGCGCTTTGAATGAGAGGATTGAAACTCTTGTATATAAAAACATGATGGTGTGCTTAGATAGAGACGATTGAAACTCTTGTATATAGAAATATAATGGTGCGTATAGGAAGAGACGTTTGAAACTCTTGGTCATAAAAATATAATGGTGCGCTTAGAAAGAGAGGATTGAAACTCTTGTATATAAAAATATAATGGTGTGCTTAAAAAGAGACGATTGACACGCTTGTATATAAAAATATAATCCTGTGCTTAGAAAGAGACGATTGAAACTCTTGTACATAAAAATATAATGTGCTTAGAAAGAGATGATTGAAACTCTTTTATATAAAAATATAATGGTGTCCTTAGAAAGAGACGATTGAAACTCTTGTATATAAAAAAATAATGGTGCGCTTAGAAAGAGACGATTGAAACTCTTGTTCATAAAAATATAATGGTGTGCTTAGAAAGAGACGATTGAAACTCTTGTATATTAAAATATAATAGTGCGCTTTGAAAGAGACGATTGAAACTCTTGTATATAGAAATATAATGGTGCGTATAGAATAGACGATTGAAACCCTTGTATATAAAAATATAATGGTGTGCTTAGAAAGAGACGAGTGAAACTCTTGTATATAAAAATATAATGGTGCGCTTAGAAAGAGACGATTGAAACTATTGTATATAAAAATATAATAATGTGCTTAGAAAAAGACGTTTAAAACTCTTGTTCATGAAAATATAATGGTGAATTAGAAAAAGACGATTGAAAAACTTGTATATAAAAATATAATGGTGCGCTTAGAAAGAGAGGATTTAAACTCTTGTATATAAAAACATGATGGTGTGCTTAGATAGAGACGATTGAAACTCTTGTATATAGAAATATAATGGTTCGTATAGAAAGAGACGTTTGAAACTCTTGTTCATAAAAATATAATGGTGCGCTAAGAAAAAGACAATTGAAACTCTTGTATATAAAAATATAATAGTGCGCTTAGAAAGAGAGAATTGAAACCCTTGTATATAAAAATATAATGGTGCGCTTAGAAAAAGACGATTGAAACGCTTGTATATAAAAATATAATGGTGCGCTTAGAAAAAGACGATTGAAACTCTTGTATATAAAAATATAATGGTGTGCTTAGAAAAAGACGATTGAATCTCTTGTATATAAAGATATAATGGTACGCTTAGAAAGAGAGGATTGAAACTCTTGTATATAAAAATATAATGGTGTGCTTAGAAAGAGACGAGTGAAACTCTTGTATATAAAAATATAATGGTGCGCTTAGAAAGAGACGATTGAAACTCTTTTATATAAAAATATAATGGTGTGCTTAGAAAAAGACGTTTAAAACTCTTGTTCATAAAAATATAATGGTGAATTAGAAAAAGACGATTGAAAAACTTGCATATAAAAATATAATGGTGCGCTTTGAATGAGAGGATTGAAACTCTTGTATATAAAAACATGATGGTGTGCTTAGATAGAGACGATTGAAACTCTTGTATATAGAAATATAATGGTGCGTATAGGAAGAGACGTTTGAAACTCTTGGTCATAAAAATATAATGGTGCGCTTAGAAAGAGAGGATTGAAACTCTTGTATATAAAAATATAATGGTGTGCTTAAAAAGAGACGATTGACACGCTTGTATATAAAAATATAATCCTGTGCTTAGAAAGAGACGATTGAAACTCTTGTACATAAAAATATAATGTGCTTAGAAAGAGATGATTGAAACTCTTTTATATAAAAATATAATGGTGTCCTTAGAAAGAGACGATTGAAACTCTTGTATATAAAAAAATAATGGTGCGCTTAGAAAGAGACGATTGAAACTCTTGTTCATAAAAATATAATGGTGTGCTAAGAAAGAGACGATTGAAACTCTTGTATATTAAAATATAATAGTGCGCTTTGAAAGAGACGATTGAAACTCTTGTATATAGAAATATAATGGTGCGTATAGAATAGACGATTGAAACCCTTGTATATAAAAATATAATGGTGTGCTTAGAAAGAGACGAGTGAAACTCTTGTATATAAAAATATAATGGTGCGCTTAGAAAGAGACGATTGAAACTATTGTATATAAAAATATAATAATGTGCTTAGAAAAAGACGTTTAAAACTCTTGTTCATGAAAATATAATGGTGAATTAGAAAAAGACGATTGAAAAACTTGTATATAAAAATATAATGGTGCGCTTAGAAAGAGAGGATTTAAACTCTTGTATATAAAAACATGATGGTGTGCTTAGATAGAGACGATTGAAACTCTTGTATATAGAAATATAATGGTTCGTATAGAAAGAGACGTTTGAAACTCTTGTTCATAAAAATATAATGGTGCGCTAAGAAAAAGACAATTGAAACTCTTGTATATAAAAATATAATAGTGCGCTTAGAAAGAGAGAATTCAAACCCTTGTATATAAAAATATAATGGTGCGCTTAGAAAAAGACGATTGAAACGCTTGTATATAAAAATATAATGGTGCGCTTAGAAAAAGACGATTGAAACTCTTGTATATAAAAATATAATGGTGTGCTTAGAAAGAGAGAATTGAAGCTCTTGCATATAAAAATATAATGGTGCGCTTAGAAAGACAGGATTTAAACTCTTGTATATAAAAATATAATGGTGCGCTTAGACAGAAAGGATTGAAACTCTTGTATATAAAAATATAATAGTGTGCTTAGAAAAAGACGTTTGAAACTCTTGTATATAAAAAAATAATAGTGTGCTTAGAAAGAGACGATTGAAACTTTTGTACATAAACATATAATGGTGTGCTTAGAAAAAGACGATTGAATCTCTTGTATATAAAAATATAATAGTGCGCTTAGAAAGAGACGATTGAAACTATTGTATATCAAAATATAATGGTGTGCTTAGAAAGAGACGATTGAAACTATTGTATATAAAAATATAATAATGTGCTTAGAAAAAGACGTTTAAAACTCTTGTTCATGAAAATATAATGGTGAATTAGAAAAAGACGATTGAAAAACTTGTATATAAAAATATAATGGTGCGCTTAGAAAGAGAGGATTTAAACTCTTGTATATAAAAACATGATGGTGTGCTTAGATAGAGACGATTGAAACTCTTGTATATAGAAATATAATGGTTCGTATAGAAAGAGACGTTTGAAACTCTTGTTCATAAAAATATAATGGTGCGCTAAGAAAAAGACAATTGAAACTCTTGTATATAAAAATATAATAGTGCGCTTAGAAAGAGAGAATTGAAACCCTTGTATATAAAAATATAATGGTGCGCTTAGAAAAAGACGATTGAAACGCTTGTATATAAAAATATAATGGTGCGCTTAGAAAAAGACGATTGAAACTCTTGTATATAAAAATATAATGGTGTGCTTAGAAAAAGACGATTGAATCTCTTGTATATAAAGATATAATGGTAAACTTAGAAAAAGACGATTGAAACTCTTGTATATAAAAATATAATGGTGCGCTTAGAAAAAGACGATTGAAACTCTTGTATATAAAAATATAATGGTGCGCTGAGAAAGAGAGAATTGAAGCTCTTGCATATAAAAATATAATGGTGCGCTTAGAAAGACAGGATTTAAACTCTTGTATATAAAAATATAATGGTGCGCTTAGAAAGAAAGGATTGAAACTCTTGTATATAAAAAAATAATAGTGTGCTTAGAAAGAGACGATTGAAACTTTTGTACATAAACATATAATGGTGTGCTTAGAAAAAGACGATTGAATCTCTTGTATATAAAAATATAATGGTGCGCTTAGAAAGAGACGATTGAAACTATTGTATATAAAAATATAATGGTGTGCTTAGAAAGAGACTATTGAAACTCTTGTATATAAAAATATAATGGTGTGCTTAGAAACAGACGATTGAAACTCTTGTACATAAAAATATAATGGTGTGCTTAGAAATGAGACGATTGAAACTCTTGTATATAATAATATAATGGTGCGCTTAGAAATAGACGATTGAAACTCTTGTATATAAAAATACAATAGTGCGCTTAGAAAGAGACGATTGAAACTCTTGTATATTTAAATATAATGGTGTGCTTAGAAAAAGACAATGGAAACACTTGTATATAAAACAAAATGGTGTGCTTAGAAAAAGACGTTTGAAACACTTGTATATTAAAATATAATGGTGTGCTTAGAAAAAGACGATTGAAACACTTGTATATAAAAATATAATGGTGTTAGCGCAAAGAGAGGATTTAAACTCTTTTATATAAAAACATAATGGTGTGCTTAGATAGAGACGATTGAAACTCTTGTATATTAAAATATAATAGTGCGCTTTGAAGGTGACGATTGAAACTCTTGTATATAGAAATATAATGGTGCGTATAGAGGGATGATTGAAACCCTTGTATATAAAAATATAATGGTGTGCTTAGAAAGAGACGAGTGAAACTCTTGTATATAAAAATATAATGGTGCGCTTAGAAAGAGACGATTGAAACTCTTTTATATAAAAATATAATGGTGTGCTTAGAAAAAGACGTTTAAAACTCTTGTTCATAAAAATATAATGGTGAATTAGAAAAAGACGATTGAAAAACTTGCATATAAAAATATAATGGTGCGCTTAGAATGAGAGGATTGAAACTCTTGTATATAAAAACATGATGGTGTGCTTAGATAGAGACGATTGAAACTCTTGTATATAGAAATATAATGGTGCGTATAGGAAGAGACGTTTGAAACTCTTGGTCATAAAAATATAATGGTGCGCTTAGAAAAAGACAATTGAAACTCTTGTATATAAAAATATAATGGTGCGCTTAAAAAGAGAGAATTGAAACTCTTTTATATAAAAATATAATGGTGCGCTTAGAAAAAGACGATTGAAACTCTTGTAAATAAAAATATAATGGTGCGCTTAGAAAAAGACGATTGAAACCCTTGTATTTTAAAATATAATGGTGTGCTTAGAAAGAGACGATTCAAATTATTGTATATAAAAATATAATGGTGTGCTTAGAAAAAGACGTTTAAGACTCTTGTATATAAAAATATCATGGTGTGCTTAGAAAGAGACGTTTGAAACTCTTGTTCAACTAAAATATAATAGTGTGCTTAGAAAAAAACAGTTGAAAGACTTGTATATAAAAATATAATGGTGCGTTTAGAAAGAGACGATTGAAACTCTTTTATATAAAAATATAATGGTGCGCTTTGAAAGAGACGATTTAAACTCTTTTATATAAAAATATAATGGTGTGCTTAGAAAGAGACGATTGAAACTATTGTATATAAAAATATAATAATGTGCTTAACAAGAGACGATTGAAACTTTTGTATATAAATATATAATTGTGCGCTTAGAAAAAGACGAGTGAAACTCTTGTATATAAAAATTTAATTGTGCGCTAAGAAAGAGAGGATTGAAACTCTTGTATGTAAAAATATTATGGTGCGCTGTGAAAGAAAAGATTGAAACTATCGTATATAAAAATATAATGGTGCGCTTAGAAAGAGACGATTGAAACTATTGTATATAAAAATATAATGGTGCGCTTTCAAAGAGACGATTGAAACTATTGTATATAAAAATATAATGGTGTGCTTAGAAAGAGACGATTGAAACTCTTGTATATAAAAATATGATGGTGTGCTTAGAACGAGACGATTGAAACTATTGTATATAAAAATATAATAAGGTGCTTAGAAAGAGACGATTGAAACTCTTGTATATAAACATATGATGGTGTGCTTAGAAAAGGAGGATTGAAACACATGTATATAAAAATATAATGGTGCGCTTAGAAAGAGACGATTGAAAGACTTGTATATAAAATATAATGGGACGCTTAGAAAGAGACGATTGAAACTCTTTTATATAAAAATATAATGGTGCGCTAAGAAAGAAAGGATTGAAACTCTTGTATATAAAAATATAATGGTGTGCTTAGAAAGAGACGATTGAAACTCTTGTATATAAAAATATAATGGTGTGCTTAGAAAGAGAGAATGGAAACTCTTGTATATAGAAATTATAATGGTGCGCTATAAATGAGACGATTGAAACTATTGTATATAAAAATATAATGGTGCGCTTAGAAAGAGACGATTGAAACTCTTGTATATAAAAATATAATGGTGCGTTTAGAAAGAGACGATTGAAACTCTTGTATGTAAAAATATTATGGTGACCTGTGAAAGAAAAGATTGAAAATCTCGTATATAAAAATATAATGGTGCGCTTTGAAAGAGACGATTTAAACTATTGTATATAAAAATATAATGGTGTGCTTAGAACGAGACGATTTTAACTCTTGTATATAAAAATATAATGGTAAGCTTTGAAAGAGACGATTGAAACTATTGTATATAAAAATACAATGGTGTGCTTAGAAAGAGATGATTGAAACGATTGTATATAAAAATATAATAGTGCGCTTAGAAAAAGACGATTGAAACTATTGTATATAAAAATATAATGGTGTGCTTAGAACCAGACGATTGAAACTATTGTATATAAAAATATAATGGTGCGCATAGAAAGAGACGATTGAAACTATTGTATATAAAAATATAATGGTGCGCTTAGAAAGAGACGATTGAAACTATTGTATATAAAATTATAATAGTGCGCTTAGAAAGAGACGATTGAAACTATTGTATATAAAAATATAATGGTGTGCTTAGAAAGAGACGATTGAAACTATTGTATATAAAAATACAATGGTGTGCTTAGAAAGAGACGATTGAAACTCTTGTATATAAAAATATGATGGTGTGCTTAGAACGAGACGACTGAAACTATTGTATATAAAAATATAATGGTGTGCTTAGAAAGAGACAATTGAAACTCTTGTATATAAAAATATGATGGTGCGCTTAGAAAAAGACGATTGAAACTATTGTATATAAAAATATAATGGTGTGCTTAGAACGAGACAATTGAAACTCTTGTATATAAAAATATAATGGTGCGCTTAGAAAGAGACGATTGAAACTATTGTATATAAAAATATAATGGTGCGCTTAGAAAAAGACGATTGAAACTATTGTATATAAAAATATAATGGTGTGCTTAGAAAGAGACAATTGAAACTCTTGTATATAAAAATATAATGGTGCGCTTAGAAAGAGACGATTGAAACTATTGTATATAAAAATATAATGGTGCGCTTAGAAAAAGACGATTGAAACTATTGTATATAAAAATATAATGGTGCGCTTAGAAAGAGACGATTGAAACTATTGTATATAAAAATATAATGGTGTGCTTAGAAAGAGACGATTGAAACTATTGTATAATAAAATATAATGGTGCGCTTAGAAAGAGACGATTGAAACTATTGTATATAAAAATATAATGGTGCGCTTAGAAAGAGACGATTGAAACTATTGTATATAAAAATATAATGGTGCGCTTAGAAAGAGACGATTGAAACTATTGTATATAAAAATATAATGGTGCGCTTAGAAAGAGACGATTGAAACTCTTGTATATAAAAATATAATGGTGCGCTTAGAAAGAAACGATTGAAACTCATGTATATAAAAATATAATGGTGTGCTTAGAAAGAGACGATTGAAACTATTGTATATAAAAATACAATGGTGTGCTTAGAAAGAGACGATTGAAACTCTTGTATATAAAAATATGATGGTGTGCTTAGAACGAGACGACTGAAACTCTTGTATATAAAAATATAATGGTGTGCTTAGAAAGAGACGATTGAAACTCTTGTATATAAAAATATGATGGTGTGCTTAGAACGAGACGATTGAAACTCTTGTATATAAAAATATAATGGTGCGCTTTGAAAGAGACGATTGAAACTATTGTATATAAAAATACAATGGTGTGCTTAGAAAGAGACGATTAAAACTCTTGTATATAAAAATATGATGGTGTGCTTAGAACGAGACGATTGAAACTCTTGTATATAAAAATATAATGGTGCGCTTTGAAAGAGACGATTGAAACTATTGTATATAAAAATACAATGGTGTGCTTAGAAATAGACGATTTTAACTCTTGTATATAAAAATATGATGGTGTGCTTAGAACGAGACGATTGAAACTCTTGTATATAAAAATATAATGGTGTGCTTCGAAAGAGACGATTGAAACTATTGTATATAAAAATACAATGGTGCGCTTAGAAAGAGACGATTGAAACTATTGTATATAAAAATATAATGGTGTGCTTAGAAAGAGACGATTGAAACTCTTGTATATAAAAATATAATGGTGCGCTTAGAAAGAGACGATTAAAACAATTGTATTATAAAATATAATGGTGCGCTTTGAAAGAGACGATTGAAACTATTGTATATAAAACTATAATGGTGTGCTTAGAAAGCGACGTTTGAAACTCTTGTTCATGAAAATATAATGGTGTGCTTAGAAATAAAACGATTGAAACACTTGTATATAAAAATATAATGGTGCGATTAGAAAGAGACGATTGAAACTCTTGTATATAAAAATATAATGGTGCGCTAAGAAAGAAAGGATTTAAACTCTTGTATATAAAAATATAATAGTGCGCTTAGAAAGAGACGATTGAAACTTTTGTATATAAAAATATAATGGTGCGCTTAGAAAGAGACGATTGAAACTATTGTATATAAAAATATAATGGTGCGCTTTGAAAGAGACGATTGAAACTATTGTATATAAAAATATAATGGTGCGCTTAGAAAGAGACGATTTAAAGACTTGTATATAAAATATAATGGTGCGCTTAGAAAGAGACGATTGAAACTCTTGTATATAAAAATATAATGGTGGGCTTAGAAAGAGACGTTTGAAACTCTTGTTCATGAAAATATAATGGTGTGCTTAGAAAAAAACGATTGAAACACTTGTATATAAAAATATGATGGTGTGCTTAGAAAGAGAGAATGGAAACTCTTGTATATGAAAATATAATGGTGTGCTTAGAAAGAGACGATTGAAACTCTGGTATATAAAAATATGATGGTGTGCTTAGAAAGAGAGAATGGAAACTCTTGTATATGAAAATATAATGGTGCGCTATAAATGAGACGATTGAAACTATTGTATATAAAAATATAATGATGTGCTTAAAAAGAGACGATTAAAACTCTTGTATATAAAAATATAATGGTGTGTTTAGAAAGAGACGATTGAAACTATTGTATATAAAAATATAATTGTGTGCTTAGAAAGAGACGATTTAAACTCTTGTATATAAAAATATAATGGTGTGCTTAGAAAGAGACGATTCAAACTCTTGTATATAAAAATGGAATGGTGTGCTTAGAAAGAGAGAATGGAAACTCTTGTATATGAAAATATAATGGTGCGCTATAAATGAGACGATTGAAACTATTGTATATAAAAATATAATGGCGTGCTTAAAAAGAGACGATTAAAACTCTTGTATATAAAAATATAATGGTGTGTTTAGAAAGAGACGATTGAAACTTTTGTATATAAAAATATAATTGTGCGCTTAGAAATAGACGATTGAAACTCTTGTATATAAAAATATAATGGTGCGCTTAGAAAGAGAGGATTGAAACTCTTGTATGTAAAAATATTATTGTGCGCTGTGAAAGAAAAGATTGAAACTCTCGTATATAAAAATATAATGGTGCGCTTTGAAAGAGACGATTGAAACTATTGTATATAAAAATATAATGGTGTGCTTCGAAAGAGACGATTGAAACTCTTGTATATAAAAATATGATGGTGTGCTTAGAACGAGCCGATTTTAACTCTTGTATATAAAAATATAATGGTGTGCTTAGAAATGGAACGATTAAAACTCTTGTATATAAAAATATGATGGTGTGCTTAGAACGAGACGATTGAAACTCTTGTATATAAAAATATAATAGTGCGCTTTGAAAGAGACGATTGAAACTATTGTATATAAAAATACAATGGTGTGCTTAGAAAGAGACGATTGAAACTCTTGTATATAAAAATATGGTGGTGTGCTTTAAACGAGACGATTGAAACTCTTGTATATAAAATTATAATGGTGCGCTTTGAAAGAGACGATTGAAACTATTGTATATAAAAATATAATGGTGTGCTTAGAAAGAGACGATTGAAACTCTTGTATATAAAAATATAATGGTGCGCTTAGAAAGAGACGATTAAAACAATTGTATTATAAAATATAATGGTGCGCTTTGAAAGAGACGATTGAAACTCTTGTATATAAAAATATAATGGTGCGCTTAGAAAGAGACGATTGAAACTATTGTATTATAAAATATAATGGTGCGCTTTGAAAGAGACGATTGAAACTCTTGTATATAAAAATATGATGGTGTGCTTAGAAAGAGACGATTCAAACTCTTGTATATAAAAATATAATGGTGTGCTTAGAAAAAGACGATTGAAACTCTTGTATATAAAAATATGATGGTGTGCTTAGAAAGAGAGGATGGAAACTCTTGTATATAAAAATATAATGGTGCGCTTAGAAAAAACGATTGAAAGACTTGTATATAAAAATATAATGGTGCGCTTAGAAAGAGACGATTGAAACTCTTTTATATAAAAATATAATGGTGTGCTAAGAAAGAAAGGATTGAAACTCCTGTATATAAAAATATAATGGTGTGCTTAGAAAGAGACGATTGAAACTCTTGTATATAAAAATATAATGGTGTGCTTAGAAAGAGACGATTCAAACTCTTGTATATAAAAATGGAATGGTGTGCTTAGAAAGAGAGAATAGAAACTCTTGTATATGAAAATATAATGGTGCGCTATAAATGAGACGATTGAAACTATTGTATATAAAAATATAATGGCGTGCTTAAAAAGAGACGATTGAAACTATTGTATATAAAAATATAATGGTGTGTTTAGAAAGAGACGATTGAAACTTTTGTATATAAAAATATAATTGTGCGCTTAGAAATAGACGATTGAAACTCTTGTATATAAAAATATAATGGTGCGCTTAGAAAGAGAGGATTGAAACTCTTGTATGTAAAAATATTATGGTGCGCTGTGAAAGAAAAGATTGAAACTCTCGTATATAAAAATATAATGGTGCGCTTTGAAAGAGACGATTGAAACTCTTGTATATAAAAATATAATGGTGTGCTTCGAAAGAGACGATTGAAACTCTTGTATATAAAAATACAATGGTGTGCTTAGAAAGAGACGATTGAAACTCTTGTATATAAAAATATGGTGGTGTGCTTTAAACGAGACGATTGAAACTCTTGTATATAAAATTATAATGGTGCGCTTTGAAAGAGACGATTGAAACTATTGTATATAAAAATACAATAGTGTGCTTAGAAAGAGACGATTGAAACTATTGTATATAAAAATATAATGGTGTGCTTCGAAAGAGACGATTGAAACTATTGTATTATAAAATATAATGGTGCGCTTTGAAAGAGACGATTGAAACTATTGTATGTAAAAATATAATGGTGTGCTTAGAAAGAGACGATTGAAACTCTTGTATATAAAAATATAATGGTGCGCTAAGAAAGAAAGGATTGAAACTCCTGTATATAAAAATATAATGGTGTGCTTAGAAAGAGACGATTGAAACTCTTGTATATAAAAATATAATGGTGCGCAATGAAAGAGACGATTTAAACTCTTTTATATAAAAATATAATAGTGTGCTAAGAAAGAGACGATTGAAACTATTGTATATAAAAATATAATGGTGTGCTTAGAAAGAGACGATTGAAACTCTTGTATATAAAAATATAATGGTGTGCTTAGAAAAAGACGTAATAAACTCTTGTATATAAAAATATCATGGTGTGCTTAGAAAAAGACGTAATAAACTCTAGTATATAAAAATATAATGGTGTGCTTAGAAAAAGACGTAACAAAATCTTGTATATAAAAATATAATGGTGTGCTTAGAAAAAGACGTAATAAACTCTTGTATATAAAAATATCATGGTGTGCTTAGAAAGCGACGTTTGAAACTCTTGTTCATAAAAATATAATGGTGTGCTTAGAAAAAAACGATTGAAACACTTGTATATAAAAATATAATGGTGCGCTTTGAAAGAGACGATTGAAACTCTTGTATATAAAAATATAATGGTGCGCTAAGAAAGAAAGGATTTAAACTCTTGTATATAAAAATATAATGGTGCGATTAGAAAGAGACGATTGAAACTATTGTATAGAAAAATATAATGGTGCGCTAAGAAAGAAAGGATTTAAACTCTTGTATATAAAAATATAATGGTGCGGTTAGAAAGAGACGATTGAAACTTTTGTATATAAAAATATAATGGTGCGCTTAGAAAGAGACGATTGAAACTATTGTATATAAAAATATAATAGTGCGATTTGAAAGAGACGATTGAAACTATTGTATATAAAAATATAATGGTCTGCTTAGAAAGAGACAGTTTAAACTCTTGTATATAAAAATATGATGGTGTGCTTAGAAAGAGAGAATGGAAACTCTTGTATATGAACATATAATGGTGCGCTATAAATGAGACGATTGAAAGTATTGTATATAAAAATATAATGGTGTGCTCAGAAAGAGACGATTGAAACTCTTGTATATAAAAATATGATGGTGTGCTTAGAAAGAGAGGATGGAAACTTTTGTATATAAAAATATAATGGTGTGCTTAGAAAGAGACGATTGAAACTTGTATATAAAAATATAATGGTGTGCTTAGAAAGAGACGATTGAAACTTTTGTATATAAAAATATAATTGTGAGCTTAGAACAAGGCGATTGAAAGTCTTGTATATAAAAATATAATAGTGTGCTTAGAAAGAGACGATTGAAACTCTTGTTTATAAAAATATAATAGTGTGCTTAGAAAGAGACGATTGAAACTCTTGTATATAAAAATATAATAGTGCGCTTAGAAAGAGACGATTGAAACTCCTGTATATAAACATATAATTTTGCGCTTAGAAAGAGACGAATGAAACTCTTGTATATAAAAATATAATAGTGTGCTTAGAAAGAGACGATTGAAACTCTTGTATATAAAAATATAATGGTGTGCTTACGAAGAGACGATTGAAACTCTTGTATATAAAAATATAATGTTGCGCTTAAAAAGAGACGATTGAAACTCTTGTATATAAAAATATTATGGTGCGCTTAGAAAGAGACGATTGAAACTCTTGTATATAAAAATATAATGGTGCTCTTAGAAAAAGACGATTGAAACTCTTGTATATAAAAATATAATGGTGCGCTTAGAAAGAGACGATTGAAACTCTTGTATATAAAAATATAATGGGGCGCTTAGAATGTCAGAAAAAGTTAGGGGCACTCACCTTTCAGCGGCCACTGACGGAGTGACTTGAGACCAAGAAGCGAGTGCCTTGCTTGCAGTTGTTTTTATTCCATGATCAACGTCACGTGTCACTTGTCTGCCATAAATACAGGCTGGTGCACACGTTACGGCGGTTAATTTTTCTACTTTTTCTTCCCTTCTTTGTCGGCTTTGTTCTTAGGCAAGTGTTGTTTTCCTTGGCTAAGATCTCTCTTATTCAGATCTTTAACGATCTATAATTTCCCGAAATTTACTTCTACAACTACCTGACCTAGCACAGGAATACACAGTGCGAGGTCGCAACATCGGCAATCTGTTGCAACCATATCAAGGTAAGGCGTTTTCCTTCTTTTTCTCTGCTTCGTCAGTTGCCGTTGTTGGATTAAGTCGTTTTCATGTTTTCCTGTTAAGGTTAGCACCCCCCCCCCCTCTCGTGCCGGTACTTCCCACTGGAAATCGGCACACTTTGCAACAGATAGGTGTTTGGGAGCGACTGATTAAGACTATAAAATCCTGTCTATATAAATTGATTGGTCGCGCCAGTAACACTTATTTCAATCTCTTGACCATCCTCTCTGATGTACAGAATGCTATCAATGACCGACCGTTGACCTACAGAGGCTCGGCGGATCCAGGTTTGGAGATCATAACGCCTAACCATTTTTTGCACCCGACAGTCAACCCCAGAATAATATTAAGACTGAACAATTGGAGCATCTACCAGGTTGAACCTCCCTCCAGAAGACAACTGTTGGACTCCTTGACTGCAAGAGATGAAACATTAGAGAGGTTCAGAAGGATTTGGTACCAGGACTACTTGTTGAGTCTAAGGGAACATGCTCAAAAGCAACCGAGCAAAGCTGCATCTGGAGTCAGTGTTGGGGAGATTGTAATAGTTAAGGTGCCCAATAAGTCTAGACCATTTTGGGTCTTGGGTAGAGTCACATGTCTTTACCCAGGAGATGATGGACTGATTAGATCGGCTCAAATCAAGCGAGGAGATGGATCTTTGCAGACTCATTCTCTAAAACACCTCCATCCCTTGGAATTATCTATCGAGGAGCATGTTAATTGTCCTGCTTCACTGCCGCGGAATCAGGATGGCTCTGTTGAACCTGATGACCATCCATCCACTCATTTAGGAGATGATTTTCCAGCTGACGACAGCTGTCGCATTTGGATTTGTCCTGGTTGTAACCAACCAGACGATGGTAGTGCCATGGTGTGTTGTGACCAATGTGATTATTGGTACCATTTTCATTGCGTGGATATGTGTCAACCTCCACCAGTCGAGGAAGGTTGGTATTGTCCGAATTGCCTGGACCAGAGAGACGACTAACTAGTCAACCTCTCTGGCCTGATTATAGTGATTAATATTTATTTATTTATTTATTTATTTTTTTTTTTTTTTGAGATGGGAGTGTGTCAGAAAAAGTTAGGGGCACTCACCTTTCAGCGGCCACTGACGGAGTGACTTGAGACCAAGAAGCGAGTGCCTTGCTTGCAGTTGTTTTTATTCCATGATCAACGTCACGTGTCACTTGTCTGCCATAAATACAGGCTGGTGCACACGTTACGGCGGTTAATTTTTCTACTTTTTCTTCCCTTCTTTGTCGGCTTTGTTCTTAGGCAAGTGTTGTTTTCCTTGGCTAAGATCTCTCTTATTCAGATCTTTAACGATCTATAATTTCCCGAAATTTACTTCTACAACTACCTGACCTAGCACAGGAATACACAGTGCGAGGTCGCAACATCGGCAATCTGTTGCAACCATATCAAGGTAAGGCGTTTTCCTTCTTTTTCTCTGCTTCGTCAGTTGCCGTTGTTGGATTAAGTCGTTTTCATGTTTTCCTGTTAAGGTTAGCACCCCCCCCCTCTCGTGCCGGTACTTCCCACTGGAAATCGGCACAAGAAAGAGACGATTGAAACTCTTGTATATAAAAATATAATGGTGCGCTTAGAAAGAGACGATGTTAACTCGTGTATATAAAAATATAATGGTGCGCTTAGAAAGAGACGATTGAAACTCTTGTATATAAAAATATAATGGTGCGCTTAGAAAGAGACGATGTTAACTCGTGTATATAAAAATATAATGGTGCGCTTAGAAAGAGACGATTTAAACTCTTGTATATAAAAATATAATGGTGCGCTTAGAAAGAGACGATGTTAACTCGTGTATATAAAAATATAATGGTGCGCTTAGAAAGAGACGATTGAAACTCTTGTATATAAAAAAATTATGGTGCGCTTAGAAAGAGACGATTGAAACTCTTGTATATAAAAATATAATAGTGCGCTTAGAAAGAGACGATTGAAACTCTTGTATATAAAAATATAATGGTACGCTTAGAAAGAGACGATTGAAAATCTTGTATATAAACATATAATGGTGCGCTTAGAAAGAGACGAATGAAACTCTTGTATATAAAAATATAGTAGTGTGCTTAGAAAGAGACGATTGAAACTCTTGTATATAAAAATATAATGGTGCGCTTAGAAAGAGACGATTGAAACTCTTGTATATAAAAATATAATAGTGTGCTTAGAAAGAGACGATTGAAAATCTTGTATATAAAAATATAATGGTGCGCTTAGAAAGAGACGATTGAAACTCTTGTATATAAAAATATAATGGTGCGCTTAGAAAGAGACGATTTAAAATCTTGTATATAAAAATATAATGGTGCGCTTAGAAAGAGACGATTGAAACCTTTGTATATAAAAATATAATGGTCTGCGCAAACATGTATTGTTGAGAGACGACACTTCCGATGATCTCTAACCAGTCACCCAGATCAAGATTTGGACCAGTTAATAAATAATATTTTGGACAGCAACCATCCGTACTCGGTCACGTCGCTTCCGGTACATAGTGTCGATATACTGTTATAGGCTTAATTAAGTTTATTAAGACATAGAAAAATAAAGAGTTTGAGACGAGATAAAAATAATTATTTTCGATGGTTTTAAATGAATCAAATTTTATTCTCATTCATTTTATGCTCAGCAACAGGTTATGTAGCAGTTGCATGAGCGAACTAGTTTGTATCCATGTACGTTTTTTTAACTGAGATGGTAATTCGGTTTTACGATTGGGTATTCATTGCTACTTCACTACGTGGGCGTATGACGATTCATACGCGCCAACACATTTTGGCACCAAGAACAATACGCGACGTTAACTTCAGTTCGCAGTTTTTCTTCAAGCCGACAAGACGTATTTCCGTCCTGACTTCGTTCTGCTTTGGTTGCAAGCGGACGAGATGTTGAACGCCAGGATGTGGCATTATCTAATCAACATCAATTAGCCATTGTATTATCTTTCTTTTGATCCTGTGTTCTCGTGAATAAATATTAACCTCTATATAGTTGTGGAGCCATTATTTATTTCCAGGAAGAATGGTGACCTTTTTTTGTGTAACATTTCTATTAAAGTCGTATTCGCCAGATGTACTAACTCCTCGAAGTAAGTTCGTCGTTCTGACTTTCCTCCTCATTTAAACCTTCTGAATTGACTCTCAGCTGAAATTGGCAACATAACTAAAGAGAAAAGTATATTGTATTCCATACACAGAACAACAAACTTATTCTATAGACAAAAGTATATCTTCTTCCATACACAAAAGAATACATTTGTATATGTAATTTTCATAAAAATCTGAATAGTATTTGTGAATCCATTAGTATATTTATTTTGGGGGAGAAGTCCAGTCACTTTTCTCCCTTCCAAAATAAATTAAGTTATATTTCCTTTATATCTACTATCTGTGTTCAAAATTAAACAAAATTATCAAGGGAGGTAACTTCTTTGCTAACCTCAGAAATAATTTAAATGTAACTAACTACACTGAATTTTATATGTACTATTTGTGCTACATATTTCATAGAATTATTTCGTTTTTATATATGTACATTTATTTTTAATGGTAGCGTTCTACTCTCGTTTCTCTCCATAAAAATATATCAAGCATAAGCTCTCTTTCACGTGTACTACCTATGTTCTAAATGTCATAAAATATACTTTTAAATCCATGGATACATATATTTTGCTCTCATCTCACATGAATTAAACATAACTCATTAGACCCTCCTCCATGTCTCCTTTTTAAGTCCAAAATTTCAGAAAAAATTTGATGGGGATGTTCGGCAATCTGTGTTATTCTTAATATAATTAAATGAAACGAAACTAAACTAAATTTAGTCTCCATTACTCACAGTTACGCCTAGAAACTATTTAAAAAAATCATGATATCGAATTATTAGTGTTTACTCCATACAAAAATATCTCTCTGACACTCTCTTTTATATATATATATACTAACAAAACTTACCCGCTCTCCGGACAGCTATTAATTGGGCGGAGGGGGGGGGGCAATAATTAAAAAAAAAAATTACTCAGAGAATTAAATAATTTAAATAAAATTTGGTAAATTTGTAGAGTAATATCCTCAGCTAAATTATACCCCTCTTAAAAATGAGATTCTATTTAGGGCCATTCTAGATTGTTAGGGCAGTTAATGTGTTTTTAATACTAACCCTAAGTTTTACTGGTAAGGTTGTAAAACCACACGAAATCGCACCAAAATGGTGATTCCCTCCTTAGAAAAAAAATAACGCACAGAATTTATCTTCAATTGTAATAAAAATGGTAAACTGTTATAATCTCCTAGTTTAGCAAGAAAATAGAGGATTATTTTACATTAAATTTATATACTAATTTCTAAATTTTAAAATATTTTTTTTGTTTCTCTTTCAGCCAGGTTTTTCAGGGAATGCACACGTAATCGCCTGAAAAAGTAGAATCTTATTTAATCGAGGGTGGGGTGGGTATGTGGTGTTAATCTACAATTATATCCAAACGTTGAATATTTTTCCATACAAATAAGATATTCAATTAGTTCGATTATTTTAAAGTTATTTGTTTTATTTTCAGCGGAAAAGTAAACACAACTAAAATCAATTGCTTTAAATTAAAATGAAAAGGGGCCTAGTAAAAAAAAAGTATAAGATTAAAAAAAAAATGTGTGTAAATTTGTAGATTAACACCCTCCATTAATACCTCACCACCCGAAAAAATGGCATTCTGATTTTTAGGGGATTAAGTGTTTTCACCATGGAAAACGGAAAGAAAGAAAAACAAATATTTTAGAATTTAGAGTGAGTGATCTGTTGTATATATATTTAACATAAAATGTTCGTACATTCCTGGGCCATTGTATTAAGGAACTTAACAACATTTTTCACCACTAACTCTAAGTCAGAGGGGCAGGGTCATAAAACTACATGTAAAGTAGCGTCTCCCTCAATACAACATGCAGCGGATTTAACGCCCATAACAAAATAAAATTAGTTAATTGTTCTAAAACTGGCGCGAAAAATTGAATTTATACTTTAAATTATAAAATAATTGTTTTTTTTTTCTTTTCTTCTTTCCATCAAGTTAAAACAAGTAAACACTGCAGAAAGAGGGCTATATATTCGTTTTACGACACGTGATCTGCGAAAACTTCCAAGGGTTGAAGAGTACGATCAACATAGTCAGCTTCACACTGACATTTGAATTTGTATATAATCAGACTTTTCTGTAGTGTAGGAAGTACATTTTTCTGAAAGACTGATAAAGCAATTCTAGTGCCAAACACAATACAGGGCTGCATAAAAACAACGAGATACAATCGATGAAATTTTATCTGAAAAACCTTTACTGATAGAACCAATAAAAGTAAGTTTCAAATACACGGGACACTTGGGTGGACCAAAGAAAATGTTGGCATTAAATTTCACAAGTTTTCGATCAATACATTTGGAAATTAGATCCTCAGGGAAACCATTGTTAGTAAGAATATCTGTTATCTTTCTCAGTTCAGCCGCAAGTTTGCTCGCAGTTCAAATCATAAGCGCGCGGATAACAAATGTTTTGACCAAACTGATCTTTCTACTCATGGGGACAAGAGAATTCTAACAGATATACAGACCCGTAAACGAAGGTTTCCTATATATAGTTGTAGTGAATTTGTTCCCCGTGCTTTCAACTAAAACGTCCAGAAATGGTAAAGAGTCATTCTGCACTTCTTCCATGGTGAACGGTAATGCTGGGTGGAGCGTATTCAATTTCAGGGAACAATCCACCCAAATGTCCCGTCTATTTGAAACTTCCTTTTATTGGTTCTATTAGTAAAGGTTTTTCAGATGAAATTTCATCGATTGTATCTAGTTGTTTTAATGCAGTACAGCCTTTCAGAAAAATGTACTTTCTACACTATAGAAAAGTTTGATAATATACAAATTCAAATGTCAGTGTGAAGCTGACTATGTTGGTCGTACTCTTCAACGCTTGGAAGTCAGACTTACCCAGCATATCCCTGCATGTTTTCGCAAATCACGTGTCGTAAAGAGGAATATATCTACAAAGAACATCCGGGCGTTTACAGAGCACATCCGGGCGCTCGCAAGTCCACGAGTCATCCTTTGGACTGCACTTGTATGATAATAAAAAGTGCGGTGAGGCGTACTCCGATGATTGTTTCCACATTGTACACAAGGCCCGTTCCAAACACCATCTTAAGGTTTTGGAGGCCGTGAGTGTAACAATGCGTAAGTCATCGCTCTTTAGGAAAAATAAATTTTGTCAAAAATTGGACTTATTTAGAGACCTCTAAAAGAAGTAAAAAAAATATTTTGTCTCTATCACGTCCATATAGGGTATTGCCTTTTCTGTTGATAATGGCGATAGTCAATCTCCCTTTTTTTCTCTTCGCGTTACTCGTTTCCCCCTATTTTTAAGCGATATTCTCCGACGTTTCCCTTGAAAATGTATCGGTTGAAAGGTACCTTCGGATTTCATTTGCAAGTTTTAATCTAACTATTTTATTCTTTTTAAAGGTTGTTAATCGAATGTCTTCCGACGATTAGATATATAACTATAATTTTCTTCTCTTTTCCTTTCTTCGTGTGATATTGCTCTCGACTCGCTATGACTCCGTTTATTCTATTTAAAATCTTGATAAAATTATGTACCACAAAGAATCTGTTCATATATATATATATATATATATATATATATATATATGAGTGTGTGTGTGTGTGTGTGTGAAAAAGACAAACGGAAAACAGGTTAAAATGCAGGATAAAAACAAAACAAGAGATTTGACCGGTTTCGTTCGTATTAACGAACGTCTTCAGAAAAAGACATTACGTTAATACGAACGAAACCGGTCGAATCTCTTGTGCTTGTTTTTATCCTGCATTTTAACCTGTTTTCCGTTTGTCTTTTTTCACACATTTTGTCTACCACCTACTTATCGTACTCCTAACCCCATATATATATATATATATATATAAGATTGATGTTAAATAAAATATAAAAAGTAGTGAAATGGAAAATAAAATTATCGTACGGATATAGGGTTAGGGAGTAGATTCACTGGAAATCTGATATTCTTGTAGCTCAGTTTAGAATTTCATTTGCACTAAATAGAAAACCAACAACATTTATGAACAAAAAAAAACATACATGTATACAATTTTTTAAAAGACGGCAATTTCAACACGTCTGTTCGCTGCTGAAGAATCTATGCTAGCCGTAACATTGGTTTAGTAAACATTTCAAACGCTTCTCGAGATTCCCCGAGATATCTCGTAATTCAATTATTATTTTTTTTCAGGAAAGGCACGCGGTATCTCTAGAGAAGACTAAATTTACAAAAAGTAACGACATACATCATGATTTTTCTAAACATACTTCGTCTTTTAACACACACACACACACACACACACACACCAGCTGCTTCGAAAATGTAATAGTTCTGGTATATCTGATGATGACAGCACGCTATATTATTGATATGCGGGCAAATCGAATAAAATTACTTACATTTAATTTATTATTGTTTTTATATTTTAATTCTAATTTCTAAATTAAGTGTTATTCAATATTAATCATCAAGTTGCTAGTTTCAATTTAAAATAAAATGTTATTTTTTAAAAATGCCATATGTCTTGAAATTGGTTTAAAAAATTATATAAAAAAACAAACAAAATTAAAATATAGTATAACACCTTCATTCTTTCTTCCGTTTATTCTCTGTGATTCCTTATTTCTATTTACATGTCAAATTCCTTACAAACAGATTCACCTTTGGTAGTTTTCATCTATGCAAGAAGTGAGGAACACAGAAAAATCAATAACATACAAGGATTAACTATCGTTTTCCAACATGAATTACATTTTCTCTCATTCGTCTTTAGATCCATTAGTTAAATTAGTGTAGCAATTGCCTTGACATAGATATGTCAAAGATGGCTGTGACTTCTGAGATCACAGTGTTTTTCGACAGAGCCTACAAGCAATGGCTGCACAGGAAAAGGACTTTCGCTTATTTTATTCGTGGCTAATAAAACATTAGACAAGTCTACGAAATTGAAGTTGCAAATCAATTACTTTGCACAGAAAGTATTTTCCAAACCGAAGAGTAGAATGTTATCCCGCCATATTCTAATTAGGGAAGAGAACACTAGGACAATATCTGCAGACTTTCAGACTACAGTTTTGAATCTGTAACGGCGGAAATTAATCGGGGCGAGTGTATGAGTGACGCCTTCTTAAACTCACTAATGTCTAAGCAGAATCTTCGAAATCAGATTATTCGACTTAAAATTAAACGCAATGATAAATTCATCGACCTTAAGATCATCATTACTAAAACCCTGCATGTGGTTGTTGCTAGGCGATAGAACCTTCCTCTTCTATCCGTTCAATTATCACTGAAATAAGCAAACTATACCAGGTGCGGCATTAAAGACCACTATGCTACCATGTTCAAATCTTGGCAGTTAGCTCATGTTTTCAACTTAGCTACTTTTACCGGCTAATATTTTCTAATGAATTGACGCAAGTAACCATGAATGCAAAACTTAATCAGCTGGAGTGAGGTCGGACGAAATTCAATTTCATTGGGTTATATTTTAAGTGAAATACGTTTTTATTTCAGACTATGCATATTTCTAATTTTTCAGGAAAAAATGTTGAGCCCTTACTATTTGCTATTTTATTTCGTTAATAAAATTACGTGATTCGACAATCACTCCCTCCAGTCGCATATTCTTGCTCGCTTGATGTTATTATGGTGAACGAACATCAACTACACTGAATACCTGACTGAGATGCAGGTATCATGACTTACGAACACTCCACTCCCCACAAAAAAGAACGGCTAATACCTGGTAGGGTAATATTATGACAACGGAACAAATACTAAACTCCCCTTTCCGTTCAAAGAAGGTAATCCTGGGAGAATGGTATTATGACGACAAAACACATACTATATCGTATGAGGAGGTAATGCCTGAGAGGAATGTATCATGATGAATTAAAATGTACTATACTACCCCCAAAGTAGGCGATAAAGCCTGAAAAAAGAATGTGGTAATGCATGGGAAGATTTTATCATGATAAATGAATGAACATATACTACATTGTCCCGAAAAGAGAAGGTAATGCCTGGTAGTATGGTATCATGACAACAAAACAGATACTTCACTACAACCCCCCAAAATATATATGGAGGATCCTTTCATAAAAGAAGATAATTCTTGCGAGTAGAGTATGGTATCATGTAAACAGAATATATACAAACAAGCGACTGTGAAGCTTCTCAGATTAGCCTTGTCCAGATAGACTACGAGCTATTTTGAGACTCAAGAAGCAGCAACAGCATCTGTAGCAGCAGCAACATCAGTATGGTGGCTCCACTCAGCATATGACAGTCCAGGCCGAGGAAGAAGGGGGTCGCTGGACCAGGACCAAAGTTTGGATGAGGTCGTTCCGTCAGCAAAAGGGGAGGTGGGATGAAGTTAGCCACTCCAAAGGTGTCCAATCTTTTGACATCTATTTAAGAGTGGCCGTCTTACCCTCATACTCAAAATGTGTCCACTCAAGACAGGACCGTCGCTCTTCGGCAGAAAACGCCGCCTGCATCAGTAACACCGATGACACCAGCATCTCCTACCCTCTCACCAATAAAAGACAAGTGAGGACCCCAGTCCAAGCGAGACCCAGAAGAATACCATCAGTTGTTTGACGAAAAGTACAAACAGCAAACCGACGGTAGTATTTTAAGAGAAACTCCAGGTGCGATGGAACGACTAGCGAGAAGGATAGTATCGCTAGTAACTATCGACACACAAACTAAGGGGTTGGCTGGGGTCGATAGAAACAAAATGCCGGACCTTCTTTGGAAACTCAAAGTTGCTGCATCTTATTTGTGTCGCAGAGAGTTTGCCACTTTGAACATCCTTCTTCCAAATGAAGTGGAAGCCGAAAAGTGTCAAGGGCCGACTTGAGTTTTAAACATCTCATATTCAGGCCGAGGTACTTGAGTAGGAGAAGGACCCTAGTGGCGGTCATGGCGCCCCCTTCTATTTCAGTTCTAAACAGCTTGATGCTATTCTGAGCTAGTATGAGGACGTGGAAGCCGTAATTCAGGTCAGTGGTCCCCGTAACCTTATGGTAGGGGACTACCAAATACAAATGCGAGTAGACTGGGATGCCTTCGATAACATCCCATCCTTACTCAAGTGAGACTCCTGGACGATGAGTGTAATTGTCGATGGCAGGAGGCAACAATGTTGGCATTGTGAGCAGAAAGGGAATATGGCAAAAGCATTCCCGAAGAGATTTATCCCAAGAAGACCCCTTCTGTTAAGGGCCCAGGAGTGAAAAAGGCGTCAGAGGCTGAAACAAAGTGGTTAAAGGTGGAAATACCATTTTCACCAAAGATCCAAGTTCCAGACCAGAGAAGACCGCCTCCAGGAAAATGCAGAACCCGGACGAAAAGAAATGCGGCTACCAACAGGATTGCACCGCCAAGAAGTTCCACACAAGGAGCTGCAGCCTTCAACATCTGTCTCGGTAGCAGCCATCAAGAGGAAGCAGCCGGTCCCATTGTCATCGTAAGATTCGGAAAGGGGAGAGAAGCAATAAAATGAAAAACGACACTGAGCCGACTCAAGAGACAGAGAGCAATGCTACAAGGGAGTTCAAAAAGGAGAACCACAAGACTAGAAAGTAAAAGAGGTTCGACTCCAACCCCCTGTCCCAAGGTCTTAAGAGATGACTATCCATTTGCTCAGGGCCCAAAACCCCAACCCTACACCCTTCGAGCAGAAATACCCCTCCCTGTTTTATTCCAACCCAGGTAGCTCCCAATCGCTGTCCAAAAGTAAAGAGTCGGAGCCCACCACAAGCATAAGGTCTCCGTGCCCTTCCCAAGTGAGAAGAGAAAAGTCAAGAAAGCTCCCCTTTTTGCAAGGAGACCTGATCTGCGATGCAGATTCACATGATGCCGCTGCCGACTTCAACCCGAGACAACGGAGCGTCATTCGACCGCTGCAGCTCTGAACTTTGGCCAAGGGCTGGATATCAGTAACTCTAAAAATTTCATCGATGTCCCCTTGATCACAAATGTCATTCATAAAACAAAGGTAGGGCGCACAAAGGGGCAACTCAGGGTCTGAAACTGGTGGAGGAAGCCCACCACTCACTCAAACAGTTAGAACCACGCTACGAAGGGAGGGTCCAATGTACGTCCACCTTTCGTTACATAGGGTCCTGAAACTAACATTCCCATTTGATGTTGGCGGCATATCTCGAGACAGACGAATTACGTCAGATTTCCTTACAGGCAGTATAAGTCATGCCTATGGCATCCTTGTTTCTAAATAACTCATAACGGTGGTTAACACTGATTAGTGCAGATAGCCACGGACTTGGTACTAGGTAGTTTGAGTACGAGGGGTATGAGGTGCTTAAGATAAGCTCCACACATACTGGGGAACTTCATGTCCTTTAACATAGATGTAGCTGCGTAACAGAAAACTCACTATAATTCGATTGACAATCATTAACTGGTGTCGAGGCATTTCGATGTTTTTTCAGCATGTGGTGACCGTTATGCTAGGGGAGTTTGTTTGTCAGTAAGACGCACCCTGTTCACAATGGTAAACGTTGTTCACGCAGACTGGTCGCGACCGACGTTGCCGTGAAAGTGCCAGATTTTGAATCGTCGCGGTTTATGCGCCTAATTTAATTCGGGAGAGGGCTTCGTTTTCCGGGGGTTGGATGGGTTCCCCGGTGGTTCAGAGCGGTTGCTTTTACTATGAGATTGGAATGCCATCCTTGATCCCAAGATATATATATTGGGTGGGCCTAGAGGGTCGGATGGGTGTGAAACAAGTCCGTCTCATCTGATGGCTGAATGCGATCTGCTGAACAGGTTTCGTGTCGATCACGCGAGGCGGGAGTGGTGAACGTGGCTTTCTAGCAGGCCTTCCGTTTCAAGTACTTACTTGGATCGGTTGTTAGTGAGAAGATGCAACGTAGACTATATCTCTTGTCCCACGTTCTACTGGTTAGGCAATTCTGACCACAAATTACTTGTGGCCAGTTTGGAAATAGAAAATAGTACCCCTAAGTTAGATGAGTACTAGTGTTAAATATCTCCTTACTAGAGATACGTTACTTCATGAACAGGCTAACACTTAATTTACAAAAGGGATTAGTAAGGGCGGTAACCGGGAGGAAGTGGTTGGTTAACGCCAAATGTTGTATTAGGCGCTTCTCTGTAAAATATAGCCAACGCCTCGCCTTAAATAAGACTAAAACAGTAAAGCGTTTAGAAAATAAGCTGGCCCGGGCGGCGAATGGGGTTATTGCCTAGGCATAGAATTCGCTAAGGGGGAGCCTGAAACGCTCGGTTAACAAGCAGTATGAAGATCAAGTAGTCAGAGCCAGGTAAGAAAGGGTTTGTAACAACGTCGTGAATGTTGACGCTGCAGAGCGTAGAGCTCCACTACGTCGTAACTCGGATGGATATATTCGTAAAGTTCAAAACCCGGAAGGACACACTCTTGTGTCGACTCGGGAGATTCGTGGATCGCTTCAGCCAACTGTTAAGGCTCCGCGTCGAGGAGTTTTGCAACTACTTACCTTGCTCGCCCCAAATGGAGGCGGGCCGAACGGCTAGCTGTGATGGGCGCATTACGGAATGTGAGGTCCTGGTTGCGTTGAAGCAGGTCGGCTACAACAACTCTCCGGGACTTGATGGTTTGCCTTATGAATTGTTCTTGACGCTGTCGCACATATCCGTACCTATTCTGACAGATGTGTTCAACCACTGGTTTTAACAGGGTTCTATCCCTGGTCAAGTTACTAGGGAAGTGATCACATTGCTTAAGAAAAAGGGTTTGCATATTGGGGGATTAGATGATTATAGGACCATAACTTTGTTAAATACAGATTTAAAGATTTTAGCCAGATTTCTTGCGAATAGGTTGCAGACTGTTATTGGTGAATTGATTAAACCTTATCAGAATTATACTGTAATGGAGAAATCGACTCAGAACAACTTGCATCTGATACGAACGATCTTAGATTGGTTAGAAGACGACACCGAGGCCGCGCTGATCACTTTAGATCAGTCCAAAGCTTTTGACACGGTCGACCATCGGTTCTTAGGATCTGTTTTAGAGGCCGCCAGTTATACACCGGACTTCCGCGGATGGATCTCCATGCTGCATCGTCGCCCAACGGCAGTGTTGCAGGTAAACGGGATGCGATCAGAATCGTTTACTGTTTCTCGCTTGGTACGTCAGGGGTGTCCGCTATCTCTTCTATTTTACATCCTCGCGTTGGAGCTCTTCCTCCGCAGGCTAAGAAAAGAGGAGGCTGGACTGACCCTACGCAGTATCGGTCAACATAGTGGTGCGCAAGCCAGGGTTTCCGCGTATGCCGATGATTTTACAGTGTTCGTATCGAGCCTTCGTGACATTTTCACCCTCAAAAGGTATGAAGAGGTTACAGAGGCCGTGGTAAACCTTAGCAAATCCAATGGCATAACTTTAGCTGCCTGAAAAGGTGCGGCTGCGCTGCCGGGTTTTTTCAACTGGTCAGATCCTTGGCGTGTGGTTTGGACTTGGCTTCCAGCTTGAAAAGAATTGGTCTGAAGTACAGTCTAAGGTCGAAGCTTCTGTAAGGATTTGGCTTCGAAGGGGGCTTTCCCTTAAAGGTCGAGCTGAGGCGTCTGCCACTATATCTTTATTCTAATCCTTTACCGATTGGTTGTATTACCTGTCTGCGGAACGCCTGGCGGCTTTGACGCGTCAGCTTTTCTCGCTTTTCTGGGAGAAGAAGAAACCGCTAGTCCATAGACAGGTCTGTACTCAACGCCCTGATGTTAGGGCCCATTTATATGCCGAGAGGTTAACATTCCTGAGTAGGACTTTGACAGTGGAGTCTGCCTCGGGCCCTGCGGTTGAAAAGGATTTTCCCAACCAACTCCTTAACCATTTTGCCGAGCGCGTCGGAAGCCAAGGGGTCAATTGCAGAGTTATTCCGGGGTCCAATGATCTTACCCGGTCTAGGAAAACACTATATTGGGGATTAGTGGTGAGGGCCGCTTCGGATCCACTTGGAGCGACTTGGATTGTCGGAGGAGGATGTTCGCTCTCAGTGGAATTGAGCGTCAGGCCGGAGTCATCTTAACACTAGTTTTTTCTAACCTGGCGATTGGATTGAAATGTGGTACCCCTTAATGGCATATGCTTCAGTATTGGAATTGACATGAACCCCTTTTGTCTACATTTTTCAACTGCTGCAAGCTTCGTGAATACTGGATGTATTTCAACGAGGTCACGGCTTGCATTATTCCTGAGCGGGTGAGGTGCATGGATTTAGCATTTTTTGTCTTCAACATGGATCATTTGTGGCCCAAGGAGAAATAAATGGTGTTTATTTCGATTTCAGCCGTATCTAGACTCGTAGTGTGGACTTCATGCTTACGATTTGATTTCGTATTTTAAGCATCAGCTTAAAATCAAAATTAAATGTGATAGAAAAAGGTTGCTTACCTCACCGTTTAACAGTAGGTGGATACAAACCGCTAGTTCATGTGTGTTCATACGAAATAGATTTGAGTTATTGTTCCCTGCCTAAGCATGGCACACATCAACCTTAGGTCTTTTTCTGACCATTATTTGAATATTCAAGTGTTTGATCAGCCACTAAAGCTAGTAGTACAAATGAATCATGTTCCCCTGAGGTGTTAGAACTCCTCCAAGATGCCCTCCCCCGATATACTTTATCCTTAACCCGTCTTAATGGTACTTATTTTGGGGGACACCGCACATCCCTAAAAAAACCATCGCTGTATTTCTTGTGTATCATAAGCAACGCCCACTCCAACTTAGGGACTGACTCCTTTGCTTTCGGTCATTCCGGAAGACAGCGAGCAGTTCATACCTTAGATAGGTTGGGAGAGCTCTACTAACTTACCATAATTAGCATTTTATAATGTTCATTATTTTTCTATCTCTTTTATTTTTATTTATTTTGGGGTGATTTTAAAGTCTTCTTTGTTATTTAACTCCCATCATCATCAAACATTGTAAATATATTTAAAAAATAAAAATCATGAAACCACATGGGGATATTTTAAGTTGCTTAGTCCATAGAGTGAATGTGGTATTGTGGTGATTGGAACTAGCTTTAGAGCATAGACCAGTAGATGACCCCCCCCCGACCACAATACCCATTGTGGCCTTGTGCCACATCTTTATATTTTTTATATTTTTAATGTAAACATTTAAAAAGATAAATAAAATGTTGTATTTCTGATTGAAATAACAGTAATCCGTTTTGATTATTAGATAGGAGTAATAAATGAAACAAAAACCTTCGCATTTATTCATTTTTTAATAATATTACTACTGACAAAACTTTTGCGCATTAGAAGAACATTTAGTAATAGAAATTTAAAATGTATATTACAGATTATTAATTTATTTTAAAAATATAAATATGCAAATGAGGAATATCGAGATCTATTTGATTGTGTTTGGAGATTAGTATATATACGGTATTTGACAATATTTCGTTTCATCCTTTCGGAATAATCAATGTAGAGACAATATTTTGGTATAAATGAGCTTAAATGCTTTTGATATTAATATAGTTAGGATAGATGGAAAAAACTTTCGAATGTATTCATTTGGATGCTATGTTAATTGTTTTCAATTTATAAAACACGTATCTACTTTAAAATGTTTTTCGAGTTACGTCAGATTCGAACTCGATATTGACATCGTAAAAAAGTTACTACCTTAAAAATGCCTTTTTCTTTTTTTTGTCAACATATCACATATTTTATTTGCGTATGAACAGACTAACTCGTAAAACACCATAACTTTTTATTAGTATATCGTACATAAATCGTATAAAAATTTCATTATAAACTACTGTTTCACGATTCCCTTTTTATAACAAACATGCGCCGCTTCTCAGCGATAGCTAACAACCTATCAGTCGTCAGGTTGGCAATTCTTGAATCTTTAGACTCATATGCAGCTTTTCCATGAGCGCAGATATGAAGCTTAATAAATAATTCAGAAATTTGAAAATATTAAATGAACTGACGAGTTTTTGTAAACATGAAACAGTAGATTTTTGCTTTCTGATAACCGTGAAAGCCGATTCTTAGTAGGAGCAAACAAAACGAACAAAGGGTGAAGATCAACACAATGTAGGTAGAACTTTTTGACAGCATTTCCTGTAAGAAGTTCTCAGCTTGAATTCCCACCCCCCAAAAAAAGACGACAGAGTTATCGATTAACCATTTCGTGAGTTCGTGTTTAATGGCCATTGTGTGTTAGCAAGAATCTTAGAGAATCGCGGTTAAACGCCGTTGCTGCTGCTGCTGTTAGCGAGGATTTGTTTTCGTGATGGAGATACAAGAAGAAAGTGTTTTGTCTCGTGAAAAAAATGGGAATATGTTTACAAGCTTAACGCCTAAAGATTGCAATTTTCAAATCCAAGCAATACTAGAATTGTTGCATTACGCGTTCTTTCAGGATACCCGGTTAAGGTCCAACAAGAATAACAAAGAACAGAATGTATATAAGAACCTTTGGTTTGCTTTATTTGCCATTACCGGATGGTTTACACCGGCTACGCACACATATTAAACTATCTTTTGACATACCTTTGTCTCATGAAAGTCTTTTTCTTGCTGAGGTCACAGACTTGGTTTACGCTAGAAACTCGCTCGTATATATATCTGATTGGAAAGCAATTTACTCTGCATTGTCTATCCGAGCGTGAACTGAAGCAATTGTTCTATAAGCACTTTGGTGAAATACAAGTCAGGGGATTCCTTCATGGTACCAACTTGCGTATCAGCCGCATTTTTAGTCAGCCGACACAAAAGTCTAACAGCAAGACGAGTTTGGGTACCATAGCCAATAAAGCTTCATCGGTGCCATAAATATCGGTAAACTCGCATTGTTCCGGTACATCAATACTCCAATCACCAAGCGTTTCAGCTCTTGACGTTTTTGAAACCGTCGTTGTTCAAGTCCCACTTGCACTGCCGAACCTTCTCCTTTTTAACAGTTATCAAGTCGCCTTTATTTCTTTCTCGACATCCCACCCACACTGAACTCGTCCATGATCTATTTTTGCCACTCGTCATTATCTTACAGAATAATCAGATTCTAAAGGAGGGTATGCTGTCAATTGAGAATTGTATGTATCATTATTAATGTGGCTAGTTGATTATGCGGATACATAATATCATGAATCTCTCTGGTTGTGATTACGAACATTAGTTTATCGACAAAACACTTCGGTTAAGATAATGATTTAGAATAAAGGAAGGTAACATTTTTTTATAGTTTTGTAACATGTTGTTAATAAATAGTCTGGAAATGATAGATTGTTTACGTAGATAGGACGTTGAGATGAACTATCAATCTGGGTAAAAGTGAGTCTGGGAGTAATTGTAACTAAAGGAATGATTTCATACTCCGTAAAGCTCCCAAATTGGTGCATCACCACCGGATGTACTATAAGGTCAATCCAGGTCCCAGCTATTGCCTATAAATTATGTAAAAGATTCTATTTTACTTTAAAAACTATGATCATAGCTTACTGTCTACGAGTGGGGGCGAAAACCTTCTATTTTTCAATGTTTACAACCCGAGAATCTGTGTAAGAATCATCTGGATACATACCGTTTTTATTGGATTTGGACACACCGTGCCAGGTCCTTTAAAATAATTAAATGAATAGTGATCAAAAGATGACTCGAATCTAGAGCATTTACCAGGGTATGTATCACGATTCAAAGCTAGCCTAGTTTTACACAAATAATTTGGCCTGAGAATGTCCCAAATTGGTTAACCCAAAGTGAAAAATCACGACGATAAAGAGATGATAGAACGAAAGTTTAATGTAGAGGATAAAGTTGTAGCTCTATTACCCACAGAAGATAACCCTTTCAGAGCGTGATTCAGGCGCCTATTAATGATAGCTATGAAAAGGACAAAATTAGCGAGTTAAAACTACTGAATTCACTTTAATATGTTACGTACATATGATTGGAACATTATCTTCCGATGACGATAAATCAAATCATACTAGACAAAAAAGTATTATGACGTGAGCATTCTCACAAGCTTAAACATTTGATATATTTGCTAACGTCGATTCTAAACTAACACCCTAGAGAGAAACACGAATTAAGTGAACTTCAATTGAAATATAGACGTTTGTATACTGATGTACTTAACTCAACTACAATAATATTTGATGATATAAGTGTAGAGAATACTAAATTAATATAGAAGTACGCTTACTGGAACAATCCACAAAACGCTACGCGTATGCGAGAGGAGAAACAATATATGCTTAATAATGACATTATCGAAACCAGTAAGAGCGAATGGATTTTACCTTGTGTGTTAATAGATAAACTAGACGAGTGAATATAGTTCTGTACAGGTTAGTGACAGTTAATATTGTTGTGAAAGCATATTCGAATTAAATTCATAGAATGCTAATATTGGTATATCACGAAATATGAACTGCTAAAAGTTACTCCGATGTACAGCTCACTGATAGAGAAACGCATATTTCTGACTTTGTGATGGAATATATCGGTACAACTTATGTTTCTTGGAATGTAAAACAACCAGATTTGTACGGTTAATTAAGTAGTGCTTACATATTTTATAAAAGAGTGTTTACATATATTTGCGACATTATTATTTATAGCAATAATTTCGAAGACTCAATTGCAACTGCTTATATAACTATAAACTTGATAAAAATCCATGTCTGCCACGTGTAGCTAACTTACTTCGTGCAGAGAATAGAGTGGTGTTAGGTGTCACCTCGTCGGGTAAAATTCGAGCTATGGAACAATAACAAAGCTTAAACAAAAATAAGATCAGACGCATAAGACCATTTTTAGTTGTAGGTTATTGCTGTAAATTCTTATAACATCCCATTTAGTAAACTTAATGAAATTTAAATTCTGATGCCTTTAAAATGACAAAATACATTTGAAGTAGTTACACATATTTTTAGTTCGGAACCCGTTTTAAAAGTTCCAAATTTGAACCAGCTGTTTGCCTTGATGTTGACACAGGCCTTGGCCTTTTAGCTAGGTGAAAAATCTTGAATTTGTTACTACACGTCATCTTTTCTGTCTTCGGTCAGTGAACGAGACATCCTTCTAGACTAAGGAAATTTTATTTTGTCTTGATCAATAGTGTCTCTTATTGTATTTTTCCCACATAACAAACTCACCCTGTGTCATACTCTGCCTTCGTAGTGAGACAATAAAATAGGGACACAAGCGATCAGGGAATTTTCGAAGAATCTAGGTAAAGTGAGGCCAACAATAACATACAACTCATCCGTTTTTACTCTCAACAATTCAATAAAAAACAGAAAAATTATTCTACAATGAAGAAATAGTTTCTACCATTGTTATCCTGATTGTAGAACGTCAAGATGACATGTATTATCAGTTCATATGCAATCCATTGTTGTATACATTTTTTGTTTATGAGATGAAGAATAAAAAGTCGGCTCTTCATAAATATAAGCTGCAAATCAAACACCTCGAAGGTGTAGATAACAAGTGCGCACATGCATTGTCTCGTATTTAAAATATTCATTAGTTTAAAAGAAAAGATTGGTATTTATTTTCTCTATGTCCGCTTCTCTCTGTCTACAGAACGTGCCCACTCTTTTTACAGGTGTGGTACAATGCGTGACCTTTTGGGGAGCTAAGTGCCCCCGTTATATTAGTAACCCTTGCGCCAGACTTGAGTTGCAAATAAAATAAATTCGTTGCACTAAAAACATCAGCTCACTGTGCAATCCGATTTCAGCTAAAATATCAACAATGGTGGAAACACCAGCAAAGTCGAAGAGGTCAGAAAACCTGTCACAAAGATTTTTTGAAACACTGATGACGACTGTATTCCCTCTCTCTCTCTTTCTCTCTCTCATTATCTCTCTCACTCCCCCCTCTCTCCTCCTCTCTCTGGTAAAGAGATTTGAAATTAAGAGTCGGCTTTTGAAATCCGAACGAGGAAGACCTGTTTGTCGCGCTCTGAGATGTTTCTTTTCGAAATATAATGAATTATATTTTGATATAATAAGTAAAATTGTTTGTTCCATTATTACATAATGTTTGAACTCCAGCATATGGCACCGACCAAAGAGCCAGCCAGTCAGTCCTAGAAACAGACGACAGTGACTATCGTCAAACGATGATTGCTCACTGGCGATAACAAGACGAGACATTGCACATACGTGCACATGTCACACAGTGTCCAGTCGTCACATATCGTCCCAATGTCGACTCCGCCAAACGATGGGATCACATTTGTCGGATCACATTGGTTCCGAGTCACCCAGAATACAACACTGAGTGACTCCCCGGGCCACGATCGGATCACATTGGTTCCGCGACTAAGATATACCCCCCTGCCAAAACGATGGTATCACACTGGTCTCTTCGTCTCATCTCTATCATTCCCAGTAAGAGAAGTCGGCAATTAATGCAAAAAGTTGACGAAAAAGGAGCAAATTCATACAACGTTACCAATTAAGGGGAACCTACGCATAAGACAGAATAATGCTCAAATTCTAGTCACATAACTAAAACCGACCCGGAAATCGCAAGAAATTGTATCACTTGTCAGTTGAGCATAATATCGCAAAATGTCTATATCTTATAATAATATTATTCACCGGATGGTCATTCACCGTCATAATCTCATTCTGAAATCGTGTTGAAAGAATGTTATTCAAGCATTTCAACTCGAATAAACTTGAATCCCTCAAATTCAAGAAAAGAAGGAAGCAAACTCCTTTTAACTACACACGGAAATTACTTATGTCTATATGGCATCTGACACCATGATTTTCGCTTGAAAATAATCCGAATGCCACGAATACAAATCGGCAATAGACCAGAAAAATAATGCTCATATTATATTTTTTTCCTAGAATGAAAAAAAAACTGAACAGTTAATTCTCAAGGCACGAGAACATATCTGAAACGAAGATAATACGATATGAGAGAGAATAGTTGAAGAGAAATATAAAATATAGAAAGAAATATAGAAAAATTAATATAATAAGCAATAAAAGAAAAATATAATTAAGAAGGAGAGAATAAAAACAAAATAAAAAACATAAAAGAAGCATTAGCAGCTCATTTTTCTCTCGTTATTTTATTGCGACTTAGAATCGAGAAAGCTAAGTAATTTTATTATAACACCAATTAATGAATATAATTCAAGCATACACAAACACTCATATGACTTCTTTTGTAAATTGTATGTCCCTCATAAAAATTGGTTTTTGAAATTGTATCTCTGCGTTGTTTGTCCTTAGTTTGTTAATACGTATCTTTAAAATCAGCTATAATATATATATATATATATATATATATATATATATATATATATATATATATATATATATATATTTGAATTCGTGCAAATATAATATTTGACATGTTATTATATTACACGCGCAATATCTATCTATCTATCTATCTATCTATCTATCTATCTATCTATATATATATATATATATATATATATATATTAGTACTTCATGTATCCACATAAAATATTACAAGGAGATATAATTTTTTATGAATCAGTTTTCAGTATTTACTTCAACAGTGCTCGATACGTAAGTAGAGCTAGGTAGTAAGCAATGAAAAAAATATATGTATATATATATATTACGATGGTTTAAAAGTCTTTTTGTATATGTATTCCTTGATGAGTTAATAAATCTGTAAACTATACAAATTTCATCCACTTCATCACCTCGTTATCTATATATAAATGCTCTATCAACTATATAGAACTTCGTCATATCTCAATAGGATCTAATATAATTTATGATCGTTGTATTACGCATTTATATATATATATATATATATATATATATATATATATATATATATATATATATATGTATATATATCATTCACACATTGATCGTTGTATTACGCATTTATATATATATATATATATATATATATATATATATATGTATATATATATTATTCACACACTCTAGTGTGTGAATAATATTCTGAAGGTCAACATTTACCCAATCGTGACTAATTCTTTGGATTGTCACTAATTCAGTTTTCATTCAAGTTCATGCGTAGTTTTGCATTAGAATTGACTCGTCCAATTACTTTTCTGAACGTAACAGAATTAAAACTTGGTTTAATAAATAAAAAGTTATATCAAAATATGTGTAGTCATTAATGTGTAGGATATCGCACCACATTGACTTTGAAACATAATAACTTTACTTTTTATACCAAAGATGTAGCAAACAGCACAAGGATACTAAAAATATAGAAATCTCGAAAGGAGTCAAAGAATATAAAAGTATTGATCACCTTAAAATGCCAAAATGATTCATGCTATCAAAGCAATTGCAACTCATTTGCCAATTCGTATGGAGAACATGTCATGGACACATTGCCATCAAAAGAACACAATTCTTTGGAAATTGTTGTAGACTCATTGCCAACAAAAACAAAATAATTAGGAAATAATTAGTCAATATGCAAAATGTTTTGAATGCACTTAATTGGATTAAAGAGAAGAATGAAATGTAGAAAGACATTGAAATCGATTAACTAATGATCACAATGACATCGTCTTGTGTACTGAAACGAAATGCACAAAAGATTATGATCATTTGTTGACACATTTGACCAAGAGAGATTCTGAAACATTCTATGAGCATCACACTGTTCAAAAATTGGCCCATCTTTACCAAATAAAAATGCATCATAATTTTTAAGATTAATATATCCGAATGAGAATTAATGAAGCACAACCATCCAGAATTTGATTTGAAGTGCTTTTCCATTTTGTTTCCTGTCGGGAAACAAAGAATGTTTCAAGATAGAAAATATGGAAATGTCAGACTTCATGTATCTGTCCGAAACCGACTTAGGCATTCTGACCCTACATTTTGAAGAAGCAACAATATATTTACAATGTTTACAAGGCAGACAAAAGAGATGCTGGAATATCAATGAACACAGGAAAAATGACTTTGGCAGAATTCAACCAAAGATTACAATATAATGACACAGCTCTGGAAGACAACCTTTCAATCATGATGGTAAATGGCAAGGGTTGAAAACAGTTTTAGAAAAGACTGGTATCTGACCTAAATGCTATGGATGCAAAACTTAGACCCGCAACACTGTTCACAACATTATCTTGTGCTGGATACTTCTGGGCTGATTTGAGAGAATATCTGGGAAAATTGAATAGTGACATATCAAATGTCAAAACAACCAACACTAGCACACTTTGTGCAAATGACGTCGTTGCTGCTAGTGAATTATTTTACTATACGCTGCATTCTTTCATAGACAGAGTGATTTCGGCAAAAACTAATTTAATTGTCGGTAACGCTTCTCATTATTTCTGGAGAATTGAGTATCAACAAAGAGTTACTCCATACACTCATATGAAATTATGTTGTGATCAGGCACCTATTTATGAGAAAGACCCTCCAGAAAAAATTCAGCAATTCATTGAGTTATATATCACATGATGAATGAATTGTTCTGTATCTAGTCCCACATTGCACAATTTGGTGTCTAGATTTCAAATGCATTCTTGTAACAAAACTTGGTGGAATGTTTTTGGAAAAGGGAAAAATGTTGCAAAACGTGCAGATTTGGATTTCCAAGATCTGATAGAGTATTCACATTTCTTACTGTGGTTGATAGTGTAAAATCAAGAAATAATGGTAAAGGTGTCAGACAACTTTACTAACTGCAAATAAAATCAACTGAAAAATATATCAATGATTACAATCCTTTGCTTCTTTTGATTTGGCAAGCTAATGTTGGTGTCCAATACATTGAAGAAAATAGCATGGTTTTGACAAGGTATGTGACAATTTATCCAACAAAAGCTGAAAAACATGAAGACGAAGGTGTTGAGAAAATTTGGATAAAACTACATCAAAATATAAAAGATACAAGTCAGCTAGTCTTCAGAACACTGGAAAAAGAGATATTGGAGAATATGAGTTTTTATGTTTGGCGGGAATTATGTACTAGTACGAAACTATATTGGAGCTATAAACATTTTAGAATATTAGTACATATATTATAGTTAATTCTATTAATTAGTTTTTTATTGTTTATATTGACTACCACGACTTTGTCGAGGAGGTTGACGATGCATTTGTCTGACACTAGCGCCATAGCCTAACACTTAACTAACAACCCCTCGTGTTCCAGATCGGAATTCAGAAAACTCTTAGTAGAAAATACAAACATTTTAGAAATTAGTACTAACAAACAAACACTCCATTTATTAGAAGCTCTATATATAAAAACAGAAAAACCCTAATTAATAGAATTAACTATAATATATGTAATAATATTCTAAAATGTTTATAGCTCCAATATAGTTTCGTACTTAGTACATAATTCCCGCCAAACACCTTCTATAAATACTACACATGGTCTAGACTGATTAGCCTCATTCCCTCTGAAGATGGACCCAGATGGGTCCGAAAGTACTTGGAATACAGATGCAAATTATGGCAAATTCATCAGCCAATTCTCATCCGAAACTAAAATCCTAATTCGGACTATTGAAAGGATCTACAAAAGGATATCTAGACACGAGTTGTCTATTATATTCAACAATCTCGTGCCTTCAATTGGACATATATGCTAGAATATATATATATATATAGAGAGAGAGAGATAGAGAGAGAGAGAGAGAGAGAGTGAGAGAGAGAGAAAGAGAGAGAATGATTCTAGCATATATGTCCGATTGCAAGCACGAAAATTGTTTGAAATATCTTAAGATATTTTTCTTTAAGAGTTTCAAATAAGAGTTTAATTTTACCCGTTGAACAACATTTGAAATATAATGGAACAAAAGACTTGAACCGACGAGAGTGAGTTGGAAATAGACGTTGATTTTGATGAAAATTAATGAGGCGATTGGACGGATTCAAGTCGTCCTTTTTCTCAATTACTGGCTCTTGTATCTGTCCGTGGGAAACTACAATGAAGAAGTGAAGATGTAGTAAAAACAGAAACAGAAAAATGATACTAGAAAAAATGAGAATCACTTATTCCAATGAGCAGAAAAATAAGCAAGCGCGTCGCAAATGTGAGTGCAGGCGTTTGTGAGAGTGGTCATAACGGAAAGCAAAGAAACTTCTAGAGAAAAGACAGTGAATTGAACGGATAGCCATGTTTATTACGGAAATGAATAGCTCTATGTCTAGCAAATATCTTTTTTTGTACTAATATGAAAAAGCAAACAGTTTCAATATAAACGAAAGAGATGCGTCTAGAAATACACACGTGAGTGTATGTGTGTGTGTGTGTGAAAAGTGATGTTATTGTTATGAAAACATCTTTATTTTATTTTTTACATTAACGTTTTGTCGACGTACATGTTCACATTCAGCGTATTTTTATATGGACTATACTTCGTAGGTATTGTGCTTTTAGTCATGCTCTTGGTGAGATCTGAAATTTGAACATATTATTAAATTTAACAATCGTATCATAGGCTGTTTAATTAAAATAATAGATATCAATGGCAATAGCTATTATTAACACACTGTCTGGTTCTATTGTGAGATTTGCTAGGTCTGAATGCGCTGGTTTGCAAATACACCGCGTAATTCTGTAACTCTGTATGCCATTATCTAAGAGAGGTGAGGGTTTCATTGTCAGCTTATTTTATTAGTTCGATTCTATAATTTCTTTCTGAATGACTAACAGATGCATGTTGTAATTGAATAACAGGAGAATAAACGATTATTAAATGTTCCATATTCTTAATATCTTCTGCTACCAAGAAGTCCAATCGGTTTAAATGTCCACATTTCACTAAATCTTAAACTGAACTAAAACTAGATACCACCGTAGGCGCTTTAGCTTATGCTTATGAAGCTGATGCTCTTATTAGCAAAATAGTTGCATTATTTGTGCCACAATTGATACTTGCGGGTCTGTAATTCTATAGTTTGATTTAACTTGACCAATGTGACTACCTTCATCCGAAATGGTCGACAGTGGCGAGCGAAATCAGACCTGCCAATAAACTGTAGTAGCCGTATGGCATGATGGCAGGATTCACCAGGTAAATAAATTAAGTCATTAATACAGTATATTTTTCGTTAATAACTCATAATTACAATAATCTATTAAGTTAATAAATGTGTCTAGTTAAAAAACCTTTCCGTTTACGTCTTAATTGTAAAAAACATTGGATTTAAATTAGAAATGATTAGATACTTATTAAATATATAGTAAAGAAACTTGAAGGAAATATGTATTAAATGTCAATTCTTTAGTATAACAATTGCATTTCACAAACCTTGGTTTTGAATTAATAACTTATTTATTCCTACCATAAACCCGTGGCGCAGTGGATACACTACTTAGTATAATTCAGTTCTAAGTGACAGTCACTTGAAGATTGAAGGTTCAATCTTCAGTGAGAACGATACGAAGAATTGCGAATTACTGAAGACTTCTTCACAGTCATGGCAGATCGAACGAGAGCATGCTACCCTCGTGGATTAAATAAAGAGTTCAGTTAAAAATTCCGTCCAGATTCCCGAGTTCGACAAAGTACATCTGAAGAAGGTCGGAGGTTACATCGACCGAAACGTTGTGATAAAAACACCCAAGATGAGAACAATCGTCCGAATATCCCAAATACTACGAATTATCAACCCCCATCTCAAAGATTCCGAAGCATGATATTAAATATATCATGAAGTTTGCTTATCTGATATATATATATATATATATATATATATATATATATATATATATATATATATATATATATATATATATATATATTCGCTGGTTTGCAAATACACCGCGTATTTCTGTAACTCTTTATGTCATTATCTCAGAGAGGTGAGAGTTTCATTGTCAGCTTATTTTATTAGTTCGATTCTATAATTCCTCTTTTCTGAAGACGTTCGCCACGAACGAAACCGGTCAAAAAATCTCTTGCTTTTGTTTTTCTCCTGCACTTTAACTTGTTTTCCGTTTGTCATTTTTTCACACATTTTGTCCACCACGACATTTCATTTTCAAGAATTATCGTGTACCTTACCCCATATATATATATATATATATATATATATATATATATATATATATATATATATATATATATATACATATATATATATATCAGATAAGCAAACTTCATAATATATTTAATATCATATATATATATATATATATATATATATATATATATATATATATATATATATATAACGATTTACGATTGCATATAAGCATGCATTGTTGAGAGAGTTAGCATGCACAGTGAGAGAGAGTTGTAATGCCCACTAGCCACCAGCCTCGAGTGTATTCGGCCTCTCTGTATTATGGTTTCTCAGTACACCCTGACATAAGGATACTTTACTCTACAAGCAACAATTGGGCACATATTCAAGATAACATAATATTCGAAAACCCACTGATACGATGGATGCTACGTCAATTAACAACACTTAGCTGGATACTCTACCAGAACAGATGAATTATTGTACTGAAATCCGGCAACACCAAAAAAAGGGCCACAAGAAATATAAACTATAACATAGTTAAGTGGTCAATTGGGGAGAGACTAAGTAATATTCTTCACTGCTTTAATAACACCAGGTTTGAGAAGCAGTGGAGAATCTTAGATGAACACTCGGGTATTCATGTATCTCATAGTAAGATTAAGTGTTCGCTCCAGGAAGGAGCCGCTTTATTTCTTAAAAGTAATTAAATGATAAAAAAGACAGAACTCTTGGAAAGATGGTTTAGTTATTATTATTTTAGCAGAGAAAATAATTGATTAATGATATTTTAATGACATTTTTAAGACCTTTTTACAATAGCATATAAATATGAATTTATTACATAACTTTGTTCATAATACAGAAAGGTCTGTGTAGTTTTCTCTTCTCAGAGTCCGTTTCACCTTATGTGTATGCATATTTATATTTCTCTGTAAATATGAAACGCAGTAATATTAACTTCTGTGTGTTGTTTTTTTTAATAAAAAGTAATTGAAATAGTATAGTAAATCAGTTGCCCTTTCCGCTTACTTTTCACACGCATTTATCAACAATATTAGTACACGGGGCTAATTAGAATATTCTTGTAGGAGCCGAATTGGAACGTTCCAACTAAACCCTTACTTATCTATTTGAATACCTTAAATGGTGACAACAAAATTCTTGAATTGATTTATTATTTTGTACAATTTACTGATATGTTACTAATATACTCCATAAAATGTTCTAACAATGGAGTATTTTGGAACATCTAAAAGGGGGAATTCTAGAAAGACAATTTCTAGAAATGGAATAATTAAAACGGAAGTGTCTAGAAAGGGAATTACTGAAGTAAATATTTATAGAAATAATAATAGAAAAAGCAGTTGAATGATATTCGATTGAATCTTTTGGCTTAGACGTATATTTTAATCAAATGATACACCTATGTTTTCGTTTATTTATATATACGGGAAATAATATGGGTAATTTGTTTCACTATATATATATATATATATATATAAAATCTTCCAATTTAAACATGTCCATATTAATATGAACAAATCTCTACTTCTTGTTGAAATTCGTTCAAGGTTTTGATAATTGAGTTTCCATTATAAATTATTAGCCTTGAAGTTATGTTTCGTTGTAATCAAGATTAATTATAAAAGGTTTCTCTTAGCATTTGCTAGAAACAATTCCAAAAATTACTTATTCCTGAAACAAAAATATGGAATTTGATTTCTATAGCTGAAGGAGAGTCATCTAATATTGTACTCAACAAGAACCAAATAATTAAACTATCTATATTCTCCTTGCATCATCATCATCATCATCATCATCATCATCATCATCATCATCATCATCATCATCATCATCATCATCATCATCATCATTATTATTATTAATATCATCATCATCACTCATTAGGAGTTCTCACACAAGTCATTGTCAGTGATTGCTCACTGATAATAACCGGTGGTGTTCCATGGAGTCTGCGTGACAAAAAGCCTTTCATATTTTTTGTACTATTCACCTCTTTTCAAAAACCATTATAAATGAATTTGTCATGTCGCAGCAGCCGCTTACTATTGATTACAAGCAGCCAATAAGCCTCCCCATAGTTCCAGCACTTTTCGCACTTTTCCAGTGGGAGTCTGGTTAGGGTTAGTGCTCTTCTTTCTCCGTCTTTCGATGCTCCTTGAGCCTTTCTTCATGATTATTTTGTGAGGTATCATCCGAGGCTGGTGTCATCACTTTTTGGGGGTGGGGGTGGGGGCAGTTTATGAAGTTTCTTGCAGTTTCTATTCCGTGGGTTCATGTAGTAGTGTTCTTCCTGTGGTTTTGTGTTCTTCCTGTTGTAACAGCTATGTGGCTGGTAAGCATTCGTAGCTTATGCGGTTGGTTGCCGCACTCAAGGATTTTCCTTAAGATTGCAGCTGTTTTTATCATTGTCTTATTTTGTATGGTCTTAGTGATACTTTCGATTCCAATTACTCACAACTTTTTTTCCAGTTATTTTAGGACTGTTTCTAGTGCTCCTACGATTATTGGTATTATATTGACTTTTTCATGTTCCATATCCCTTTCAATTCTCTGGCAAAGTCGTGTATTAGCTTCGTGTTTCCATTTTCTTGATCTTTACTCTATGGTCTGCTGGAACGGCAAAATTTACAACGTGGCAGAATTTTTCCTTCTTGTTGACTATTATCACACCTGGTCTCATTGCTTATATGAGGTTATCTGTTTGAACCTCTATGCCCCAGAATATTTTGTGATTTTTGTTTTCCAGTAATGTCTCTGGTTTATTTTTGTACCATTTTCCCGCGTGTTTGAAATTCAGTCGTTTGCATAGGTTCCAGTGTATTGCTATCCCCACGAATTTGTGTCCGTTCCAGTATTCTTTTGGGGATAGTTTGCTGCATTCACTTATTACATGATTTATTGCTTTGTCTCTTTGTCCACACAATCTTCATTTACTGTTTTCCTGAGTTTTATCTATTTTAGCTTTAATGTAATTAGTCCTAATCGCATTGTTCTAGAGTAGAGATTCTGTTTCACTGTTCAAGTGTCATTTTCTCAGCCATGCCCAGGATTGTTGGTCGGTCTCTTCTCTTATTATTTTTATGAAACGTTCATATAGCTGTTTTTTTTATTCCACTCTTCTTTTCTCGTCTTTTTGTTTCTGGTTTCGGTGCTTTTCTAGTTGTTCATTGGAATGGTGTCTCTTGCTGCGGTGATCAACTTTTCTGCGTTCTGGGTTATGTATTTCTCTAATTCCTTTTTTATGTCTTCCACACAGTCTTCTATACTTACCAGTCCTCTTCACCCTTCGTTTCTTTTCACGTAGAGTCTCCGTATCGTCTTTTGAGTGTAGTCCGTTATGCATCATTATTAATTGTCTAGTCTTCTGGTCAGGGTGTCTGATTCCTTTAGTCCAGCCAGTGAATGGTCCTAAGTATCTTATTAGTGACAGTGCCCAGGTATGTATTCCTTTTACTAGATTTATGTGGTATAATTTCGTTTCTTGAAGTTGCTTTGTTCTTCTAAGGTATTCTGTTCTAATGTTCTCTTTCATTTCTGTAGATTTGATGATGTATTTTGTCAGAACTCCCAAATATTTGTCGCTATGCTGTTTGTCCCTCATCTCATCTTGGTTGGGCAATTCCATGCACTTCTCCATTCACAATTCCATTAGAATGTCCATTCACAATTCCATTAGATTGTGGTCGTATTTATTAGCTTTTCCAGTTCCTTTATGCTCTTTTCAAATAACTTAAGGTCGTCCGTATACATGAGGTGGTTTATTCTTTGTTCTTTGTCAGTAAACGGCATCACATTTCCTGAGTATGCAGTTGAGTGGCATCATGGATAAGAGAAATAGTAGTTGTGATAGGGAGTCTCCTTGGTAAATGCCCCTCTGTATTTGTTAATCTCAGTCAGGTGTTGTCCTCCTACTGTCAGTTCTAGTCTCCATGTTCGCATAGGCTTTTAAATGAGATTCATAATCCTGTCGAGTATCGTGTACATTTTTAAGCATTCGATTATCCATGCTTGGCGGATTCTGTCGCATTCTTTCTTGTAGTCAATCCATGCAATCGATATGTTCTTTTTCCTACTATTTACCCCCTTCAAGATCTTTTAGTCTACGTATAGCGGATAATGCGTCCCTATTTTCTCTTTCCTGCATCCATTTTGTTCTTAGGGAAGCATCAACGATTGTTATAAGAGGGGTAGATTTGTTCTCTTAGTTGTACCGTTAGAATTTTCCACATTGTTGGTAAACAGGTTATCGGTCTGGGAACATTTTCTTTTTTGCATATATTTTTGCGTGTTGTCCTTTTTTTGTTATCCACATTTGTACGTCTGTGTTGTGAATACATCCTTACAGTTTCTGCGTTAGCCTTTCATGATAGGGTTGTGAAGTTTTAAAACTAGTACAAGGGGCGTTCAATAAGTAATGTCCCTGACCTATTACCCATAGCAGAATATTAATGAAACTCGTCACATTTATTAGTATTTTACTACATAGGAACAACCCAGAGTTATGGATTTCTCCCATCGTTTGATGCAGCTCTGGACACCGTTTTTGTAGAAACGCTTTCCTTCCAAAAACAATTTCATGGCTGGGAAGAGATGGAAGTCAGAGGGTGCAAGGTCAGGAGAGTAAGGGGTGAGGGAGGTTTCATAGCCACACGCCCGTGCTTCGGATCTGGCGACATGTGAGTTGTGGACTGGAGTGTTGTCCTGCCAAGAGGAGGATACCTTTGCTGATCTTGCCCCGCCTTTTGATTTTGATAGCTTCTCTTAATTTCATCATAAGTGAAGCTGAATAGGCTTCTGTAATTGTGGTACCCTTTGCCAGGAAATCTGTCATCACTACCCCGTACTGGTCCCAGAAGAGTGTGAGTATGGCCTTGCCAGCGGAGACTGCATCCTTGCCTTCTTTGGAGGTGGTGAGTCCAAGTGCTTCCACTGCATTGACTGGGCTTTGATCTCTAGGCTATAGTGATTGACCCAAGTTTTATCCTGTGTAATCAGTCTTTTGAAACACTTTGACCCATCTTCTTGGCACATCTCCAAATTCATCCTCGAACACTCGACGCGTTCTTGCTTCTGGAAAGGTGTGGGTAACCTGGGAATCGATCTGGCAGACACCTTATGCATATGCAAATGGTCATAAATGATAGTTTCAACATACCCTGTACTAATCTTGACCTCTTGGGCTATTTGGCGAATTGTAATGTGTCGATCTCCCAAAATCGCCGCCTCAACTTGACGGACAGATGCCTCATCAATGGCAGAAGAGGGACGACCAGGTCTGGGAGCTGTTTCCACAGACCTCCGGCCATGTATAATTTACGATGCCAGCGTTTTACAAGGTCATATGATGGAGCACCATCACCATGTTTCGTTCATTTCATCAAAAGTCTCCTTTGGTGTGCGTCCTTTCAAATACAAAAACCGGATCACTGCGCGACGCTCCACTGGCTCTATTTCACTCCTGACTCAGTAAAAACCTGTTAATCAGAAACCACAATCAGGTCAGAATTGCTTTTGGCAACATAACTCATACAGATATAAATCATTACACCTGAAAAATTTCATCTAGATCAGACAACTGGAAGTGGGTCAGGGCATTACTTAGTGAACGTCCCTCGTATGTATGTATTCCATTGTGGTCTGGTGCTTTCCAGTTTGCCATGTTCTTTAGGATTGTCCTAATCGTTTCTTCATTAATTTCTGTTTCTGTTCTTTCTTCAATTTCCTGCAGTTCACATTTGATGTTTTTCAGCCACTTGGCATTTTTGTTATGTTTTTGAGGCTTTTCCCATATCTTGCCCAGGAAGTGTTTTGTCTCTGTCGGGTCCAGTTGTTCTGTTGTTGTTCTTTCTCCGTTTACGTTTTTAAAACTGGCTTTCCTTGTTTTCAAAAGTTCCGTTCTGTTTGTGCAAATAATAATGTGTGAGAACACCTAGTGTGTGATAATAATAATAATAATAATAATAATGATAATGATAATAATAATAATAATAATAATAACAACAATAATAACAATAATAATAACGATAATAACATGAATAATAATAATTATTATTATGAGGATTATTATTATTATTATTATGAGGATTACTATTATTATTATTATTATTATTATTATTATTATTATTAATATTATTATTATTATTATTATTATTTAATAGTAGTCTCAACGTTTGGATGTTTTTAGTTGATTTTTTTCTTTTTGAACATCAAGTCAATTCCCTTAACTTTAGATATTCAATCTGTACCTTAACACTTTCGCCGTCCATAACAGGCAAGCCGTTTTGCAGAATAGGAAAAAATGGCTTGGCAGCTATTTAAGCCATTTATGGTGGGTTTTCGTTATGGTTACAACGGAAATCACCTTTGATTCTTTACATTTTCGATAGTCTAACTAATTCCTATTTTAGATCTTCATGTATATATATTTCTACTGCACTCTACTATAGAAGAGGCAGACTATACTAATGATAACGCAAGTTCTCTTGTTTCTGTTTAGAAAGATTAAGTCGGTTTTGGAATGTTCAAGAACCTTATTGTTTATATACGCATGTTTCAAAGAAGTTGGCCATTCGCATTCTCTTGTACCACTTCTGGCTTATGCTCATGCCACTTCACATTGTGGTCGAATTCATTAAGTTTGCATATATTCCAGTGTAGTACATGGGCTACATTGTCGTGTCTCCATTTTTATATTTATGCTGTGCTAGAATAGGTATTCAAATACAATATGCGCTAAGATGTCTTCCCTTTCATTAAACAATATACGGTGATTATGCAGTTTTGTCAATGTAATGTTTGATGTACCTAATGTGAGTGGCTTGTTCTTGGAGTGCTATTAAGGTGCTCTCGGTATATCTTTTGAGATCACTCCTGACCAGCCAATTCTAGGTGTCATTATCTCTAAATGCAGTATTCATTAAGAATACACGTGTAGTTTCTTTCCAACTAATTTTAACCATCTCTCTTGCAACCTTTGATTTTTGTTCACACAATTTCTGTGTATGTCCTCTCTTTTCACTTCAGAAGAAGAAACTCATTTCTTTCAGAAATATATTTATATAGACAACCTTCTTCTATATTAACATCTTCGTAGATACAATTGATCTGCATTTCTTTTTCTTTGGAAAAGCTGCATAAAATGTAAGCATTTTCCGTGTTTTGGTGTCCAAACATTTTAGTTCATCTACATACCAGTGAAGTATATCGGCAGTATATCGAATGATAGCTACTGCTCTGGCATTGGCAGCATAGATTGTATTTCGACTTAAGAGATGCGATTTAATAATAACTCTTACTCTTCTATTGTACTAAGCTGTGACCTGCTTTTTCATTTACTTGTTATTAATCTTATCTGCCTCCAATATTCCTAAGTATTTGTAACCGCTCTCACTGTAAACATTCTTCATCAACTCTGTTGTTTGGAGTTCAAGGCCATCTGAATGGACGAGATTACTTCTTTTCATAAAAAAATAGCAGATTTGGTGATGCCAAATTCCATTTGTATGTGGTCACTATATAATCTGACCGTATTCATTAAAGTATCAAGTTGGTTTTGATTCTTTCCCGAAACATCAAGGACATCGATGAATAGTAAGTGGCTGAGATGGAATTCCTTTCCCAAGTTTATATCCTGTCTTCACATTACGTAAGAGAAGTGTCATCGGGATCACACTATTGACAAAATACAAAAAAGACTATAGCCCGGGAAAATCCCTCTCCTGGTTTTCACTTTACCTCATGTAACACCTCCTGAAGTTAAATTGGTTTCCCAATTCTTCATGCTATTCTTTAAAGCTGTTAGAATGTTGGAGATATTCCGAAACTCTCGAAACATTAGTGTATCCATGAATTAGGAACCATGTCAAATGCTTTCTAATAATCTACCCACGCCATGACAAGTTTTATACTTCCTTGTTTTCAGTTTCTCAGGATCATTTTATTGACCAGAAGTTGATCTTTGGAACCATGTGATCTTTTTCAGCAGCCTTTCTGTTTTGGTCCAAATGATCATAAATACTTTCAGACAATGGTTTTCACATAACTAAGAGGCAAGTGATTGGTCAGACATCTGCCACTTCTTATATTTTATGATTAAAATGTTCAGAAAGCCTATCTTTAAATATGGCGGGATGAATTTGAAAATCAGAAGCGCTGCTTGTTATAATTTCGGGACAGAGAGGTAAGGATCGTTAGTATAAGACGTCTATATTTAGTATTGTATGCCAATTGAATCTTTGTCAAAAATAAATGTGTGGTAAAAATTTAAGATATGTTAAAATCAAAGCGTATTTTGTGTTACACAATGTTATTTATATGTATGTGTTCGTGATATAAGCCGTTAATTCACCAATATTTTAAAATATATTTATATTGTACTATTTTTTATTTAGAATTTACCAATAGAGCGATGAATTTCGCCAATGTAGACATTGTTACAGCCACACACACATATATATATATATATATATATATATATATATATAGATATATATGATCATTTTTATTTATTCAGACATGTACAAAATCTGCGACATTGGCATATTAACTGAGATCTCATCAGGCAGAGTATGAATCCGATCTTTACCTCAGATCATATTTGGGAAAGAAAATGATTGAAATGGGGAAGAAAAGAAAAGAAAAGAAAGGAATTTTTAAAAGGCTCGTGGTTAGATTGGCGACCGTTGAAAATTCAATATAAAATGAAATAAAATAAAATGAAATTGAGTAAAATTAAATATAAGATAGAATATAAAAATATAAAGTATAAATTTATTGAGGATGGAGAAAAAGAAACAGTACTTAGAAGGCAATACAATGCAGAGGTGTGACGGATACACACAAGTTGGAGCAAAAAAAGACATGTAATGGTGGAACAGGTGAAATAGTTTCACCCTTAATACAATGAATACACACACACACACACACACACACACACACACACACACATATATATATATATATATATATATTTATTTTTTTACATAGACACACATATCTGTTTATCTACACACTGTTACAATGTTATGCACCACAATGGTCTGGTGGAAAATCTGTACGATATTATTATATTTTAAGAACTATTTCCTTCTTCAGATCTGTGTTCAACTCAAGTTCAAATGTGCATAAACCTCTTATATATATATATATATATATATATATATATTTATATATATATTTATATATATATATTTATATATATATTTATATATATATTTATATATATATATATATATTTATATATATATATATATATTTATATATATATTTATATATATATATATATATTTATATATATATATATATATATATATATATATATATATATATATATATATATATATATATATATACTCGTGTTTGAGCGTGTGTCTAATATAACCCGTTCATTCACCAAAACTTGGAAAAAAATTTTATATTGATTGAAATATAACTATTTTTCATTCAGAATAAAAACGTATTTATTATTTGATTTTTAATTAGTTGATATACTTCTGTCTACAAATATCAATAAATTGGTTAACAATTCAATGTTCTAATAAGGAAAATCAAATATTTTCAATGTTGTACGTTAAATATGGATTAGCAATTTCAGTTAATCAAATCATGAAATTTACAATATATTCAATATTTAAAAGTATTATATGAAACAGTTCATGAAACACCTTGCAAGTTATATCGCTAGGAAATAAAAATATTTCAAAATTCTTATGGTATGTAATTCCGAAAGTTGTCAACTTTTTTCTTTTCATTATTCAAGACAATCCTTAGAATATAATTCGTTTTACATATTTCTTTTTCAAAATTTCAATTCAGACATATTCTTTACATGTTACTTGTTTATTTGTTCTTTGTTACATTTCAAATTGAATTTACGAAGCATACAACAGATGATGTAAGCTTCAAAACAGTAAAATGATACATCATTTTTAAACTAAGTTGTTTTAGTGAAATATATTTGACTGCGAACTTATTTGCATATAAAAAAGGATGTACTATTTAATACGATTTTGATTCTTAAGCCAGTATGAGAAAGTTTTATCTCACATGACGCCTTCAAAAACATCTACTAAAACAAAATTGCCCACATATTCAATGACTGTAAATCAACTGTCTTTAATCAGGGGTGGTACGTAATGGGTGAACATGTCAGATTCATGCGAGTAGTATATTTTGTGTTTATTTATACATAAATAACACTAAACAATCCAACATTTTGAACATTTTGCAAAATTCAGAAGGTGCGGACCAATAGTTTTTGGCTATTACATTCATGAAAACCCTTTCACAGCCTAAAAATGGTCCTAAATTAAAGTACTATATCAGATTTAACCATCTATGCCCATTCATAGCTTTTGAGGATGTTTTAGGACCTGCAATGTCGCATGAAACCACTTTTTCACCGAAAAATGATAGATTTTGAGTCCCATGGAGCCCTAACGGCTGTTTCTGGCCTGCACCTTCTGAATTTTGCAAAATTTCCAAAATGTTTGATTGTTTAGTTTTATTCATGTATAAATGAACACAAAAAATACTACTCGCATGAATCTGAAATGTTCACCCATTACGTCCCACCCCTACTTTAATCTGTGATTCAAAATGGCTGAACACATTTTGTAGTAAAAGTATGCACACAGAAAACGAATCAATGTAAACACAGATAATTCCTGTTGGATCTCTGCGACAAAAAGAACCTTATTTTACATCAGTCCTAGTAAACATATCTGAGCAGTGCTTCCTGACTTCTGAATATATCCTTTCTCATGAATTAACCAAATAGACATCATCATATTAGAAATGTAAAATGCTGATTATACGTAAAATATTGATGTGCAGGGATTGTAAGAATTATTGGGGACTAGTTATGCGTACCTGGCACTGAACTCGTAAATGGAAAGTATACTTTTATTATTTAAATTTTAAGTTCAATTTAAATGCAGTAATTCTGTTTTTAGTCAAGTAGTAATAAAAGATAACATTTTATAAAAATAAGTCGAGATGCATTCTGATTGTATGAGATGTAACATAAAATAATGGATTAACAGAAAAATTAAATAATGTTTACGTTTCGTCAATGCATCTGTATGTATATTTACTAAAATGACTGATTTGTTTACAAATAAGCCGAAGTGCATATTGGTGCATTTCGTAAGTAATTGTTGTAACTAGAAGTCAATAAATTTAGTGCACGCTATTGCATTTAAGAGGTAAAAAATGATTATTTTCTAGCATTGGGATTTCTTTTTATAATTCGACATTTTTAATGTACAATTAGTGGGAGAACTAATTTCCTTAATTCAAAGAATGAAAAGCTATTATTAGCAACTGCTCATCACTAAAAGAGACGTCAGTAATAAATCGATTACAATTTTATTTGTATTTCCCTGAATTATAAATATTTTAAAAAATCAGTTAAATTTCTATGAAATTTCCTTTACATTTATATGTATTAAAATTTCAAGTTTTCCTGATGCAATCAATCTAACCTGACATGAGTATGTTTTTGCTAGCAGTATTTCAAACAATAACAGAATTACGTAACCGAAGAAGATGCGAAAAGAAAAGAAAAATGATGAAAATGAAATAAATATTTCTGTATCGCTGATAAGAAGTCAGTATTTTGAATCTTTCTTTTAAAAAATAAAATCACGGTTCTAGTGACCGCTTGCCGTGTGGAATGAATGTAGAATAACCATAAGTAAAAAGTGTACAATAAATTAGAATGAACAGAAGCAACCAGTGTTCGATTAAATTGATTCACTTAATCCGTTATTCTGGTAAACCGCAATATCAGAAGTATGCAATGTGCAAATGTAAAGGAAACGCTTTGTAGGAAGGAAGAAAGTATAAAAACGAAACACAAATGTCAGCGTTGCCGTCAAAAGGTCATTGATAATGTACATTTGTTACTTAAAATATATTTGTGAACACGATTACTTTGAAAATAATTTAAAATGAACAGAGGCAAGAAGTGTTATATCAATAGTGTTCTAGTAATCCTTGAATCGTGTAGGCGAGAACATTCGAATCAGGTATTGCGAAAAGTTAAGAGAAAATATCAAAACGTTTGTGAGGGAAAAAGAGTGTAATTAGAGGAAGTGTTCTTTGTTTAAGTAAAAAATGTAGAGTACCTAACGTACAATAGCAAGATTAAAAATGAAGTATTGATTTACTCCTCTCCAGGAGTCAGGCACAAGGCCAGTTTTTATCCTACTCCCACAAGTAAGATGTAACCCAACGTCGGGTCGGGAAAGTGGAGTTTGAAAAGCCAGCGCCCGAGAGGTGAACACTCTTGCCATTTAAAAATTGTCTGGGCAGCCCCGTCGGCATTCCCCAGTAGGGGCGCCTCAGACAGCAAGCAATAAACTTACTCCTCCCCAAAGAGGGGAGGCAAATCCTGGGAGGGTGCACCACCTAGAACTGCACAGGACAGACCCATTGATCAGCATAAGTCAAACTCCGAAGGACAAGACAATACCAGTATGGGGTGCAGTATCCATCGGAACAAATACTACACTTTGATCTTAGCCAAAAGGCAAAGATCCAGCTTAAAAATGAAGTAATAACGTTGCTAACGACGCATAACGTCATGTAAGAAGCAGCTACCCGGTGTACGTATAATGCAGTGATATTAGATAATAGTGTGAGAGGTAAAATTCCAACCACTTCTTTCACATGGATGACGATCGTAAGAGAAAATATCGAACAGGACTGAATATAACACTGTAGGGATTTAAACGAAACAAAGCAATTGTTTCTGAAAACAGGCAACACTAATTCTGAAACTTAAATCGATGTTGAGGACGATTTGTATATATATATATATATATATATATATATATATATATATATATCCATGTGTTGTTTAGGAATCTATACCGCTCCACAAGAAAGGACAATCACCCTTTACTTTGTATATAAAATATTATTATGTGTGATGAAAAGAGAACTCTTCTATCCCCTTCTATGCTTCGGAAGTGAATTACTTCCCTTGATCACTCTTTCATTTTTAGTCAGCCATCGTTTCTCGTAGAGACTAGATCTCTGCGTAGATCTTTGTCGAATAAAGATTCTTCAAGCAAACTCAGTCTTTTAAACTCATTCTATTCTATCGTTTTGACTAACTCATTACATTATGTACCGCATATTTCTTCGTGACGGGTGTCTCAAACTACGGAGTAAGACATTTATTCGAAGGAAATAAAACAAGTTGATTAAAATAAACTGTAAATGAATTATTCAATAAAACTGTAAATATATTATTCAATAAAACTATAAATATGTGATTCAATATCATTAGTGTGAATTTTTAAACTTATTGATCTTAACCAAACAAGCTGCACACTCAACTTTAATTTCTTATGTGTCTTTTTAAAACTTTATTATGAATTAGTTTTCGATTTACCATTTGTTTTATCACATACACTAGATGAAATGACGATTAAATGTTTATTTTTAGTTGACTGTATAGTTGTATATCTGTTAAAAATATGTTATTCCTAAACGGAACATCTTGAAAATATATATCGTAGTTATCTTCCTATTGCTGTTTATTTATAAAAGTCATTTTCATTGGAGATTATTCTAATGAAATATCGATTTTAGATACACCATGCAAAAAATATAAATAAATATGAATGAATATAATTAAATCATATATATATATATATATATATATATATATATATATATATATATATATTAGATAACAGTTTTTTCTGGGTCAAATGGAACTATTCGAACTACGTGACATTTTAGCAATTTACATATTTAACTATTTTCAAAATGTTATGGTACCTCACATATACGAACTACTTACACTCTTTAACTCACCATAAATACTGAGAGAACCTGCTCATCAGTATTGGGTCGCCCACAACCCGTTCAGTTTTTCTGTAACTTCGGTTTATTAAAGACTTCGAGATTGGGAAATACCAGTCGAGGATTCGTATCAACAATCAGTCCGCCAGGAACGAGGACATATCGGTGGCCTTTTATCCGTCGGGCTGAGGTATTAGGTCCAGGGTTGTCCTAGAAGGTCCACCCTCCCAGGCTTTTCCTTCTTTTCTTTGGGGTTAAGTAAGTTTATTGTATCCTGACAGGGGAATGCCGACGGGGCTGCCAAGACAATTTTTGATAGGCGAGAGTGCTCCTTTTTTAGCGTTGCTGGCTTGACGCTCCCCACCTTCCGGCCTTGTGCAGCATATTTCTGCGGTGAGGAGGAATTAAATATCCGGAACCACACCAGTATATACTGGCAGTTAAGACTGACGTACAACCACTCTTGTTCTCTGTTGTTTGTATACTTTTTTTTAATATACTTGTTTTCTCTAAACTCCAAGTATGTGTTTTCCTTCCGGACCCTTTTCAGGCCCACAACAACTGGCGATGAGGTACAGTACGGGTTTCTTAAAAAGGACGTGAGATTTCGAAGTTACACTGCCACAACAACTGGCGACGAAGTATATTGAGTTCTTTTAGAACTTTAATAAAGGGCAAGTATGGGGGAATCAACGGCAGCTTCACCCGACAACGTGCTAGCTATAAAACTGACTTTATCGACTGACCAAAAGCAAAAAACACGTTAAAGACTAGCTAATTTCTCCATAAAAAGAGGCTCAGTGATCTTTTATTGCTATTCTGGCACTGTGTTAGTTTTAAACAAGAAAATAATACATGATATTTTTTTTTCTCCAAAAGAGTCCTGTCGCCGAAAGAAAACTATTTTTCTGTTGACTAAAATACTGGCCGTAAATTCTATGGTTACGTGAAAAGCGTACTAAAAAGTGATTTTTCTTGTTGGTCGAAGAAAAGTAGGTTTTATACTCTCTTTTTGCGTTTCCAAGTAAGATTACGTTTAGCAGCGTAACATAAAATAAATAACTTCTAAAAAGGCGTATGCTATAAAGACACATTTCAAACATTAAAGATTTTAAAACTACTATGACAGAACTCGTAAAATTCCAAATGCAATAACAAGAACAAAAACGCCGCCGAAAGGCTACAAAAATTGAAGAAAAATTTCAAAAACCTCTACAAGAACAAAACATATGTCGACAAGAGGCAACAAGAACAGAAGAAAGACATCTGGAACAAAAACGACAAGTCGACGAAAAACTACTGTATCAAAATCAAAAACTGCTGGAACCAAAATGAGAAACCGATGAAATAATTGAAGTATTAATGCAAACAATATCACATAGGGGTCAAAGTAACGAGAACAAATATGCTTTTTCAGAATGCCGTTTGGAATGTAATGGACAATTTCACTTATTCCCCGGAAAATGGTTAAAAGCTTTGCTCCATATTTAAGAAGTTGTGAGGATCTATACAAAATAAATTGTGAAAATTAGGCAGACTCTGAAAACGTTCGCCTTACTGCTGCGAAAATTAGGCACCATCGAACATACCAAGTTCGTGAACTTTATTTTTCCTCAGAAAACGAGCGAGTTTGACTGTTTCTGAAGCTGTTAATCTTTTAACAGAATTATTCAGCCCTAAGACTTCTGTATTCCAGAAAAGGTGGAAGTGTTTTAATTTAGTCAAAAAAGATGTCGAAGATTAAGCAACATTCGCGTCAATCATTAATAAACATTGTGACGACTTCAACTTAGTTGAACTTAGCGCGGATAACTTTAAATGTTTCATTTTCATACAAGGACTTGTATCAGGAAAATGCGCAGAAATCAGACGTAGGGTTCTAAACAAGTAAGAAAGTGAACCAAATTTAACATTACAGAAATTAGCTGAGGACTTACACAGATTTAGAAGTATTAAACAATAGTCTAAAGACATTGAAGAGTTGGACATTGCGCACATAAAAAGGTACGTCAGAAAACACATTTCTACTCTCTTTCAAAACAATTCAAAACAAAAAGAGAGATTATTTCACGCGCATACATAAACAAGCCAGCCCAATAAAAAACAGTATAGATTATGGCCGAGCCCATGTTTCCGTTGTAAAGTCTTCCATTGAGTAATGTATTGCCCATACCGTTTTAAAACCTATCTAAGTTATAATAAAGTCGGACACAAGAGTTCACATTGCAGACCGAATAGAGGTAATATCATCCGGGTTAAATTATAAGAAAATCTGTACAAGTAGAAATCCTGAATATAAATGTATAATTACAATTAGATTCTAGTCTAGGCGTGTTGATAATCAACATACATTCATGGAGAAGTTTGGATAAACCGACCATACTTAGAGGCAACAAAATAGCCAGAGCAGTGACTGGTTCGAAGATCAAATTCGAGAATTAAATTTTTACCGGCGAAAATTAAAAATGTTCGTATTAAAAATACCAACACTTTATTTGGCATAGACTTAATGCGGCGATCAACATTTTTTGGTAGAATATTTAATAAATCGGACGACTGAGTCAGAAAAAGGAAATAAAGTATTTATTTCAACCATTAAAACTCGTATGTAATGTACTCAACATAAATTGTCTTCAGAAATTAAAGCATATGAGGACACAAAATTTAGGCTGCAAATAGCTAACACTAAACTGAAAGAAATTAAGTCATTTTTTTGGATAACCAGTTGAAGGTTTAAGAGAATGAACTCATATTTGGAAAACTGGAATCGCTAAAGTGGCAACTCAAAGATGTTTTAAGAGGACTTAAAAACTATGAAAGATAAGGTGACTTGTCTTGAAGTTGAATGTCGCCGCAAAGAAGAAGTTTAATAATGTGCTCTAAAGCAGAAGTCTAGAATTCAAAAGCTGGAGCATATCAAATCTCAATTTATAGAGACGCTCAGTTCTCTCATAAGAGACATCTAAATCAAATTAGGGAGCGACTATCGTAAGACACCGACAGCACTCCCAAGGAAAAAGTTATGATTAACAGATACGAGACTTTAGACATACAGGTACTCCAAGCAGGTTAAGAATGTCGACAATCCAAAAAGGAAAAAATACTGTGACTACTGGGAAGATAAGGCTTGGGAGAGGGTGTTATGGTACCTTACCTGTACTGACTACTTGAACTCTTCCACTCACCATAAATACTGGGGCCACTTGCTTCTCAGTGTTGGTTCAACACCAGCCCGTACGGTCGCTCTGTAACATCAGTTGCTTATATACTTCGAACTGGTAAATTCCAGTCGAGGATTCGTTCTCGACAATCAGTCCGGCAGGAACTGGACCATTTTGGTGGCTTTTTATATGTCAGGCAAATGGATTAGTTATGGGTATTCCTAGGAGGGCCACCCTCCCAGGCCCTTCTTTTCCTCTTTGGGGTGGAATAAATTTATTGCTTACTGCCTAAGGCGCCCTGACAGGGGAATGCTGACGGGGCTGCTCAGGCAATTCTTTTATAGGCCAGAGTGCTTCTTTTTTAGGGGCGCTGCTCTACTCTTACCCACCTTCTTGCTTTGTGCTAAATATTCCTGCGGTGGGAAGGAATTAAATATCTGGAATCACACCAGTCTATATTTGCTGTCATGACTGACGTACAAACACTATTGTTCTGTTTTATTATACTTATTTTTTCAATATACTTGTTTTCTCTAAACTCCGAGTTCGTATTTTCCTTCCGGCTTCTTTACAGTCCCACAACTAAGAGAAATAGGGAATACATTTTACTAACTTAACCTGTTTTATATTCGATCAGACTCAACTATTAAAATTAAAAGATAAACGATACTTGAGCCCTATTTACGAATACAGTTATATACAGTGAATGGGAATCCCAGTAAGTTTTTTTTATTTCAGTAGAATGCCGTCTCTTTTAATCTTAAGATAAATTATCATGAAATAAGAGAGAATTACATGAGGTAAGGTCTGGTGAGTACAGAAGAGATATTAGCTAACTTTAATAAACACAATTGTCTTAAGAGAAATGTATTCAGCAAAATACGCATGAAATAAATGGTTTTACAAACACTAAAGACCAAAATTAATGCGTGAATTTTCTCACAAGTGTTCAAAATGACGTCATTGTTGTTTTGAGTTTTACTTACCATAAACTACAGAATGATTTTCATCACATCACAACTAAAATTATTAACAATCGAAGCATATCTGACAATTTCTATTTCAAAATGGAATTGATTAACGATAGAATTATGACTTTTATATCTACATTAGTAAATTCCCGGGAGAAAAAAACATAATAATAAAACCTTAAGGTAAGTACATTTGTAGACATTCTTAGACTGTAAACATGGTAAAACATGTGCTCTATTAAGCTTTCTTTTGTTAGCACTATTTAGAAAAAAACATTTTTGTTATGATTTTACAATATTATATCGTACACTATTGCAAAATATTTTCCCAAATATCTTACTGAACCCTCACTCTTTGAAAACAGTTAACACTCGTTTAATTAGCATTCCCGGATTTATTTTCGGCTCAAATATCAAACAACATGCTATTTCACAGAATTCGGTAAAAATATAGATTCTATAGCAAACCGAAACAACTCTAGACACTACACTGTATATTTATGAATGAAATAAACGTAAGAATTTTTGTAGTTATTTAAACGTTAACGTTTATTGGATGTCGTCGATTACAGATCTATTACTGTTACATGTTATATGATATCACAATGATTTTATAAAACTCACATCGATAGATGATACTTCATTGTTAGATATTAAATAGGTGAAGCGCAAAATCTAATGGACTCTCTATGAAAGAATTTTCATTTCTTTGAAGCTTTCTGTGCAAATATTTCGTTTTAACAAATACAGTGACTGGCTTGATGAAATGAATATGAATGCTCGAACAACACATGGATTTACATCCGATCGAGGTTGTTGTAGTTGAACAAGAAATTGCACATTTATTTTCCGGAATGCTTCTACCAATTGATTCACGTAATTGTTTCTCTTCAAAAGAATATTATCTCAATTCTAATAAAATTCTCCTGAAAGCAAAATCAATTTAATGGTTGAGAAAATAAGAATTTCTTTAACCAGAAGACAAAATCTGAAGTTGCGTAAATTATGTTAATATATATTAACACGAATTAATATGTTGTTCAGTTAATATGTTGTTATATACGCAAAGAAACTTCTATTTTCATACATATAGATCTGAACGAATGTGTTAGTTAATAAAATATTTACTTTGTTAACGAATGAGATTACAGCTGCATATTATATGAAATAACTATACTCCAATTACATAATAATGGATTCATTTGTGAAGATCCAAAATACCTATATACGGGGCAATAAAGAATGAAATAAACTTCCGGGTATTTCATCAATTACTTTACGTGAAATATTCAATCTTTTCCTTGAATATATTTGGTAAAACAGACAAATGCCATCCTTGGAAACGACTTCATAATTCATAATTACGCGTTAAAGAAACTAATCATATTTATAAATACAAGAGGTTGCCCAGCATTTGGAAAATTGGTAGATCGTCAAATCGGAGAGCGTTAAACATATTTTAAATATCATTTGATGCAACTTAGAATATAGCTGATGCGTTAGTTCTTTACTATCTCTGTGTATTCTTAAATAATCTCTACCACGGAAATGTGAATGTGCAACACTTTAAGTGACTCTTTAAAAGATAAAGGCGAACACATGCCATACATAACTCAAGATTATCTGCAGCTGTTCATATGCTGAAATATGCATCCTGTGCTAACGTATATCTGTTTTAATATTCACACGTATAACAATCAGCACAGACACACAAGTATGTAATTACGTGTTCGTGTACTTGTTTATATATCCATGATGTATATGTATGCGCATTGTTTATATATCTATGTGATATATATATATATATATATATATATATATATATATATATATATATATATATATATATATATAGTACATTCCTGAAAGATTCTCGGTCTGATGAGGTTGACTTTCTTGGGAAAGTGCAACCGAAACATGTATGCACATATGTAACCAATAATGTTTGTATAAATAAAAATTTATACTTATATATATATATATATATATATATATATATATATATATATATATATATATATATATATATATATATATGCATTTTCATTTATCACTATTTCTCTCTTTCGCTCTCTCATTTTTATCTCTCTCACTCTCTCTATATATATAATAAATATTTGTTTTTTGTTTAATATCTATGTACGTATACATTTTCTCCTTTTTAATCGTGACTCATCAGCATAGAGATATAACTATTCACTACTGGTCGCATGATACGCACCCCGGATTCCGAGTATTTTACAACTAAAATCCCGACATCTAGAACCACTGGACCATTGCTGAATAGCGAATAAACAGTGATGATGGGTTAATACTGCATTTACAGTGCCCATCTAGAGGGTTTTATAGGTGCTACAAATAATATATATATACGTTGATTTATATGTAAATATGGTTTCTCATATATGTATGTTTGTGTGCTAGTATATATATATATATATATATATATATATATATATATATATATATATATATATACTAGCAAATATATGCTCTCTCCGCTCTCACATTTTTCTAGGCTGAGAGAATAAGAGAATGCCGAGCTATATAGATATACACACTGACCCAGAAGGAGGAGGTAATGACTAAAAGGATGATATCATGATGAACGCACCCCACACACAAAAAAGTTAGCGTCAATGCCTGGAAGCATGATATCATGACAACAAAATGAATAATAGACTATACCCCTACACATACAAATAAAGATAGGTTATCGTGAGAATATAGTATGGTAAGGAACTTCAAAAGAGTGGATTATGTCTGGAAGGAATGTATTGTGAAGAATGAAAATATACTTAACATAATAAAATAAGCACAAACCATTTTAATGTTAATATATTTAGAATATGTTTAAATAACTTTCGCATTTATCCGTTTAGATAGCATTACAAACAATGGCAATTTCATTTTCTACGTGAAACGCAGAATTGAAAATTGTGCGAAAAATATAGTCGCCATCATTATTAAAATAGAGAAATATGCTAACTAAGGAAAAACGATAACTTCCTTTCATAATTATCTAATTAAGAAAGACATCTTTATGAACCTGAGTTATCGTATTACTATAGCTATCCTCATTACCGACTTGTTGAATGTTCTATAATATTTTTCTTACCTAACTTTTATGTTGGTGTTTCATGTGTACGATTAAACATGTCATAACTATAACAAACATTAAAACCCCTGAGTTGGTTTTTTTTCTACTAAAACATGATTGACGTTAAAAACACGAAACTTATTGAACTCAAAATAATTTATATGACTGAAATAGTAATCAACCCAAATAAAAAAGAGTATTTTCAGTCTATTTTCCAATTTTAGTCGCATAAATTAAACGAAAATAAGAAAAGAAAGTCCAGCATGGCTTCATTATTACTATTTATTTATTGACGGGGGTTACTATTGATAAAAGGATTTATCAAGAAGTAAAAGAAAATTTTAAATAAAAAAGCAGAAAATTCAATTTTATATGTTTCAATTTTAAGTGGTAAACCTTTTCATTTCAGACTATGTATATTATTCTTTTAAAAAGTAAGTGTTGAGCTTTTGTGAGGAGGTAATTCTTGAGAAGATGCTCTTATGATAAAAGAATCGATACTACACTGCTTTTTTCCTTTGCTAAACAAAGTGCACACAAAAAAGAAGAATTAAAAATATACGTTCACTTAAAACTTAATTATGTTAATTAGGGGCCGATTTTTATCCAGAAGTTTGGGCAACAAATCTCTTCTGAAAGTTATACGCACACATTAAAACCACTTTTTTTCCTTTGATAAACAAAATGCACACAAAAAAAAAAATTTAAAATATACGTTCACTTATCTCTTGTGTTCCCCGTGTGTTTTAGTGCCAGTATGGCATTATAGGGTATGTGAGGGAGGTTCGATATCCGCTTCTACGAATTCTTCATTAATTAAAACTTAATTATGTTAATTAAGGGCCGATTTTTATCCAGAAGTTTGGGCAACAAATCTTTTCTGAATGTGATACGCACACATTAAAACCACTTTTTTCCTTTGATAAACAAAATGCACATAAAAAAAGAAGAATTAAAAACATACGTTCACTTATCTCTTGTGTTCCTCGTGTGTTTTAGTGCCAATATGCCATTATGGGATATGTGAGCGAGGTTCGATTTCTGCTTCTATGAATTCTTCATTAATTAAAACTTAATTATGTTAATTAGGGGCCGATTTTTATCCAGAAGTTTGGGCAACAAATATCTTCTGAAAGTGATACGCACACATTAAAACCACATTTTTCTTCGTTTGCTAAACAAAATGCACACAAAAAAAAAAGAATTAAAAATATACGTTTACTTATCTCTTGTGTTCCTCGTGTGTTTTAGTGCCAGTGTGGCATTATGGGATATGTGAGGGAGGTTCGATTTCCGCTTCTACGAATTCTTCATTAATTAAAACTTAATAATGTTAATTAAGGGCCGATTTTTATCCAGAAGGTTGGGCAACAAATCTCTTCTGAAAGTGATACGCACACATTAAAACCACTTTTTTCTTTCTTTGCTAAACAAAATGCACACAAAAAAGAAGAATTAAAAATATACGTTCACTTATCTCTTGTGTCCCTCGTGTGTTTTAGTGCCAGTATGGCATTATGGGATATGTGAGGGAGGTTCGATTTCTGCTTCTACGAATTCTTCATTAATTAAAACTTAATTATGTTAATTAGGGGCCGATTTTTATCCAGAAGGTTGGGCAACAAATCTCTTCTGAAAGTGATACGCACACATTAAAACCACTTTTTTCTTTCTTTGCTAAACAAAATGCACACAAAAAAAAGAAGAATTAAAAATATACGTTCACTGATCTCTTGTGTTCCTCTAGAAAAATAAACAAACCTTTTCGATCTATATCCGACTTATTTCGGTTTAGTTTTGTTTTTGTTCTTCACAGCTTCCAACGATCCGGAACTTCACATTGCCTTCAACCTTTTTAAAACTGTTATTATATATATATATATATATATATATATATATATATATTTAGATTTTTCACTTATAAAATAGATCATTCAGTGAAGACCGGGGTTGTTCCAATAAATACAAGCTCGATGATACTCGATTACAGAGTACAGAGCACTTATATGTGATTTTATGAAGGCTTACCAAAGCATTCCTTTCAGGACACAAATGATCACCATTAAAGATATTTTTTCTTACTAATATTATTTATTCAAATTAAATGTTTTTTCCTACACGTGTTTCACTACCAAGCAGGTACTTGCTTCGCAGATCACCAGGGAAATTAAACGTCTGGAATAAGGGTTTCAACTGCCGACAATACACAATGTGGCGTTGCAATAGTTTAGGTCACTTAAGAAGAGAAGAGGAAAAAATAAATAAAAATAAAAGTTATAATTAAAAAAACAAGAAAGAACAACGATAAAAAAAAGAAAGTCCTAGAAAATGTCTTAGAAAAGTAGCTCGTGCATTATTTCTGCCACCAATCCAACAAGCAAATAATCGGTCCCAAATGCATTAAAAAAACCAAAAAAAAAACCGGAACAATGTGCGATAATACACTTTCACGTCGGGCGGCACAATGATGAAGACCCCCCCCCCAAAAAAAAAACAAAAAACAAAACAAAAACTTAACCATTCAAGACCGCTCACAAGTTACCATTCCAATCCAATGATAGTATAGGAATTCTAAATCTAATTCATCACAAGGAAAAGCAACATAAATGTTCGTCCGGAATGCCAGCGGTCAGACGAACCTTATTTCGAGCCTTGTTCCCCTTCGAAATAAACACACGACGAGTTGAACGTCAATCTCGCAGAAACTCTCCTTTATTTTAAGAAAAAATCTTAATTACTAGATAGAAACTATTTATTCAAAATACTGTTTCTAAAAAAATCTATTATTAAAATTATTCTTTATAGAAATTAATTATCTAGTGTCTGGGACGTCATTTTACATTTTGGGAAAATATCCTTCATTTAATCAACTGCCGAATTATTATCGTGTTGTTGTTTAACGAAGCGAAAAAAAACCTATCCCGCAGAAATTATTTAAAAAAAATTATTCATATATCAAAAATAAAATGTAATTATAAAAAAGTTTTCTACAAAAATCTAGTTATTATTTTAAATAATTTAAAATATTTCCTTAACGGCTGTGTCTGTTTGCAACTCTCTGGGGAGAATATTAGTCTATATTCCATAAATAAATATTACTACGGAATATCGTTATCAGAAATCTATTTTCTATTTAAAAAAAACATTTTTTAATGGACGGTGTTATTTCATGCCACTTTACGTGAAAATATCCCTCTAACTCGTTAAATGACGGGAGACTTTGTTATTACTAATATAAAATCCCTGTACAAAATATTTTTATAAAAATCCAATTGTTTCTATTTTTAGAAATGAAGTCCGTGTCGGCATGCATGTTTTTAAATTATTTTTCCTTAATTATTTTTCCTCCATTCCTGCCACCCATTGTTTTATTTAATTTAATCTAATTAAAACTAATTTAATTTAATTTAACCTAATTTAATTAAATAGTGATAGCATCCAGGTTGTTATTTCTTATTTTTCACTTAAAATTACTTGAAATTCCCAATGCATTTCGTATAATATATCTATTTCTGAGAATAATTTTGATTTATTATTTATTATTCCATTATCTTTTTTATATATTACCAAATTCCCCCCCCTCTATTCTGTTGAAGAAGTATTTACTATAGTTGACTATCAATGGGCCTTATTCCGATAGAATATTCCTACCTTATCACCCCCAACCTAAGTCTCGATCCTCCGCTCATAATCGAATCAAGTCATATCTTAGAATGGGCCCATCCTGCCTATCTCTGCTGTAAGTTTATACTTCCCCCAATTTCGCTCCTATCCAGGTTTTAGGCTTGATAACAGGTAACGGTTTCTATGCAAACAGAATTGTAGTATTTCCTGCCTAGCGTTCAGTAAATTATCTCTAGATGCCATGATGTGGTACGACTCTAATGCACATAGGTGTCATCTCTTCCTTTTGTTCGGTTTATATTTGCTAGCCCTCCCCAAAATGGACCATTCCAGTTCGAAAAAATTTCAATCCGTAAGGCTCACGTGACTAAATTAAAATTATCACTTTTTTTACATGCAAACCGTAACATTTTCTATATTAATATTTCGTCCGATTAACTTAATTTACATGAGACTTTTAACTTTTTTCCGTCGACAGATCTAAATCGGTCAGGTATGAAAAGCGTACATGATGACATGTTGTCGGGTAGGAAAGGAATATATCTCTGTCTATGACATGTTATGGGGGGGAGAGAATACGATATCTCTACTGAAATATATCTTGGTTTAATAAAATCGCACAAAAATAGGCGAATCTTTTTTTATCATAGATGCATCCACATTTAGGCTCGAGAATATGCAAGAGTAACAAGTTACGTAAAATTCGAATCAGAATTTTTTTATATTTTTAATGAGCTTAGCCGATTACATAATTAATATTTAATAATAAGAATAATAGTAAAATTATTATTATTATTATTATTATTATTATTATTATTATTATTATTATTATTACTACTACTACTAATAATAATAATACTAATTATTATTATTATTATAATATTAACAATAAGACATTTTAATAAAAGAAAAAAGAAAAAAAAGAAAAAAAAATTAAATTTAAATGTAAAATTCTAATAATAAAAATAATGGTGATAATTATAAAAATAGTAAACATAATGGTGATATATAATAAACACGCATATAACTAAACATGTTAAAAGGGTAAGAGTATGGTTGTATACTAAGTTAAACATGGATTATGGTAAGCAACCTTTATGAACCCATATAGGTGTGGACAAGCAACTAACACACAGAATCCATAAGTTAATCGGCAAAAAACGTATACGTATGAAGTACAACACACACACACAATATATTCAAATCCCATCAGGCAATCACTATGAGCACATATGTTCGAAGGCACCTATACTCCATCCACAGGTTTAAAACGCCATACACACAACATTCATACTAATATGAGGGCATCAAAATACACATATACAAAATAAGCCACACATCTAGGTATGAATCACACAGGTAAGAATATGTAACCGCTGCGAAAAGCACAATCATCCGGCATATATAAGCCGATAACCAACTATACAATTCAGTTTTAAAACAAAATCAATCATTTCAATAGTTTTGCATTAAGCACTTATATATAAATATACAAATGTATAAACAGAACACATTACGAATTGAAATATTGTTTCATTCTGCAATATAGCAATATAGAAACATTAGGCTCCATTCTTCAATGTGAAAACGTTGAGAGCCAACACTTATTATTTTCTGGCATGAAGGAAATCGATCTTATCAAAGCTACGATTGAAATGTTGTCCCAACTATTTAGCCATTCTACGTTTTCTATAAATAAAACTGTTATTGTATAAAAATAGATCCATTTATTATTGAGCGCTGTTATATAAAAACAATAAATATTTTCCGGATTTTACCTAGATTAATATATATATATATATATATATATATATATATATATATATATATATATATATATATATATATTGTGTATTTAGGCAGCATTTTCTCAGTTATGCAAACATTGTTTAAAATAATAGAATTCGTCTGTTTAATTATACCTTTTTTTATTAAAAAAATTTCTAATGTGTTTTTTTTTGTATTAAAATTTTAAAAAATGGTAAATGCCCTATAGGTATCACGAACGTATTCGATTCTTCGTCGAATCGTCCTCAGGTGTCAAAAGCAAATGTTGACAATTAAAATTTAGCGACGCTGGAGTGGCACTACAGAATAAAATCGAATTACGTTAAAGATTTAAAAACGTTGCCACTGGTTTCATACGTGATAATGATACCCATTATACTGTGCGTATACTGTACCAGTCGACATCGGCTTTGTTGCTGTCAGACTATTATATAACGCAAAAAGGGATAGCTAAAGCAAGAAATTGTTTTTGACTAATGTCCTAAGTGTATTTTATTTAAAAAAAATGAAATGTATTTTGTTTAATAATAATGATACTTTTGAAATATGGATCCACACCTAAAAAGAAAATGAGAAAAAGTGTCCGTCACCATGGTAGGAGTATAAGTGTTTGTTTTTGTTTCTGAGGTGTCGTTTGTTGTGAAAAATTAGAAAAAAAATGGTAAAAGAAAAAAGAAAAAAGAAAGAAAATATGTAGCCGCCATGTTCGAACTACCTATTTGTATCGTTATGTTCGTTAATCATATTCTTGTATTCTAGAATAGGAAAGTATTTATGACGGGAAAAGTGTGTAAATAAACGCAAATGGAGATATAATAACACAAAGGTAAGTAACCGAATATACCCGCTGTCACCAGGGAAGAAAAGTTATGCAGTTACAGAAACTGCACGAAGACAAACAAATATGGAAAGAAAGTAAGAAAATATATGCGAACAGTAACGAATAATAAATGGCGTCGGTTACCAACAATAACTTCAGTTTTTATTTGGTCGATTTTGGAATCTATAAAAATTTGTAGTCAATCAAATCACCACAAAGAAAAGAGGGTGGCGACCCGTATTTAAGGCGTAAAAGTATAGCAGGAAAGAGTCAATAGTAAGTCAGCAAAATGAAATAATGACGACGGTATCAACATAAACTATCCATGAAGATTATTTCTCGGTGGAAGTGGTAACAGTTGATTTTTCATGCGAGCAAAGTTACTCCGACTTCCTGTATGTATGATGTTTCTAGGAGAATCAAGCGAGTGAAAACAGTGTAAAGATTACTGAAAGTGAACAAGACGTGCCTAATTTACGAAAACTCACATCAAGAATCACCCTAAAGCGTGAGTATAGTCGAATTCTATATACAACTTGTGTTTACAGAGCGATAATGTCTGAAATTAAAGCAACCGTCGGTTGGAAGTAAGAACTTTAATGAACAGAAATTCAAATTGTACAAGACGCGTCCGAAAAAAACGTAAACAAGTCAAGAACAGTAGAAACAAAGAAAGAAAGATATATATAAAGAAAAGATGTGTGCATCAGCATTTGATGTAACTTTCAAAAACAGGCAAAGACGCAGCAGGTTTAAATACAAGTAAGGAAGGAAAAAGAGGGAGGAATAAACGGGAACATAGTAGTCAGGCGAAAATAAATTGAGACGTACGTAGAAAACATTGGGGGAGGAGAGGAGGAGGTCAAAGGAATAGCTTATTAACTATCGTCGTATCGAGCTAAGTTCTGTTCAAATAAAATGTTTTTTGCAATGACGGTGTTAATGTTAAAGAACCCGGGTCTCTGAACAATTCCGTTCTTGTGCCGCTGGATAAGACAAGACTCTATAAGACAGCGGGGTTTAAGATCGTGTTTATATTTTAGCGAACTAGCGATACGTATGTTGAAATGATGACTGTAGGAAATCATGTGGGCACACAACGCGTTCAAGGTATCACCGTTTTTTATTGCACGGTTATGTTCATAAATTATTTTATTTAAACGACGCTGAGTTTCACCAAAATATATTTTCCCACGATAAGCACAATGGTATGGTCTATATTCCTGCTTCAGTAGGAGCAATGGAATCTTTATTTTTGGTTTTTATGTGTTTTTAAAAATGTTTTTTATAGTTAGGGAGGTAGCTTGAATAGTTCTGAAACCATGTTGGGAAAGAGAAGAGCAAATATGTTTGTCGCGTGAATCAGTGAGAAGAAAAATATTTCTAAGTATGGGTGATGTAGTATTAGGAGATGTTTTCGTATTTTTGAAATATATCTGGGTAGCTTTTTTCTTAGCGAAGAGGATAACATGTTTGGGGTACTTTAATGGTGTAAGAGAGGATTCAATTCTACTGTATTCTTGAGAGAGATATTCAAGGCTACAAATGCGTAGAGCTTTGAGATAGAAAACACCCGATAATAATACTATTTTTGATGTAATAATTGTGGTGTGAGTAATAATCAATCTAATCATTTTTGTTGGTTGGTTTACGATTAACTTGGAATGAAAGAATATTATTGTTTTTTGTTGATGAGAATGTCAAGGAATGCTAAAGAATGATAGTGGTCACTCTCGAAAGTAAACTTGATAGAGGGTTCAACTTTGTTAAGCGTTTGTGCTAACTTATCTATTTTATAACCGTCGGGTAGAAAATTTAAAATATTATCAATGTATCTATAATAAATGGCATTTTTATAGATAAGGTATGAAAAAGGACAAATTTCAAGAAATTCTAGAAACAGACAAGCTAATACACGACTAAAGGGGTTACCCATGGATAGGCCAAATTTCTGTCTGTAATAGTTCATGTTGTATTTAAAGAAAGTGAGGGTAATACTGTTCCTTATTATATCGCTGATGTTTAATTAAAAACAAGATAAATTAATTTTGTTCAAGTGTTTGGAGAATAAGTTAATACATTCGCTTTTATTTTGTATGAAACATTGTTTCTATTATTTCTCTTAACACACACACACACACACACATATATATATATATATATATAATTATATGATTTGTATAATTTATTCCATTTATTCCTACTTTTGAACATTTGATTTATTTTATTATCATTTATTATCATTTTATTGTTATTGTAGTTCTTGTAAAGTTTAGCACCAGATTAATTTTAGAAACAAATAATAAAATTAGAATAAAGAAAAGAATAACAAATAAATTGTTATTTTTTTGTTCATATAATTATATGATTTGTATAATTTATTCCATTTATTCCTACTTTTTAAAATTTGATTTATTTTATCATCATTGTTTTTATTTGTTATTTTTTTCTTTATTCTAATTTCATTATTTGTTTCTAAAATTAATATGGTGCTAAACTCTACAAGAACTACATTTTATTGAACTAAACTTTACAAGAATAACATTTTATTGAACTAAACTTTACAAGAACTACATTTTATTGAACTAAACTTTACAAGAACTACGTTTTATTGATTTAAACTTTACAAGAACTACATTTTATTGAACTAATAGAGATCCATTAAATTAACTATGAACTGCTTCTTCACGGTCTTCAGATGACGTCAGGGACCATAGAGCCCTTATCTTTTATCCCCCTTATATTACGTTCTTCCAAGTAAATGACTATAAAGTGAAATATATATCACTTAACAGAATTAATCTGACCAATAACATCCTTACTTGTCCTATGCTGTTCTAGCTTACCAGATGTCCATCAGCGTTAACCATTCCGTATAAACAATTGCATCTGAGAATCATATCTACATTTAACTTCGAAAGTATATCAATGTCAATAAAGATGCAACAATATTTAATTTTCTTTTTCTTAATAAACAGGGAGGAATCTGTTCGCAATATTTTATATTTTACTATTTGTAAAGATGTTTTAACAAACATTGTTTGCTTGTCGTAGAGAATTAGTTACCTCCAACTGTTATGTTGTATAATTCCCAATGTAGTTTCCCGATAAATACATATAACTAAAGTACGCTAGAAAATATTTTCCTAACATGTAAAAAATTTTTTCAGTGTTTTTACTAGAACTATATCAAATAATAGGTTATAACAAGCAATGCATATGTCCAGCTCCCCTTATATAGCCACACTGGACGGTATAAAAATAGCAATTTTAGAACCCGTCGACATTCTTTGGTGATAATACTCCAATCGACAGGTAATAATCTTCCCTTTTCGCTGAAAGGAGAAGGCTTACTCTTAAAATATTACCTCCTGAGCATATATGCCGAACACAATCAATCAACTATGACATATGATTTACATACATTTATGTCGAATAGCAATGTCGCTATCAACACTATTGAGAAACTTTCAAAGCATACAAAAAATAAGTGGAGAAATAGTATAAATAAAGTACAAAATAACTCGAACATGAAAACTACTGCTATTCTAGTAATCATAAATGCCCTTCACATCGTAAAACAATTTAAGTGATGAAATATCATTAATAAACAATCAGAAAACATTACTTCTCGGTCTTTTCAGAAAATATGGATTTAGTTAACTTTAACTAAATCCACGATAACACACGTTAAGTAAAATCAAGTCACACGCAGTTGACATTTCTCACGAATAAGCATTCAAACAGAGGAACTTAATAACTACTAACAGCCGCACAAAACAACGCGATTGATCGAACTAACTATATCAAAGCAAAGATGGACAAACCCAGGTAAACAGCAAATGAAGAAACATTGGAGAAAAAGACGAAACGGTAAATAACATGATAAGTGAATGCAGCAAACTTTCCGATAAATAATATAAGAACAGACACGACCATGTGCAGAAGGCAAGTACGCTAGACTGTATGCAAACGACTGCATTTTGAACACTCAGACAAATGATTCAAACACAAACCGGAGGCAGTACTGGAAAATGAACATCACAAAATCAGTGAGACATGGAGGTACAAACAGATGAACTCATCCAATCAATGAGACCAAGTGTAATAATAGTCAACAAGAAGGTCAAATTCTTCCACATCGTATATTTCACCGGCCCAGCAATGCATAGGGTGTAGACCAAGGAAACAGAAAAACGAAGTAAATACGCAGAACTTGTCAGAGAATGATATAGGACATGACAAAAGTTAAGACAATCCCAATAAACGTAGGAGCACTAGAAACAATCCTACAAAAACAAAAACAGAAACAAGACTTAAATTGGAATCAAAAGGAAAGGCTGAGACTATACGAAGGTCGGCAATAATGAAAACAGTTTAAATCTTCAGGAAAATCTTCGAATGTGGACACCAACCCATATAAACTGCGAACGCTAACCAGTCACATGGAAGTTGCAATACAAAACGGAAATAACACGACCACGTTAAACCTAAGAGAACAAAAACTGCAAAAGCTTTCATTCAACTGCTCCACCCGTCTAAAACACAAGATGGCACCAGACTCGGTGGATACCACAATATATAGTCATTAAGGGTCAAGGTGGATGGAATGGCCGAGGAAGGAGAGCACTAACCAGACCAGATACTGGACGAGTGCGGAGAATATTGGAACCTTTGGGAGGCTTTTGGCCACCCAAATCACAGGGAAGACCAATGATCGTTACCAGTGAGTAATCAACAGTAAGCTACTGTTGCGATAATACAAAGTGATTTGTATGGTTATCGAAAAATGGGGAGAATACTGGAAATATGGAGAGACTTGTTGTCACTCAGACCTCAGGATATATCATCGGTAATTATCAGTGAGCAGTCACTGTGTGAGAACTCCTAGTGAATAAATAATAATAATAATAATAATAATAGTAATAATAATAATAATAGTAATAATAATAATAATAGTAATAATAATAATAATAATAATAATAATAATAACACCAATAATCATGGGAGCACTAGGAACAGTCCCCAAAAACATGGAGAAAAGACTAGGAGAAATAGGAATCAAAGGGATAACTGAGACCATACAAAGGACAGTAATGATCAAAACAGCTACAATCCTGAGAAATGTCCTCGAATGCAGAAACTAACCCACATAAGCAACGAATGGAGAACAAACACATGGAAGTACAAGACAACAGAACCGGAGAAAATACAACCGAACGAGAGAGCCGCAAGCATAGGCTAACGCCACGAAAATTATGAACAGAGGGTCGAGGAGGGAAAGCGCAAACCAGACCTCCACTGGAAGAGCGCGGACAGCTCTGGGACCTTGGGGAGGCTTGTTGCCACTCGGGGCCCCGGAGGGGACCAATTGCCCTTAACAGCGGGAAGTCGTTGGTAGGTGGCTGTTGCGATACCGCAAGGTCATCAGCGGTGATGAACGAAAAGAGGTGGAGCATACTGGAAGTCTGAGGAGACTTGTTGTCACTCAGACTCCAGGGAATACCACAGGTTGTTGGCAGTGGGCGATCACTGACGATGACCAGTGTGATAACTCCTAGTGAGTGAATAATAATAATAATAATAATAATAATAATAATAATAATAATAATAATAATAATAATAATAATAACACGAAACAATCAATAAACACCACAACCTAAAATTGGAATTAGTTAGACTTTAGAAATATAAAGAAGTCAAGGTGAGTCCCGTTGTAATTGGAACGCTTGGAATCATAACGAAAAGCAACCATTACTGGCTTAAACAGATTGAAGTCACAATTTATTTTCCAATTCTACAAAATGCTTGCCCGTTAGGAATAACGAAAGAGTTAAGGTATAGCTTGAATGCCTTAAGTCAAAGGAATTGGCTTGATGTTCAAAAAGAAAAATCCAACTAAAAACATCCAAAAGTTTAGACTACTATGAAATAATAATAATAATAATAATAATAATAATAATAATAATAATAATAAAAATAATAATAATAATAATAATAATAATAATAATAATGGTTCTGTATAAAACAGAGTTATTGAACGACGTGTAACGAACGAGCGTCCATTACAACAACAAAAAATAACAACAGAAATATAATGTATTTAAAAAAGGAGATCCATCAGTGAAGATGATTATTGGTCCTCATGCGGATTTCCGTATAAAACAGAGTTATTTAACGACGTGTAACGAACAACCGTCGATTACAATAAAAAAAAATAACAACAAAATAATAATAATTTAAAAAAGAAGGATATCCCTCAGTGAAGATGATAATTGGTCCCCACGCGGAGTTCTGTATAAAACAGAGTTATTGAATGAGGTGTAACGCACGAACGTCTATTACAATAACAAAAAACAATAGAAATAATGTATTTAAAAAAGAGGGAAACACTTCAGTTGAGATGCTTATTAATTGCCATGCGGATTTCTTTACAAAATCAATTTTTTGGCGGCTTGTTGTTTATAGTGGATCGCTTACTATTGAAATTGTTGCAGCTGGTAAGTTTTTTCATTTAATTGCAAAACGTTCTAGTTTTTTATATATTATAAAAAAGGGATGTAATAATAGTTGTGGTAGTAATAATGATAATCATAGTAATTGATTATGATGATGATGATAATAATAATGATAACAATTATCCCAGTTGCGGATCAACTGGCATAGGTGGTTTAGAATCTTTAGCAAGCCATAGCGAACGCAATCTCTCTAAGGATAGCAAATACCTGATGGAATGCAAAGGCAGTTGTAAATGCCAGGTTGACAGCTGGCATGGTTTAACTGCATTTCATGGCCAGGATTGGGTCGTCAGCTTTGGATAGCAACACTACTAGAGATGGTATCTCAATAAAAATTATTAGGGAAGGAAAAAGTTTCACAAAGCATTCCTCATATTATTTTAATATGAGTGTTTAAAATTATCAACTGAAAACGACGTATGTTGGTCCAGAATGTTAAGTACAGGCCCCACGTCCGATGGGGGAACAAACTAGGCTACCCAAGTCGTCATCAATCGAAACCCTCGAAACACTAACTATAACACTAGAGCTAAGTGGACTAAAGTCTTAAATAGAATTGTAATGAAATGTTACTTGAAGAGTGATTCTCATAAGAGATGAGAGAAATCAGGGCAGAAGCGGCATGGGCGATCGGAGGGGTCATCGAGGAGATATTTTTGGCGAGATGTTGTACCAAAACACCGCCTCTATGGGTGATACGTTGCTTTTTTCCGCAGCGGCTTTAATGGTGCGATGATTCCTCTCCACTATTCCGTTGCCACTCGGCCGATACGCTGCTCTAAAAAATTGCCTTACTCCCCACTTATCGCATACCCCTTTAAAGGCTTCAGATCGGAAAGCGGGCCCATTGTCCATCAAGAGTTCCTCAACCGGCCCTCTCTCCAAAAATATCTCCTCGATGACCCCTCCGATCGCCCATGCCGCTTCTGCCCTGATTTCTCTCCAGATAGCAAACCTTCCCGGTCCACAGTCGACCATCGAGAGATACAATTTGTGGCGATAGTGCGTCACATCAATAGCCAATCGCTTCCAGTCCTCCGCGACGTGCAACTGTCCTGTTTCGTGTCTGGACGGTCTAGGGTCAATTGATTGGCACTCTCGACAGTTCTCCACCACTTCCCTAACCTCCTCCTCGGTGGTTTCCGGGTAAACCTCTCTGGCTAGGAATAACGTTCGTTCCCGACCAAAGTGGTGCATTTCGTGTGACCCCTTGACTTCTTCCCCTGCATAGCATACCGAGGAGACCTCCTTTCCCTCCTGCAGCCAGGCCTTCTTCACGCGTGTCATCGAATCCGCCTTGTTTTTTTCTGATGGGACCAACACGACAGATACTCTTAACTGGAACTCCGCTACTAGATCGGCGAGCGCTCCGAGTCTGCGCTTGATCAGCATTTCCGCAGCACCTTTGGTCTTAACTCTCTTATCGCCAGTTACTGCCGACCGAATCCACGATGCTGCCGTTGCCGAATCGGTTTTAATTTCAATTATTTTCAATCCCCACTTCAGGGCCAGATTGAGTCCTTTCATAACGGCATCTAGTTCTGCTACGTTGATATGGGAGAAGTCGTTGGTTTTTCTTAGCCATGCCGCATCCTCCACAGTTACGCCTCCCATCTCTAGTACGACGCCCAACGCCAGGTTACTGGCATCGCACCAAATCACACCCGCATCTCCGCTGCTGACATACCAGTCCCCTTTCACTGGGTCCTCATTCCTCACCCTCGCAATGATTTCTTGCAGCATGTTCATAACCTCCTTCGTTACACGGCCCTCCCAGCCAGCAGTGCCTGCTAGTCGTTTAATAAAACTACATGCTATCCTGAGCCAGCCAGCGATAGGATAGTGCCCGACCAGCCTCCCGCAGACTGAGAAGAGTTCTCGCTTCGTCAGCTCAGATCCGACTTCGGGTATTACACTCCCTCGTTCGAAGACAAGGCTTTCTTTTCCATCTCGCCTTAGTTTCAACCCCAGCACCCGTCCTCCATCCAGGGCCTCCGCCGGTTTTGCAGTTAACCCATACTTCTCGACATGGCTTCTTACTTTCTCCGCTGTCACCTCTGCCTCCTCCACCAGAATGTCGTCAATGTACGAACTAGTGGCCTCCTCCACTGAACCGTCTTTGCTCAGCACTGTCTTCAGCACGGCAGTCATAATTTTGGGGGCTGAACTCAGCCCAAAGCCTAGCCTCGTCAGACAATACACTCGCCCCTTGTACCGGACCAGCTGGTACTGCCAGAGTTTTTCATCTACATGGATCTGCAGATATGCCGATTTCAGATCGACAATTTTTGTGGCCCGTCCCATTCTTCTCCATTTCCTCATGACCTCCTCACATACGTCGATCCCCGTTCCAGTGTGGCAGGCTACGTGTCTGTTCAATTCTCTGAAGTCCAGTACGGGCCTAATCTTGTTTTTCGTAGGCTGAACAACCGCCAGTAGTGGCAACACTCCTTTTTCTTCCCCTGTCCACGGTTTCAGAATTCCTTCTTTTATCCACCTCTCCACTTCTTCCTCAAATCCTTTTCTTATTTCTCCTCGCAGGGTGTTTTCGTAGCAGCCCACTTTATTCTGTAATTCCGGGGGTCCAGAGATCCATTTCCATTCCACCGTCCACCTCACGCCATCAAACTTTGCCAGGGAATCTTTGTCCTCAATGCAGCAAACCTCCGGTTTTGGTATTCTGATGGTTCTATCACCTTCCACTCCTGCCATCCCCACTGCGCCGAGACGTCCGAACGTCACTTGGCTCCCTCGTAACGTGGCGCCCCCCAGTCGGTTAATTGCACTCATACCTATAATCACGTCAACACCACCGACCAGATGATTCAACACTAAGGCTCGCAGTCCAATGGACACCCCTTGCACCATTACTTCCGCTGTCGTCTCACCTAGGCACTTCACATCCCTGCCATCCACGGTCCTAATAGTCCTGGTTCCGCTCCATGACCTAGCGACATTCCTCGCTAACAACGTTGTAGTACAGCCTGTGTCGACAAGGGCTATGGCTTTCTTCCCATTGACTACTACCGGTAACCGAGGCAACGTTCCATCATGCGCCATCTCCGCACAGAAGGGGTAACCACTGGCGCAATAGCTCCCCTTCACTCGTTTCCCTGGTGCCATGCAGCAACACAATAGCGGCTAAGGTGCCCCACTTGTCCACATCGGTAGCACGTGATCCCCGGTCTCGGCTCTTTGCAGTCCTTGATCAGATGAGGGCCCTGGCACCGGAAACACTTGATTGCAGGTCTCCCCTCCTGTCGCCTCGCCGGCTGCCTCTCATTCAAGTGAGGCCTCATGCACATATTTCCACCCACAGCTGCAGCCACGATTGGGCTTTTAACATTTTTCACTAGGACTCTGGCGTGAACCAAGAGATCGTCCACTTCCATAGTATGGATCCCAGTGATTCTCTGCATGTTCGTAGAGATTTCCTCTGGGAAGCCGTTAACTAGGTACAGCTTTACCGTCATCTCCAGGCTCCTCCCCACGTAACCAGCCAACCCTGTCAGTCTCCTGATCTCTGCCGCAAAGACGTCAACCGACTCGCCGGTCCACCTCAAACTGGAAAGCTTACCAAGTGCTTCGAATGGGCCCTCAGCGAAGGCCAATTTCAGCCTTTGCTCCACTGAGGCAAAGTCTTCCTTGTCTTCATCTCGCATCTGCTGGTAAATCGTGAGGGCTTCCCCCTCTAAGTATAGCGGCAGCAGGGTGACCACATCTTCTATCTTTTGCAGCTTCGCCACCATCTTTAATTTCTCCAGCCACTTAATCAGGTCACCCTCCCCAGTAAAGGGTCTCAGCATGTGAGTGCTCAGTCTCCACTCAGCCATGGTAATTTGCTCGATGCGCCGAAATAGCTTGAGGTATACGTGACACTGCTGGCCGTACTTCCGCTTTCTATCCACTCCGAGACGAATTTCTGCAACGTTTTTCTTCACTCTCTACGAATCTGACTTTTCCCCTATGATCAAACTTCTTTGTTCGCAATCTAACTTGCCTCTGCCTCCTCCCCCAATCACTCCTCTTTTATCTCTTTCATTTCCAATCAGGAGCATCTCATTTGCATACCTCGTAGTCACCCTGTAGGCATTTAAAGAAACAAGTCGGCCATTCTTGTTTCCTTCTTCTTCACACGAGGTAAGCCACGCAAAAACGCGGTCGGTCGTTCTTGTTTTCTCTTCTTTTTTTTCCTCATTTACACCACATGCACCAAAGTGGGAATAAGCTAAGCCTGTTTAAACTATCAGAATAAAAACTTGCAGGACAAGCCTGGGTGATTTGAACTAATGAATAGTTATCTGCTATTGAAATTGAAGAACTAAAAAGAGAAATTGAGAGAGAGGACGTAAACAAGCTTGGGGTGATAAATATACTTGATGTAGTTGAAGAAAGGTCTATGGTAGAAATATGAGAGCGATAATATTGTAACTAATAGTAATCAGGCTGTTTTCACAGATGAATCGTAAAACATATGATAGAACATGTGATGACAGAAGATATTGATATTTTCAGATTGTTAGACGAAAAGCTAAGAGCTGGCAATTTAGAACAGCCGTCAAACCTGACATTTGTCAATCCAAAAAAACTTAAAACTCTCACGACCAAAGTGAATGATGTCTTGAATTTATATTAATAAATAATTTTGATCAGTGTAATAAAGTTATTAAAGCTGCTACAAATACTGTATCAAATCTACTCGGTGTAGAAATATGAATTAAAGAAGTAAAGAAAAGCCTCTGGTGGAGGAAACGTTTAAATAGCCAGATATAAAAAAACGTAGAAAGGATTTAAGTAAAGTGCAAGCTGTCGGAAATGGAAAACTCAAAATTCAGAGCGCTCGTGAAAAACTAATCCGTAAGTTTTACATACACCAAAAAGGTTTCAAGTGCGTAATTGAAAAACTGAACAGCGGGTCGTAGCTGCCAAAGTTAAACGTTACAGCGACAGAATTGAGCCGTATCGAAAAAAAACAGACTATTAGAAAACAATCAGAAACTCCTTTTTGAACAACTAGAAGGAATTGAAAAAGGGAATGACGTTATACCTGATGCTGACCAATCTAGTGCATTCTGGAAAGGCGTTTGGGAAAAGGAAGTAAAGTATCAATATGATGCAGAATGGATCAAAGATGTAGAAAGGAAGGTGCCCTCTAGAGTAGAAGAGCAAACGAATATAATAGTCACCGTTGAGATGCTGAAGGAGAGGGTTAAAAAGCTTTCAAATTGGAAAGCACCTGGATCTGACGAAGTCCACGGAGACTGGTTTAAAAACCTCCGGCTCGTTACCCACGTTTGGCAGAAATGATAAATGGCTGTTTGCGACAGGTAGCTGCCATAAATGTCTGACAAAGGGAACCACAGTCTTGATCATAAAAGATAAAACAAAAGGGGGTGAATTGACAAACATTATACCGATCACTAGCTTCTTAGTTATGTGAAAACTTTTCACTAGCATATTGTCTGAAAGTATTTGTGGCTATTTGGATCAAAACAATTTGCTGTCTGAGGAACAGAAAGGCTGCCGATAAAGATCACATGACACCAAAGATCAGCTTCTGATCGATAAAGCGATTATGAGAAACTGAAAACGAAGAACTACTAACCTTGTCATGAGGTGGGTGGATTATAAGAAAGCATTTGACATGGTCCATGATTCATAGATACACAAATGCCTGGAGATTTTCGAAATAGCCCCCAACATTCAAACAGCTTTAAAGAATAGCATGAAAAATGTGGAAACCAATTTAACGTCAGGAGGTGTTGCATTATGTAACGTGCAAATCAGGAGAGGGATTTTTAAGCGCGATAGTCTTTCCTCTTTGCTTTTTGTCATTAGTTTGATCCCAATGATACTTCTCTTACGTAATGTGAAGGCAGAATATAGACTTGGGAAAGGACTTCGTACAGTCAACCACTTACCTTTTATGGATGACGTTAAGGTTTTTGGAAAAGATTGAAACCCAACTTGATACCCTAACGAATACGGGTAATGTATTTAGTGACGACATACGAATAGAATTTGGCATCACTAAAAGTGTCATTTTTGTTATAAAAAGGGGTACACTTGTCCATTCAGATGGCCTTGAACTCCCAAAGTCAGATCTGATGAAGTATGTAAACAGTGAGAGGGGCTACACATACTTGGGAATTTTGGAGGCGGGTAAGATGTAAAAAAGGGAATGAAAAACCAGGTCACAGCTGAGTACAACAGAAGAGTAAGGAGTATTCTTAAATAACACCTCCACAGTTGAAATACAATCTATGCTATCAATGCCAAATCAGTAGCTATCATTCGATATACTGTCGGGATACTTGACTGGAATGTAGATGAACTAAAATGTTTGAATACCAAAACACGGAAAATGCTTACAATTATGGAGCTTTTGCAAAGAAAGGAGATGCAGATCGATTGTATCTACATAGAAAAGAAGGTGGTCGAGATTTACTTAGTGTTGAAGATGTTGTGAATATAGAAGCAGGTTGTTTATATAAATATATTGCTGAAGATAATGAGATTTTTCTTCGTGAAATGAAAAGAGAGGAAATACTAAGAACTGGGGTGAAAAAGAATCAAAGGATACAAGAGAGAGTATTAAAACTATTTGGAAAGAAACTAGAGTGTATTCTTTAAGAATACTGCATTTAGAGATACTGACAACTGGAATTGGTTGGTCAGGAGTGATCTCAAAAGATCTAATGACAGCACCTTAATGGCAGCCCAGGAACAAGCCACCCGCACTAGGTCCATCTAACATTACATTGAGAAAACTGCAGAATCACCGATATGTCGATTGTGTAATGAAAGGGAAGAAACCATAGCGCATATTTTATCTTAATACTCAATGCTAACACAACACCAGATACACAACAAAGTCGCTCAGGTACTACACTGCAATATATGCAAACTTTATCAATTTGACCACAATGAGAAGTTGTATGAGCATAAGCCAGAAGTGGTACAGGAGGATGACAATGTCAAACTTCTTTGGGGCATGTGCATAAACAGTGATAACGTTCTTGAACATTCAAAACCCGACTTAATCTTTCTAAACAAAACCAAGAAAACGTGCTTAATCATTGATATAGCCTGTCTATTCGATACCAGAGTGCAAAAGAAAGAACACGAAAAAAATTAATATCAAGATCTAAAATCGGAATTAGTTAGACTATGGAAATGTAAAAGAAGTCAAGGTGATTCCCGTAGTAATTGGAACGCTTGGAATCATAACGAAAAGCAACCATTAATGGCTTAAACAGATTGACGAGACAATTTATTTTCCAATTCTGCAAAAGGTTTGCCTGTTAGGACCAGCGAAAGTGTTAAGGTACAGCTTGATTGTCTAAGGTCAAGGGAATTGACTTGATGTTCAAAAAAAAAAACTCCAACTAAAAAAATTCAAAAGTTGAGACTACTATGAAATAATAATAATAATAATAATAATAATAATAATAATAATAATAATAATAATAATAATAATAATCGGATACACTCATCTAAGCAAGAAGACCGAAGGCGATAATATGAACAGGAAGGGAAAAAAACTGCCAAATCCTAGATTTCGCCGTCTAAACAAATCACAGGGTGAATATCAAGATGCAGAAAATCTAAGCAAATACATAGTGCTGGCTCAGGTTGAATGGAATATGGAACATGGACAAAGCTACTCTAATACCAATAATTGAAGGACAACTGAGAATAACACAACGACTATGGGAAAATAGGGCACTGTGATATTTAAAACAATCCTCGAGTGCCGAAGCCAACCCACATAACCACAGGTAGATTGATATCGAAGAACTCTTCGTAAACACAACGAGAAAAATAGAAAAAAAAATCCCGAGGAAAATATTATTATACTAATCCATGGGAACTGATGTTTCTAGGGTAGATATTAAAACAATAGTAAATATTAAATATTACCATTAAATATTAAATATTAAAACAATAGTAAAACCAAATTCTATAATGTGACACTCCTCACAAAAAAAAAACGAGCGCAGTGGCATCAGTATCGAATTGCGTTTCCAGAAAATGGTCACGAGGTGTCTAGTAAAATTGAAAAACTGAGAAAGAAAAGCAAACCTCATACCTCCGCTAGAAGGCCACGGAGATTATTTGAATATTGAGTAGACTTATTGTTATTCACATTCCAGGGAAACCTAATAAGACTGGATGATAAACGAGAGTTCCGATAATGCAAAGTGATTTGAAACGGGTATCGAAAGAAACGGTGAGTACTGAAAATGTGGAGAGACTTGTTGTCACTGCATAATCTGTTTTTATTTGTGAACGATCACTGTTAATAACTCGTGTGAACATTCATCGTCAGTAAATAATAAGCAATTGGAAGAAATGAAGATGAGAGGAAAGTTCAAGTTTTATTTAGAAAGCGAAATTATGGAGATGAGTTCTGGTGTATTGGAGACGAGGCTTGCTGTCACTTATATCTCAGCGAAAACTACTCATCAGACTAAGTAAGATTTTCTTCTACATAACATCATTTATTAACGATCCATTTCTTCATGACATAAGACACCATAACTCTATAAATTATCCCATGTATTGCAAATATTTTCCTCGAGAGTAGCAATATTTCAATTCTGCAGTGCTTACTTTCGATTTGCTGACGGTGATAAAAAGCGCAAAAAAATAAACACCTAATTTGCATCTGAAACGATGAAGAAGCATCTTTGAATTATCGATTGATGTGAATTACTTAAATAATGAGGATAATATTGAAATGGATACAAAGGAAATAAGAAACAATGAAAAGAATCATTTTTCCACTGGCGAAGATGGCAACAACTACAGAATTGATAGAATAACATTTCCCACAAGAATTCTGACGCGTTTGAACGGCATTTTTATTATCAATTTTTATCATCAATTTTTTATCATCAAATTTTTATTATCAAATTTTTATTATCAATTTATTATTATTAATTTTTATTATCAATTTAAAAGGAAAAGATTAATAATAGATTAACACGCAAATCACGTTAATAAAAGACGCCTATTTAATTAATCAATTAATGTCTACTTTTAAAAGGCTGGTCTCATTTATTCCTAGTAATATACGGTATTCTGTGTACGTATGTGTGCTAATTACTGGAGATTAGGTCACGTGGTATCCGATAGAATAAGTGGTCTTCATGTTAAATACACAGGTGTTCGTAACAAAGAAACGAGCACAACTTTATAAAGATGCATATTTAGTAGAAGTTTATGCACTTTTGCGAAGTTATCTTAATTGGTATACCTATAAGGGTTTCATTATAGGAAACATTCAATTTTATACCTGACTAAGAGGAAACTTGTGGCAGAGCTTCGGTAGACTGCTATCGGTACTGCTACTGGTGTTTTCGTTGTTCTTGTTGTTAAAGATGACAACTTGTATAATGAGGTGCGCATTCCTAGTTTCTAGAAGGTTCTGCAAGAGATCTATGAAAACCCACGAGAACTTGACACATCAGTTAGTCAAACTATAAGCTAGATAACTTCACGTTTAAATTTTTTTGAAATCACCGCCTAAAATTCGCCCCCATACAGAGGACTTTATTCCCTCAAGTAATCGTGTAAACAACTAATGAATTACAGCAGCTTCATTTTTTACACACAGAAACGCTTTCGTACTGTTACACCGGCCGTTCTAACACAAGAGAAACTACACCGGTTCTCACTATAAATAGTGCGAGTAGACAATCACCGGAGAGAAAAAGGACAGTATTGTAACTGTCTAGCCGAGTGCCAGTCAGTTTCCTTACCTTTGTACCTTTGATGTTAATACATTTGTTATCTTAACCCAACCTCGATTGACTTCTTCTTTTTACTGTTGGACTACTTCACAACACGTACTAACAGCAAAAAATATGCCTATGTTAAACATATTATCTCTAAAATCAATGTACACACTTATATGCACGCATGCGTATGCACACGTGTATTAAATTAACTACACATATATACTTTTCATTGGTCTGTAAATAAACCTATTTCTTCACTTAAAATAAATGTGCATGACTTCTTCTTGTTATTGTGTTTATCATTATTCTATTTTATTTCATTTTATGATTGTCGTTCATTACTGAACATAACGAGGAAATCGACAACTCTATCACTTTTAGCGTTTTAATTGTGTCTTGTAGAGTACCTTAATTTTTTATATATAAGACACATTCACGCCTTTCATGATTCGGGATGTATCCTCATATTTTTATAAAATATATTAAAGATATCGTCTCTTGATAATATTAGTCATCATTAACTCGTCGTTAGTTTAAATCATTTGATGCAAGTCCAAATTTCAGAAGAGATTTAACATCAAATTGTGCATGAATCCCGGCAAATCGTTTATCCAGACATTCAGAATACTTACTCAAACATTCTTTTGATCTATCATTTATATTGACATTTTTTAGTAGGCCGCATCTTTTAGTTATAGATAAAAAGTTTCTGTTGAGGACTTGCCAAAAATAAAACACCAAACATCTAAGAGGAAATGTTATTATGACGCCTGCAAATCTTATCCAGTTTTGAGTTTCATTACTGTACTTTCGATTTTTGTGTTCATCATGCTTACTTTCCAATCAATTCTGTGTAGGTGTGCCTATACATGTAATTATGTTGGATTGTATGTCAGTGCAAATTCAAATACTGCAAGTAAAGTTGGTATCGTTTTCTAATATGATTTGGAAAAGCAATGACACGTCTTTCAACTCAACATATAAACTCATATTTGATTCATGAAAATCTTTAATTATTATTGCTACGTAAATGCATCAATTTAAATTACAACAATCCTACATATCTCCAGAAAGTACTATTTGATGGCTTCTCCGTAGTTGACTAGTGACTTCAATCATAAAATCAATTATCCCCCTCGTATTCGCACATTAAAACGCAAAAATATGTAAAAGTAGGTTGAATAGTTTTATAGAGAAATACAACAAATATATTACACTGCAAGTTCAAATAAACTTTTTTGTTCTTTCGAATTTCATAAAATTTCCTTGTATTTATAATTTGACCGGATTTCAAATTCCTTGACTTTACAGGAGAAGTTCGAGATATTACAAAGTATTTTATAATCAATTGGATAAGGGTGTTTCAGGAATCGGATTCATTGTAAACAACTACAACTACATGTACACTATTTTAATTTCATTTGAGTAACGTTTTTATTCGGACACTACAATCAAATACAAGTAAGATAATATTTTATTTAGATAATGTAATTGTGATACCGTGCGTTGTTTTTTTATGGCTTTGAATTTGACTTTCTTCTTGTGTTGGGATCATTTTGATGGTTGACACCTCGTCGTCTTGACTAGGGATGGATGTTTATGATGTATTGTTTCAATATCTCTGGTCGTTTATGGATAAAACACGTGAAGCGTAGAACTGCTATTCTACTCGAAATACAGGTTTGCCTTAATTGTTCCGGCAACAACAGAGATGGAAAGAGAACTAAAACGTTAACTATTAACTGGCGCAACTAATGTTCATCTGAACCCTTTCACAAAAAATTGATATGCAGCATACGTTTCCAGTCTACTATTATACTCAATTGGTCCCCCGATTTATAAAATCGGGGGACTTATGTTTTGAGGCATGTCTGTCCGTCCGGATTTTTCTCCGCAACCATCCATTGAATTTCTCTGAAATTTTGCATGAAGTTGTAACTTTGGTCAGGTTACAAAGTGACATTCTCCGATTTTTGAAAAAAACATCTGGTTAGCCCCCCCCCCCCCCCAGGGGGTCAAAAAGCCCCTAAATGGCAAAAAATTACCCATTTCTCCCATAACGTTTGATCCATCCATTCAATTTTTCTGAAACTTGGCCAAAATGTAGAGGCAATTGTTCTGGATATAAAATGAGCATCCTTAACCTCAGAAAAACTCTGGTTCGCGCCCGCAAGGGGTCAAAGGTAGGTAAAAAATGCCCCACATTGCCTAAATTTATTGCATTTTACACTCGCCACATCGAGTCACATACAGAGGGGGACCACGCACGTGCGGCTTGTTATTTCTGTTATAATAGGAAACAAACGGAAAATTAATTTTTATATCATTCGCACACAAGTTACTTTTCTTCTAAACAGAAAATTATTACCGTGGTACATTTTGAAGGTCGTCAAAATATATAAAACTAGCGCGACCTGTTGGCCTGTTTTGGGCGGAAAAATTGAGGCAAGCCTCAGAAGTAAATTGACCAGAAAGACTCTTTTCACACAAAATACTATGGATTTATCAAGATATAGAAAAATACTCGTAAATAAAACTATATGTTATATTCAAATGAAAACAATTATCGAATAAGAACATAATAAAAACGAATAGTTAATTAATGTGATGTCCTTTTGCAAAGCAATACGCCGATTAGTAAACCTATCGCAGTCATTTGTCTACTCATGATGATTAAAAAGATGGTCTTCCTCTGTTGTCAATATGAATGTGGGCGACTTTATGAATCTATATATTTTCTTAAACTACACCATTAAAAGCATCTTCCTTATTGCCTTTTCATACAGTGTCATTGAACTACAGTTATCACAATACATTAGCACATTACGGCAGTTCAAAGACCTACATTGTTTAATCGACTCTTTGGTTGATGTGGAAAATGTGGAAATAAGATATTTTTCAAAAAACGAGTCACACTTTTCCCTTTTCTTAACAGACAAAATTTTTATTCGAATTCTACATTTTCCACTGGTCCTTCGATACAATGGAAACTTTGTGAAGCTTCACCAACACCACTCATTACACCTCTGATATTTCCCCAAAATTATTTCAAACCCTGACATCCCTGTACAAACTGTACACCCCTCAAACCGTATAAGTAAATCCATAGAATTTGGTATATTCGGACTACTTGGCTGTTGACTTATTAATTGGGAAAATTATTTCTCTAGAATAATATTTCATTGTAGAATTAGATTTATAAGATTACGATTTTATAAATGACGTATCTGAAAATTACGTAATATATAATGGCCAGCAAGTGATTAGCTTTACTTATACGTCAGATTTTTTTTAGATGAGGCTTGATAATTCGTAGCATTTGGTATATTCGGACTGCTGTTTTCATCTTGGGTGTTTATATCACAACGTTTCGACCGATGTAACCTCCGACCTTCTTCAGGTGTACTTTGTCGAACTCGGGAATCTGGACGGAATTTCGAACGGGGGTAGCATGCTCTCGTTCCATCTACCATGACTGGGGAAAAAGTCCTCACTAGTTCGCAATTCTTCGTATCGCCCGCACTGAGAACTGAATTAAACTTGTAACTATATCCACTGCGCCACGGCTAAAGTGACAGTCATCTGAAGGTTGAAGGTCCAATTCTCAGTGCGGGCGATACGAAGAATTGCGAATTAGCGAAGACTTTTTCCCAGTCATGGCAGATGGGACGAGAGCATGCTACCCCTGTGGATTAAATAAAGGGTTTCGTTCGAAATTCCGTCCAGATTCCCGGGATTCTTTTTACATTCATTTTTGTTTCGTTTTTTATTATGCCGTTATTTATAATAATATATATATACTTTTAAATATGATTTTGAAAGTTAAATTTCATTATTATCTATTGTTTGATCATTAAATAATAGAGTAAGCAAAATAGTCATAACAATGTAACTAATTTTGTTAAAGTAATGCTGTTTGAATCTCTATAAAATAATTGGTAATACATAGATTCTGAAACGTCTTTTAATAAATGAAGATTTGTTAAGCATTTTAAAGTCATGACTTTCTATTTGAAAGTTTAAATGCTTCCAAATTCATTTCAAATTTCGACAGGTTACTAAGTGATTTATTCTTTTTTCAACTATTACCAAAATATACATAGAAATACATACAAAGAAACCGAGATGCATTGTGGTCATTTAATTTCTTAAATTATTTTAAAGATAATTATATTACGCTATTGCATTTCTTGTTATTTCAATAAATAATCGATGAATAATAGATTAAAACTAGTAATAGGTAAAATGTGAGAAACACAGACATACAGACACAAGAGAATGTTGTTAATATAAAGATGATATTTCGACCACCATAAGCATATCATACATATTTTATTGCAATTATAGCTTTTATTAACACATTCCCAATGTTAACATACGTACCCCAAAAAAGAAGGAATAAAAATGCCGCCCATAGCTATGAATAAACACTTTCTTTTTCCTTATCGCCCACGTGTGGCGAGCGTGTTTATTTCCGCTTGTTTATGGTCTGCGCCCCTTGCGCCTCTTCCACCCCTTTCACTCTTTTCCACACGGCCCCTTATGTTTTCCCCATCATTTCATAACATCGTAAAAGGCTACACCCACAATTTGTATAACTCGTTCAGAATCTATCGCTTACTATGATTAATCTCATGATTATTATCATCGATTATAATATTTTAACTACCGTAATCTCATTCATCTCATCACCACGCAACATCTTTTTCAGTATAATCATATTGTAGTTTTTCAAATACGTAATTTAACCCCAAGCAAGGTATATTGCCACTGAGACGTAAGGGGGCTACTGTAATTAGAGCCTCCTAAGTAGGGAGTTGTGTAGCAAAACGCTTGTTAACATTACATTTACATATATGAAATAAAAAATGGAACAGTGGAAGACCCATAAGCTCAACGTTTCGCCCGATGTGATGTGGGCTTTTTCAAGAGCGGATGAAAAGTGTGCTAAAAATGATAAATTAGTTTTTTATCATTTTTAGCCCACTTTTCATCCGCTCTTGAAAAAGCCCACATCACATCGGGCGAAACGTTGAGCTTATGGGTCTTCCACTGTTCCATTTTTTTAAATTTCGTCGGATTGTTTTATACTTTTATCTACCCATTTACATATATGCATGTTGGTACAGTCGGGAAAACAGGGACCAGGGAGAGAATTCCAAAGGCAAGCGGTCCGAGATAAAAAAAAAGAAGCTATTTGAATAGAAAGTTATTTGCTATCTTGCAACCTGTACAATAAAGGGGTTTCATTTTTTTGCTAGTCAGGTTGGTCGAATATATCAAGGTTAGGGGAGGGGTAAAGTTCAATATGTTCGTCGGAGCACATTTCGTGGAAGTACCTGTCAAACAAGCACAGGGAAGCAACTTTGCAGCGATGGGGCAGTGGCCGTGGCGACAGTGGCGATGCGACACGGACGGTGTGGAATCTATTAACTTAAGGACTCTCTTTTAGCTATTAGTTGGTGCACCAGCCCAGATGTTGCAACAATACTCCATGCATGGCTGAATGGTGGCTCTATGGAGATATAGAATACTGGAAGGCGTCAGAAAATTTCTTAATCTGGTAGATGGAGACTACATTTTCGCAGCAGATTTGGCAGCATCTTCTATGTATTTATTCCAATTCATGTTTCATGTGAATGATAGGCCGAGGAGGTTGAACTTTGGACTCAGAAAGAGTGCTATCAGCCATGGCAATCGGTTGTTGGAAAGGTTTCTTATTATTGTTTAAGGAAATAAGCTTGATCTTGGTAGCATTGAATGTGACAATCCATTTTTTGCCCACTTCTACTACAGACTGGAGTATATTTCTTAAGGATTAAGCCATTACCTTGGATATGTGTGCGTTCGATTTGTCCGCATGTCGAGAATAAGGTGTGGTGTCGTCAGAAAATCATGGAAGTCGTTTATGATTACAGGAATAATAAAGGTTTAAGTACTGACTCCTGACACACATTTGTATATATGTGATGTGTGGGTGTACGACCATCGAGAACCACCTGAATCTATCTTTTAGCTTAACAGGATCTGATTATATTAAATATTCATCCAGTAATACCGTACAAATGACTTTTCCTGAGCAGACTTACATGCCAGACAAGTTTGTGGTATATGCGTTCAGAAATGACGGATAAAAGGTCCTCAGTAGAACGGCATTGGCTAAATCCATATTGATCAGCAGAACAAAATTTACCATTTTCGATGTGTTGGACGAGCGCTAGCTTGATTCGTGATTCACATACTTTAGCGAAGGGTGGGGGAGACTTATAGGGCGATAATTTTGGACGAAACACCATGAAGAATACTTTTAGAAGACACACATGAAAAGAAACGGATACAGTCTACTCTACACTACGACCAGCGATAATAGCTTTATAATAAAAATTAAATTTACTTATAATACTGTTAACCAAGTTCAGCAATTGTTTTACGGAAATTCTGGTACATTATGATAACATTATTTGATTGCTTTACATATAGTTGTAAAATAGGTTGTACATTCATCAACGTTTATTTTTTGATTTCACGATGGCCACAGTTAATAGATATTTTACTTATTAACAACAATGGGACGTTCAAAATCACTAACTGAGAGAGAAAAATAGATAATTGTAAAAGTAACGGTTAATGGAATCTACCCTGGTGTAATCGCCGGAAAAATAAGTTGTCATGTGAATACTGTAAATAGATGTCTGAAGAACCTTTCCCTACGGAAGAAACTATCAGATGCTGGAATATCCAAGACTATCACAAACAGGGATGAGAGCAAACCTGGACAATCAAGCAAATCAATCTTCCCGGCATCTGGGTGTTCTGACGTACCAGAATAAACAACGAATGAAATTCTTCATACAATGTCTTCTTTGAATGTTCTACTTACAAAGATTCCTCTTACATCAAATAACTAAAATTTGAGAATTAAATAAGCAAATACATATGTGAAGATGTATATGAGTAAGGTTTTTTTCACTAATGAAACCCGGGCAAAGCTTGATGGCCTTGATAGCTGAGAAAAGGGATGGGTTTATTCCAGAGATGAGAGTCACGATCGTTTGTCACGACAGCAAAAAAGTGGAGGAGTCATTGTATGGGCGGTTATCACTGGAGATACACTTGTTGCTCCTATAAGAGTACCCGAAAGAGTAAAAAGTATGTCTGCTGCCTATTTGCAATCTCTTGAGAGAATCTCTTGTATCTTGACTAGATGACAAGGGACTTTTTATGCACAATTCTCATTCTCACCCTGCCCACACCACTCAAACATTCTTAGGATCTTTGTGCACCAAATGTAGAAAGTTTAGGATTTGACCTCTATGCTCCCCAGATTTACACCGAATTGAACACATCTAACGATATGTTAGGGCCAATATACGTCAATATTCGCGTAAAACAGACTATTAAAAAGCCGTTAATAATACTGCAGCAATGGCAGTGCCATTAGCTATTATTAAACAATTGATTGATACAGTCAATACAAACCTTTTGACGTTATGAAGGTCAATGGTAATTATGTGAGTAAATAAGGTATTTGTGCATTATATGTATTGAACTATATATTATTATAGATTTAATTATATCAATTGATTGTTAAATATAACCGGCATCTAACAGACACTGTACTGTACAATGGAAATGAAATACAGGTGTCGGATAAAGGACCAGCTTATTGATATTGAAGTCAGCTGCGAATACACAGAATACGAAGTGCTGTAAAATCACGAACTGCTCCCTAGCAAGGCTTACCAACCTACCAGGATTGGTGGATGTGTGCTGCCAGCAGATGAACTCTCTAGTTTAAGTCAATGGTATACTAAAATGTCATCCTTTAATGTACGCACATATAGCCTAATCAACCAACTTCCAGAGGTGACGGCCTCTTCTGCTGAGCACACAATTGACTTGATTTGTTTCCAGGTACATGGGCTTTTCCCCGATGAACTCGACCTAAAGCATCTCGATGCAGGAAACGGGTGGGTTTTATTATCTACCTAGAATGATAGTGGCTATATTAAATGGAAATCCTGAGGTAACGGCAATTTCTTGTTACAGCCCAACAAATATTGAATATATATATATATATATATATATATATATATACAGAGAGAGAGAGAGAGAGAGAGAGATAGATAGATAGATAGATAGATAGATAGATAGATAGATAGATAGATAGATAGATAGATAGATATAGAACTTGATTTATGGATTATACATATATATATTTAAGACCCAAAATCTGATAGTAAAAAACAACTCGTCTCTACCCTTACACACCATAACAAACCAATGTTATTTATAAGTTTAAATACCATTTGGAAGAATGTAACTTGTATAATAATAATAATAATAATAATAATAATAATAATAATAATAATAATAATAATAATAATAACATTAATAATAATAATAATAATAATAATAATAATAATAATAATAATAATAATAAATCTAATGACTACATTGGTTTTACAACTGCTACCTTATCCCGCCAACTCACCATACATCTTGTAAACTGTAGTTCAATTTACTAACATCTACAGAAGCATAACTGCCAACCTCTGATTCAATACAGGTTTTGGTTTGTAACACTAAAATAATACATTCTGAAACTAATTTAAAAATATCTTCATTAAAACCGAACAACCTACAATGAATAACATAACGTATGAAACCAGTAACAATATTTTAATCCTGTGACACTGATTCTGGCGTCACGGAATTTAAATTGTTAACGCCCTTCCTGGAACAGTGTGAGAACGTTCTCCTGGCGTCTAACTGACTTCACGTGCCTGTTTCTTGGGCATCTTTTGAAGTGTCCTTCTTTCCCCAGCTATTCTCTTCATTCCTGATGATGATGCGACGAAGAATCGAAAAAGTTCGTGGTACATATAGAAAGTACATTAATTCTTTTGATCTTTTCACAAAAAGATCATTTTAAAAAAATTTAAATAAAAAATAATTAAGCAGAATAATGATATTATTTTTACTGTTTATAAAAATGCATATACGTTCTGCTAAAATAGAACATGATCAATATAATGATAATATAAAATTAATCTAAATAGAGCTAATAATCTAACATGATGGCATATTTGCTTTAATTATATTTATTTCTATAATTGAACCTATATTGATTGATCGTTGAATTTAAATTATAACACATTGTGAAAGTTTAACGAGACTCGGTGAAACTGTCACGAGAAAGCTAATGAATCTTATATATAACATTGATCCTGCGTAACACCGTCTCTTCCTGTTAATAAACATAAAATAAATAGTAGAAAATAATGTCCATTATATTTTTTTACTAATGTGAGAAGTATCTTAATTTCTATGTAAACAATTGAATTTTTCATTGTGTTTTAAAGAACAGGTACTATTTCTACAGAATCAAATTCCTTGCTCTTTACATTCAATAATTATTTTCATGAGAATTTGCGAAAACTGGATTTTACATTGATGTTGATAGAATCAATTTGAATGTCGAATGTTATCTAAGGAAATAAGAGAATATCTTTACATATCTCTTCAATGGTGAAAGAAAATAGCAAAAAACATGATTTAATAAGTGATTATTGTTTATGATATTTAAAATCCATATTCTGTTCAGAACATATTTTTTCGAATGACAACTGTACATTAGAATTTAAATAAATATCGAATGCTGCATTTGACTTACCGTCACAGTACAGATAATCATTGGCCAATAGTTGCATTTATATTAGGTATTAAAATATTTCCACAATTGTGTCATACACACAGACTGTAAAGGGAAATAAAAGCCTCACTTTCGTTATAAATGCTCCACCTTTCTATAAAATAATTAAACATGTTTTTTGTGTTCACGTTCCAAATATTTTAATCCATGATTCAAAACGACCCCCCTCCTACATGCAATCACGTAACAATCTGCCGTTCATTTGAAAAAAAAAATTTATATCTACAAACATCGTGAAATTATGTGTTGTAGGACAGCGCCTAAATGACTGGCTCAACAATTGTGTTTCTTAATTGAGTTGTTCTTTACTCTAGTTTCACTCACTACGATATCATTTTTTGTATTTGCATTTTCAATGCAACACATATTTAACACTTTAAATGTTTTTTTATTATCTCACTTCCATACATTGTAGTGGCTTTCTTAAGAAAATATCTCTCTTATGATGAAAAACAAAATAAGTATGTCCGGTTTACTTTTGCGGTATTAAAATGTTGCACAAAGCATTATATAATTGCGGCAGAGAAATAAACTATGCCTCCCAAAACCTGTTCGTAAATACAAAAACAAGTACATAGTTTTACCAAAACGGACCTGGTGAAAGTAAGAGAATTCTACAGCGAAAATCAGGTCAAGTGAATGCAGTCTACCACAGCTTTATATTTGAAATTCGAATGACCTTGAAATGTATATCGGCTTCGAATTACGAAAGCGAATTGTAATAAAATAGCTCGCTCGTATGCCTTAATGCTTGAACTCACTATTACATTATTAAGATAGTCCTGACATTGATTACAATTTCGTATTACAAAATCCTCCCTATACTAAAACAGATTAATTGTCTAGGATCCTACCGATCGATTTATAAACGAGGGATCAGACGTCAACGACAGAGAGGCGCCTCAACAGGAGAGCAGTTCAGGATTTTGCCAATCATCCCAACACAACAGATTAGATCAGAACAACGACGACGACTACAAGCACACATACACACTCTTCGTCTCAAACAAAGGGTCAAATTCACGCGTTGCAAAAATACATTTCCTTTTCTTGCACACACGCAAACTAGTCCGTTCTAAATTTTGCCAAATATCCCTTCTCAATAAAACAAAATGGTAATCTCCGACGTTCGAAGTGTATCCCACAAAATAGGACCCCAGACTAAGAATACATACATTCAAAATGGTGATTCCTACGAACGTTCTTCTGAAACAACAAAACACTACAGATATAATGAATTTACGTCAAACAACGACAACACACTCGCACTGTACACTACAAAATTACAACTTGATACGAACATTCTTCTGAAACAGCTAAACTGAATAGAGAAATGTGTGGGTTTTAAAGTTTCCAAACACATAAAGCCAAACGTCATTTCAAAATAATAAGAACCGGCCAAATTTACTTCCATGAAATAATATTTCAAATCAACAGAGCCCAATTTGAATAATTCACCAACTAAAATAGTGTAAACAAGTGACGCTGTCAAACTTATCTCTGGGATCTTATGAATTCGCTTCAACAATTTGAATTTTAACAGATAATATAACACCAGCGACGCTATCAAAGCTCAACTCTTGAATTATTAATTCAAGCAAACAATTCAGTTTTCAATTAATGGAAGAATTAAAAACAAGTTGCACAATTATTTCTCTTGCTATGAAAAACATAACGCGCACATAAAAATGTCTACAAGCAGATCGACGCCCCTTTCTGCACACAACAACCAACCATGCCGTACGCATACATCTTACAGCGTGTACATTACGCACTTTATACGCTGGCCTGTATAAAGCGATTATTTCATTTTCTCGCATCAAACTAAATATACACACTTACTAAATTTTATCGTATGCTAATACCAACTTACAGTTGAATTATTAGTATCTTATAGCATTGTCATTGTGTTGTTTTTTATTGTCATTCTGTTGTATTTTATTGTCATTGTGTTGTATTTTACTGTCATTGTGTTGTATTTTATTGTCATTATGTAGTATTTTATTGTCATTGAATAGTATTTTGTCATTGTGTTGTATTTTATTGTCACTGTGCTGTATTTTATTGTCATTGTGTTGTATGTTATTGTCATTGTGTAGTATTCTATTGTCATTGTGTTTTTTTAATTTTCATTGTGTTGTATTTTATTGTTATTGTGTTGTTTTTATTGTCATTGTGTTTTATTTTATTGTCCTTGTGTTGTATTTTATTGTCATTGTGTAGTATTTTATTGTCATTGTGTTGTATTTTATTGTCATTGTGTTGTATTTTATTGTCATTGTGTAGTATTCTATTGTCATTGTGTTGTATTTTATTGTCATTGTGTAGTATTCTATTGTCATTGTGTTGTTTTTATTGTCATTGTGTTGTTTTTATTGTCATTGTGTTGTATTTTATTGTTATTGTGTTGTTTTTATTGTCATTGTGTTGCATTTTATTGCCATTGTGTTGTATTTTATTGTCATTGAATAGTATTTTATTGTTATTGTATTGTATTTTATTGTCATTGTGTTGTATTTTATTGTCATTGTGTTGTATTTTATTGTCATTGTGTAGTATTCTATTGTCATTGTGTTGTATTTTATTGTCATTGTGTAGTATTCTATTGTCATTGTGTTGTATTTTATTGTCATTGTGTTGTATTTTATTGTCATTGTGTTGTATTTTATTGTCATTGTGTTGTTTTTATTGTCATTGTGTTGTTTTTTATTGTCATTGTGTTGTTTTTTATTGTCATTGTGTTGTATTTTATTGTCATTGTGTTGTATTTTATTGTCATTGTGTTGTTTTTATTGTCTTTCCGTTGTTTGTATTGCCATTGTGTTGTATTTTATTTCTGAACATCACAGCCGGTCTATTCATATTGATTATATTCTATTCGGATTCTCCAAGTATTTTGTTTACCAAAAACTGAGAAATCGTTCGTTAAACTTGTCAAGATATGAAAAATGTACTAAACAACGAATAACTATTTTGATCCTATTGCTGAGTTTTAATGTTACACGGACGTGGTTGCATCTCCTACACAGCTAAGTATTTAAAGACAGAAGAGTGGTTAACGTTGTACGTATTCCATAGATAACTCGACAATTAAATAAACCTGAAATATCGTCACCAGAACATGTTTCAGTTTTTTTTTAATATTAGTGTATCTATCAAATATATATGGCGACAAAAGTTTCTTCCTTAAATTAGATTGACATATTGAAGGATGTGAAAACCGATTGTCCTATTCAAGTACATTAAAGAGAGAAAGCAACTTACTTCCTTTTACCGGGGAATTGTATACGGAAATAAAACTAGAAAACCATCTAGAATTTAGAAATTAATCTAGGAATGTTAGAATTCGTAATTTTTCATTTCTTTTTACTAAAGATAACAATGAAAATAAATTAAATAGTGGGTGAGTTTTTTTTAATTTCATTCTTTATTAAAATCAAAGAAAATGACAAAATTAATGCGACAAAATGGAAACCATTAAAATTGTAACTCTTACATTATATTTTATAGAAGTTTAAATATAATAATATGGAAATACATAATGACGCCCGGAGAAAAGTTATGCTGGTAAAAAAGATCAGACTGTGTTAAATTTGAATAAGAAACTTAAAAATGACTACTGAACTCTTAGTTTTTGGATAAAGTTTGTATAATATTACAGGTATACACGAATGTAAAGGTTGAATTTTATTTACTAAAATGGCTGACGTTCGCTTTACATGGAAAAGATGTGTCCTATGAGAGAGAATTTATTTATGTAATTTTCTTTTTTTGAACTTCCGTACAAAATATTGACATTTAATTGAAACAGAAAATAACATTAATTTATAACTGTTTCCCAATTGAAATTAATCTTGCAATTTAATCTTCAATTCTTAACACATCTTTAACTTATAAATAATCTATTTTGAATGCTGTTAAACGAAAAATAATTTCCCAAATGTAAGTCGTTGACAACGAAATAATAATTGAATATTTTTCCCTGGCAATATAATTAAAAAAAACACAAACACTCTATCAGAACTATTTATTTTATTTATTTTACAAGACTTTTGGATAAACTTTCAACACGTTGCAAATTTAACTTGTGTAAGATACATTGAATAGCTGGCCAATATATTTTTACGGGCTACTATGTACAAAAAGGTAGACTTACAACTAATTCGCAAACAAATGTTTCCCTTAAGTGTGCTAATAAGAAGACAATTCAAATAACCTTTTTTATTAGAAACAATTCAAAATAAAATTTAACATCAATAAATAACCCCGTAAAATTTTGTTTGGATCCGATTATTTAATAGCAAATGGTGAATTTTGTGGCTAATTATTTAAATATGTGCATGCATTTTAGCCATACTTTACAATATATAATAATATTAGTTATGTCTGAGTGTGTTAAATATTGTTCATTTCAATAATGTAATGAATAAAGACAGTTAACATCTATATAATATATGTGGAATTAACGAATTACGACACAAATTTATACATATATATATAAAAATATCTTTTGGTTTTTCCTTTTTCATTTCCCATATATATATATATATATATATATATATATATATATATATATATATATATATATATATATATATATATATATATATGCGTGTGTGTGTGTATGTTTTTTTCTTAAAAAAGAGGAATAACATACTTCACTAGAATATGGTTTCTGTCTTTTTCCCCAATTTTCTCATCTTTTGTTTTTTGCTGGGGATGGGGAATCCTACGGGATGCCAGACATTCACTCGCTGTTTTAGAGACTCTCACCAAGAGATATCTTAAAGATTCCAACCGTCTCTTTAAGTTCAAGTCATTCTATCTCTCTTCTATTTGGTTGATCGGGTATATTCGCTAGAGGTATTTTTTGAAATTCTTTTTCATGAGTCCGGTTGCTCCTATAATTACGGGAATTAATGCACGTGTATTTATGTGCACAACACAATTAATAATTTCTGTCACAAACTGGAAGTACGTTTGTTTTAAATAAATATGTTCTCATTTTTACAGAATATAATTGCTTTCTATAAATCTGTTCAGTCGCTTTTGGTTTATCTCTTTCGATATTTGCATTCTTATTAACAAAGCGTGCATTTTACTACAACTATTTAGAAAATCAAAATACGTCATACAAACTAAAATACTGAATAGTGATTTCGATTAGAAATTGCAACGATTCTTACACAATAATACTTTAATATTTCTAAAGACGGAATGAAAATAATTCAAATGTTAATAATTAACTGAAGCGTCCTCTAAAGTAAGAAAGAAACTTATTATATAAATGTGGCAATATAAGCTCGTCCTCACTTATCTAATCGTGGAAGAAGAGCCGCATTCTCCTTATTGCATTTACTACTGGCTGTGCGAACCTCATATCGGAAGATGACATGAGTCTTTCTGTTTAACTAGGGGGGACAAGAAACACAGAATTGTCTCTGTCTCTTACCCTAACGTTACAACCTTTTATCAACAAATGGGTTAACACAACACCACTGTTGGATTTGACCGAAAAGACTATTTCTCAAATCCTGTGTCATCTAACAAACACCGACTGTTTCTATTTCACATGTTGATAACTGCTTAGTATAACTTACGTAAGAATTAACCAGATTTGGATAGAAATGTCTAATCACTAATGACTTTTCAATGTGCTATTAATGTTTAGCATCGTCTGTTGTTGGTCCCCCGCATATTTGAAATATTTAAACAGAAAGGTTGCCCAACGCTTTCTTAATAAGGATTATACATCCAACAACTTTTCATTGCTTAAATATTCGAGACCATCTTTTTCAATTGTCCCATCATCCTTCTAGTCACTTGTCGAAAATATTATTCAAATCATACCTTAAACATTCATATGAGCTGATATTTCTATTTTTCATTCTATTCAGGTGATGTTTACAGACTCAAACAAAGTGAAAAAAGTATAACGTAGTTATTGTTGTTGTTGTTGTTGTTCGTGTTCTTGTTGAAGAAATAGAGTGCGAATAATAAGAAGAATGCAATTGCAGCTTACAAAATCTACGTTTCTATTCGCTACGTTTGGATTGTAATCACGCGCACAGTTTGTACGGCGGCTATTTCACAGATAATCTGCCGCCACGTTCCAAAGTAGATAACGGCTAAATTTAATAGGCGGCTCATAAGAGTTTACAACTATCTTAAGTGATACGAGACGTTTAAATGGCTTTCGAAACAGATTTATTGCTTTCGACTTCAGCAAGCAAAGGTGGACTATGCTTACTCAGCTGTCTTAGATTAACTTGGGGAAAAGTTTGCGAAGATTTATCAAATTTCACATTCGAAGAAATATTCGAACAAATCTCCTCAGACATCATTAAACTACTGTTTATGAGAACTGCCGCTTAAAAAGTGGTATCTTATTAACATCGTTTCACTGATTTATCTTGATGACAGAAAATGCATAGTGAAAAATCTATGAAATACTTGCATTTCCCTAACAAAAAATAGTAAAGAGATAATTGAATTGGATTTTTTATGATTTTGTTTACTACATTGACTACATTTCATGTTCTTCTGGTACTGAACTGCCCGATTAAAGCAATATAATATATTAAGGCTCAAGTACTCAATCTCTGTAAAAACCTTCTTTCTATATCATATAAAATAAATGTTGCGTTGCTATAGTTGCATGAATGATCTAGGATTGATTGTTATCACAACATTGTTATCACAACATTGTTGTCACAACATTGTTGTCACAACATTGTTATCACAACATTGTTATCAGTTTTAACAAGAAAGAAAGGTAAAACTAAAACATTTACTATGATGGAAAAACATTTTGTAATTAGACTGTGAGAGTAAACAGAAATGACCATTTACAATTAATAAAGGTTTTTAATTACTGTTAACAATATATACTCTACCAAAACTAAAGAATCTAATTTTAAATCTGATAAGCTTTGATAAAAAACGGACAAGGACTGTTTTTTTCTCAAACATTTTGATGTCATCACCGAAAAGCAGAAAAATGAATACATTAAAAGGTGTACCATAGGTTCTGTCTTCTTGTTATGAACAGCAAAAGCCTATGGTCAACCACTATACATATATATGAATGTAACCAAGTATTCATAACCCGAATTAGTCTTTGGGTAGCGTCTAGATGCATCTAAAGCAGACGTGGCGATGGTGAAGGCAACAATGTCACACGCAGGGTACTGCTTTCTCAAGTTGCTAGTTTGGAACAGAATACATTTACTTCAAAAATATTCTTTCTCTAAACAAGAGTCGAAATACTTGTCTTGGGCTGCGTAAAAAGTTTTCCCCGCCCCCATATAACCATTGTCATCATGGCATTGCTTAAGTAGACATTTTCGAAGGGTTGACGGCACATATAGGCTGACCACATATTCGTCGTCGAACACTATTTCGTCAATTACTATATATTTTTTTGTTCAGTTTTGGTCGTCATACAAATGTTATTCTAATCTTACGGTCTAAAACTCATTTATCGCATCATTGCTCTCGAATTATGTCTATTTTCTGTATCGTGGAACGTTGGTACGTTACGGATGAGTCATCAGCATTTGTATGTGATGAAAACCGTTTTCGCTTATGATAAATTAACATTTATTGCACTAATTAAATAATTTGTATGGTATATATCTATAAGTAGATAATCACCACTTGTACCTACAGCACTGACAAGAAAGTTGCGCAAACATTATATTTATCTATAAGGTATTTTATGCTGCAATTGTGATCAGCCATACTCAAAGCTCATGTTTTTACTTTTCTATTGCGTATTCAGAGACACCCTGAATCTGTTAGGCCACAAGAGATTGTTATGTGATAACGGAGAATTTAAGTGATATATTCACTGAAAGCGGCGAGAATAAATATCTAATCATTCTATAGTATTAAACGACAGAGTCGGAGCATTCCACTGAGGCTTTTAGGAAAATTATTTTTTTTAAATCCTTGCGACAGTGCTCGACTTTGAATTCTTCTCCAAAAAAGCTTCGAATAATATATATATATATATATATATAAGAATATTATTTTTTGAAGGCGATAACAATGCGTTGTTAGAGTGACACATACGACACGTGGAATCGTAAAAACAAAACAAAGTGACAATATTGAAAAGTCAATAATTTAAAAAAAATTTTTTTATTATTTACCAGTGTATCGTGACCGTGGTGTTGGGTTGGAGTGTGTCCTTTTCATTATTTTTTTTAATTTTCGAGGGTATCCCTCATCCTCAGAATAAAATAAATACTACCACTCGTTGGAGTGTGTGTTTTTTTTGTTTGTTTTTTGCCAAAAGCCGGGGCCGGGAATGTTGGTTTGTTTTTAGTAGTAGGTCCGGAGAAGTTTCTTATTTATTTTTTATAAATTATTATTTGCTATTTTAACCGTTGCTGTTTATTTTGTTAGTAATTATACTGAGTAATTTATTTTTATTTATTTATTTATTATTTTTTTATATAACGTTGTTTGTTTTGTTAATAATATACTGAATAATCGTTATCTCGGTGGCAGGGGCTGATAACTCGTGGTAGTCAAGCTTTGTTTGTGGGAGTTATGTCCCTTTAGTAATTTCGTTCTATAAATTTGTTTACCGTGTGTGTGTAGTAGCAGATGTGATTGGGTGGGTGAGGAATCCTGGGTATGGAGGTGGGGCGTCGTTAATAGAGCCTTTGGTATATATATGTGTGTGTGTGTGTGCGTGTGTGTGTTGGTGTATGTATATATGTGTATATATATACGTATATGTAAAATACATACATGCATACATATTATTTTATTTATTTATTAATTTCTTTATTTTATTTCTTTATTTCTTTATTTTTTATTTTTTTATTTTTTTATTTATTTTTATTTTTATTTTTTATTTATTTTTTTATTTTATTCATTTTTTTTTTTGTTCGATTCTATATTATTATTTATCTATATTATTAGATTTTGTTATGTGCAGTCGTGGTATATAATGGTCGGGATTTCAAGTTAATAAGTAAGGCGGGCAACAAGTGCAACCACGTGTCCGAGTTAGCAGCAGGTGCAAGTGGTTGTGTGTGCACCAGTGTCAGTAATTGGGCTAATAATATGGGCCTAACTAACTTCATTTAGTGTTGTTATTGTTAATAGTATGTCTGCATAGTATCATAGATGTTTGTTAGTAAAATGTGATGATGGTGCTTGTCGTGTGTCGTTATATTAAGAAGTTGGAGTTTAGCTCGGCTCTGTTGTTCAATTTAGGGGATAGCTTTCTAATTAATATAGATTCTTTGAGTCTGAGATTGCCCTGGTCTCTTTCGCTAGCTAGTATCTTGACTCGTATGTCTTTGGTGGGGTTGTGGCCATGTGTTATATGTTTTTGGAAGGATGATGCCTTGGTGGTTACGTGTTCTTTAATCCGTATATGCAAAGGTCTCACTGTACTGCCGATGTAGAATTCATTGCAGACCGCACATTGTATCTGGTATATAGCATATGTGCGGTTGCATAAACCCGTGTTGTTGATGGGGCAGTTTGCTAGGGTGCAAGGGTTCGTGTTGAAAGGTGTTCTAGGTTTAGATAGGTGTTGTCTTAGTGTAGGTCCGGAGTGTGTGAGTTGAATGTCTAAGTGTTCTTTGTGGATGGCTTTGCGGATGGCCGAGGTTATTCTATCGCTAAAGTGTGGTATTTTTAGGAAGCATGTGTTAGAGGGAGTTTGTTTTGGGTGTTTTCTAGATGTCTTATTGTAGTGTCTGATGTTTTTAGGGTATCCATTCCGCTCGAGTATCTGTTGGAAGTGTCTAACAGAGGATGTCTTGTCGGTTTCCGTAGTACATTTGTTACGGATGCGGTTTACTTCGTTCACAGCATATCCTATTTTGGCTTTGGTAGGGAGGGCCGATTTATAGTTTACGAAGATATCTCTGCAGGCAGCTTTCTTGTAGAATTTGGGGTGAATGAGCCCTTCGTCGGTGATGCAGAGCGTGAAGTCTAGCAGTGAGAGGGATCCAGATGTCTTAGGGTGTTCGATTGTGAATTGTATTTTGTGGTCTGTGTTCTTAAAGCTAATGAAGATTTTGTTGGCTTCTTCGCGGGATGATGTGAGGATGAGAATATCGTCCACATATCTCGTGAAAAAGATGCTAGAGTGGCAGGTGTCTAATGCGCGTTGTTCTAACCTATTCATGTATGTGATGGCCAGTAGTCCTGATACGCTGGATCCCATAGGTAGGCCTGTTATTTGTTTGTAGGTCTGTCCTTTGTATGTGAAGTAAGTGTTGTCGACTATTATGTAAAGTAGCTTGTGTATGTCAGTGGCAGTGAGACCGAAGCAGTAGAGGTCGTTGGATGAGATGTAGTCGGTGATTAGGTCCACAGCTGGGTGAGCTGGTACGGATGTATAGAGGGATACAACGTCGAGGCTGAACGCATATCTGTTGCGTTGTAGTTCCTGGGGTTGCAGTGAGTGCAGTCTGTGTATTACCTCATCAGAGCTGCTGACGTGTCCTGGGTAGGTGGGAAGTAGGGGCTTTAGTAGTTGGGAGAGAAGCCAGGAGATCTTGTAGAGGGGTCCCTCTATGCTTGAGACTATGGGCCTTATTTGTGTTATGGGGCTGTTTTTGTGTGTTTTTATTAGGTGGTAGAATGTAGGGAGTCTGCTATTTCTTGTGGTGAGGTTTCGTTTGTATCTGTTGGGGAGGTTTCTTTTCTTACATATTAGTGTCCATGCTGTGTTTATCTGATACAATGTGCGGTCTGCAATGAATTCTACATCGGCAGTACAGTGAGACCTTTGCATATACGGATTAAAGAACACGTAATCACCAAGGCATCATCCTTCCAAAAACATATAACACATGGCCACAACCCCACCAAAGACATACGAGTCAAGATACTAGCTAGCGAAAGAGACCAGGGCAATCTCAGACTCAAAGAATCTATATTAATTAGAAAGCTATCCCCTAAATTGAATAAAGAAAAAAATAAAAAATAAAAAATAAAGAAATAAAGAAATAAAATAAAGAAATTAATAAATAAATAAAATAATATGTATGCATGTATGTATTTTACATATACGTATATATATACACATATATACATACACCAACACACACACGCACACACACACACACATATATATACCAAAGGCTCTATTAACGACGCCCCACCTCCATACCCAGGATTCCTCACCCACCCAATCACATCTGCTACTACACACACACGGTAAACAAATTTATAGAACGAAATTACTAAAGGGACATAACTCCCACAAACAAAGCTTGACTACCACGAGTTATCAGCCCCTGCCACCGAGATAACGATTATTCAGTATATTATTAACAAAACAAACAACGTTATATAAAAAAATAATAAATAAATAAATAAATAAATACATAAAAATAAATTACTCAGTATAATTACTAACAAAATAAACAGCAACGGTTAAAATAGCAAATAATAATTTATAAAAAATAAATAAGAAACTTCTCCGGACCTACTACTAAAAACAAACCAACATTTCCGGCCCCGGCTTTTGGCAAAAAACAAACAAAAAAAACACACACTCCAACGAGTGGTAGTATTTATTTTATTCTGAGGATGAGGGATACCCTCGAAAATTAAAAAAAATAATGAAAAGGACACACTCCAACCCAACACCACGGTCACGATACACTGGTAAATAATAAAAAAAATTTTTTGAAAATTATTGACTTTTCAATATTGTCACTTTGTTTTGTTTTTACGATTCCACGTGTCGTATGTGTCACTCTAACAACGCATTGTTATCGCCTTCAAAAAATAATATTCTTACTCTATACACAATGCTCCAAGCGAACTACAACATTCTTCTCATATATATATATATATATATATATATATATATATGGTTGATCTTTACTTATGTGTGTACCTATTTCTACTAACATGTAAACTTGCTTATCCACATTTCCATGATCTAATTTTACAGACAAACAGAACCCCCCCCCACACACACATATATATATATATATATATATATATATATATATATATATATATATATATATATATATATATATGTATATATATTTATGCATATTTGCTTTATATACATATGTATACGTTTTATCCTTTCGGGAATCATCACTGTAAAGATGATTATACATACCGGTAGCAGAACTCAACACCCCGGAACACGAATTCCAATGTTTTAACCCCCACGGCTACTAAAAACAACCTTATCAATCTGTGAGAGATTAATCATATTTAAAGGCTGCCGTCGTCAAGAGTCTTCAACTGCTGAAGGAACATGCATTAAAGCTACGATGGCGGCTGTGTTAATGCTACTGTCTAGATTTGGGGGCGACAAATAATAATGACTATTTGTTTTATCTACATACGTATACGTTTCATCATTTCAGGAATCGTCAGTGTAGAGATAATTATTCATAACCGTCGCAGGGGTCGTAACCCCAGAACACGAGTCATGTTTTTCACTCAAATTCCAACGTTTTAGCCCACGCGCCCACTACAAAGAACCTGATAAATCAGCGAGAGATTAAACTTATTTAGGCAGCTGTCGTCAAAAGTGTTCAACTGCTGAAGGAACAGGCATTATATATATATATATATATATATGTATATATATATATATATATATATATATATATATATATATATATTTCGTTCCTGTGGCAGCGCACAGAAGGAAATAATTTGTTATTCTAAGTGAAGCACATCAAAACAAGTATTTTCTTTTACTTCATGTGCTTTATTTTATATTCATATACTACCTCATCTTTCTTTTTCTTTACTCCTATGTTTTTGAAAGTGAATTTTAAATGATATAAACATAATTATTGAATATTATTTACGCTGTTACGCGACTCAACGAAAACAAATCGAAACGAAATGGGGATTTCAAGAGTTTTGTGTGCGAGAAAGAGAGAGAGATAGAAGTAAAGAGAGAGAGAGAGACAGAGAGAGAGAGAGAGAGAGAGAGAGAGCAAAGAAACGAATATTATCCGGCTATCTAAATGAAACATTTTTCGTTTCTCATATAGAATGACCATTCTTTTGTCAAATACGTCAATATTTACAACAAAGAAATATATATAATTGTTCTTTACTATCATGTCATGATATTATATTTATTACCTCCGACCAGAATGTTATGTTTTTTTAGTAGCGTTTGTGTGTCAACACTGTTTTTGTCTGTTTGTTTCAGTACAACCTAGCATCCACATCGCTTGACCAATCTGAGCAAACCTAGTCAAAGTATCGGTCATTGTGTTACATAGACCTCATTTAATTTTGAATATCTAGGTCAAAGATCAGAGATCAATGTCACAAAAACGACAATAACTTCCGGTCCTTTTATCGTAGCTACTTGTCCGAATTGTAGCCAATGTACACTCGTGTCTTATATAATATTGACCTTGATATTTATCTTTACCTTGAAGAGTTTGGTCTACATCAAAAACTTAACTGAATTTCAGCTTCTGATTTTTCCAAATTTTATGTATCCATTCAATGCTCTTTTATAATAGTAACCACCATGTAGAATTTCAGCCTAATTCAGATACTTTATACTTTGAGTTATCAATATTTCTATAGTATAACGTTAGACAAACCTCATACAATATGGAGAAGTAAGGCCTATCCTTATGTTGTCAGGTGGTAGCATAGAGTCTCACGACTGACTTATGTTCTTGTTGGTTTTATAAGTGGACGCATTGGACACATTTAATTTTCTTAAACGCTGATTGTACATACGCGTTGTTTCCAATATCATTTCCCAATGTCTCCATTGTTTAACTTTTTTTTTTATTGCCGAATAAATGTCAGACATAAAATCTATACGTTATAGAGGCATATCTAAATTCAAACAATATAAATGTGTGATCCTTGTTTACAAACTATCACAAGATAACGCAAAAAAATGTAATTACTGAAATATTAGAAAAAAGAATGCACATTTCTTTCGCAAAGAAAAAAATGAGCGTTTACCTCTTCTTTTCACACAAATTATTACATCTTTTAATTTCTTTGAATTTTTCAGATACACAAATACATTTTAAGATGCGTCTTTATATCTATTTGTCAAACCGGCCGTTCTAACAGAAGAGAAACTACACTCACTATAAATAGTGTGAGTAGACAATCACCAGGCAGAAAAGGACAGTATTGTTACTGTCTAGCCGAGTGCCAGTCAGTTTCCTTACCTTTGTACCTTTTATGTTAATACACTTGTTATCTTAACCCAACCTTGACTTGACTTCTTTTTACTGTTGGACTACTTCACAACACTAATTAAGTGGTTTTTTGTCGTTCGATTATTTGGCAACCCTTAACGTTGAAACAGCTTTCGTGTTTGGCTACGCATTTACGTTTAAAATATCATGTCTTTAATGTGACTCGTCCTTGCCATCTTTTTTCTATTTAATTTCTCCTGAGTTAACGCCTAGATAACCTCACATTTCAAAACGTATTCGAGCTAGACTATTTCACGCATAATAAGTTCGGATTGCATTACTTAATATCAGTTTCTTTTAAAATATATACCATTAGCCGTTTTGGAATAATGACTACTTCCTAGTACGGTCGTCATCCGACACAAATTTGTTTGATTGACAATTCGATTGATTACCGGAAGAAAACATCAATCAAATACATTTTCAAAACATACGTTTTAGTCAGTCCACGATCGATGATCTTTCCACTGATATTTTTTTCTTACGTTGCACTACAATTATTGGTTTCGTTGTCAAAATTTATTGGATTTGTCACGATTTTTCACTCAAATTGTTGACAAGCCGACAAGTGAATCCGATGCCACAGGACATTTTTCAAGCATTCTTGATTATTTCTGATAATTCTACATCAACAGTGCAAATATACTGTCGTTTCTTCATCTGGGTTCCTCCAATCATTCAATTGTCACAATTAAAATCAAAACGAAGTTAAGCAAGATGTCCCTTTCTACCGCAAAGTTTATCACTATTAAAAAGCTGATTGGAACATTTTCATATCCTTTATATTTGAAATCTCTCTTGAATCTAATTTAAAGAAGAATGTGTCCTACATCGTATCCGATATATCTAAGTGGTTCATCGTTAGTGTTGAGAGCTTTATACTCTCCAAAGTATTCAGAAAAAGACCAAACGATCATCTATGTTACACGCCTGAATGTGCCGTCACTATTAACACAGAAACAACTGTTTCAATTGCTTTCAACGAAATAAATGACATAAAACCAAAGTCTCGTTTAAAACTAACCGAAACCATTGCAAAAGTGTTATAGAAAACGCTAAATAGTTCTATGCACAATTGGTTAAATCTAGAGTGGCCGATCAAAAGCTTAGCCCCTATGAGATTTGAAGAATAGCAAACAAGGTTCTTAACAGATGTAAGGCCTCTATCTGAACCATTATTAACGGATCAGAGATTTTTCCCCTGGAATCTGATAACACCAACATATTCGCAAAGAAACTGCAGCTGATCTCACTCTTTAAGATCAGAGCGACATAACCCCAGAATTCCACCATTGACTTAAAGAACTCTTGGTGACATCAAAAGAACTGTCCAGGATGTAGCATAAACCTATATAGCACCACGATGTAAACAAGTCTACTGGTCCCGGCAACATTCCGATCATATTACTCAATAAACTGCAACCCGAATGAATTCATATCCTTACAACACTGTTCAATCGTTGCTTAAAGAGGAAATTATTTCCATCACTTTAAAATACTTCTTTAGTCTGTCGAGTATCTAAAAGTACTGGAGATCGATTCTCGGATTTCAGTACAGACCGATTAGTCTCGTGTGCGTCATGAGTAAGTTGCTTGAATCTGTAAGAAACGAAGAGGTCATCAACCACCTCAACCAAAAAAAACTACTTAGTAACAAGCAATATGGATTTCGACCTACAAGATCAACGGCTAAACTCTCTACCAGATTCTCATGAAATCATATTCTAATATTATTTGTTGCCATCTATACAAACGATACAACTACGGCAGCACTGCGAAGTGAATTGATGCTAAAGATATTTCTAAGTCTCTCTCTCTCTCTCTCTTTATTTCTATCTCTCTTTATCTGTGTCTCTCTCTCTTTTTCTCTTGACTTGGAGCGTGTGTGTTTCTTAATGGAAATCGCTCCCGACAAGGCACGAAGCCACTTAATGCAAGGAGCTAAAATTACTACTTTGAGATAAAACACTAGCCAACAATAAGTGTACGAAGGATAGATTCCAACAAAAAACAGCAATTATTCACCCTTTGTCAGAAATATCGCTCATGAAATGTGAGAACGAAAGGACAACATAAGGGAAGCGAAAGTCACGAAGCTGCCGAAAGTAAACCGAAGGTCCACTTTCTACTCTCCTCAAAGAGTATAAAAATAATTCATAATTTGATGAGAAGATTTGGTATCAGCAGATGCGATGCGGCTTATCAATGTCTCATTCTAACTCTTTAATCTCTTATAATTCTCCTTACGGTTGGTTAATCTCACATAGATTACTGTCCTAATCCGAATTTATCCAATTTATAAATTGTTTAATAAATTTTCTCAGCCTGAAGCTTTTATTTTCCAATAATAGAAAATGTCATAAGAGCAACTCGGTCGGCTTCTCAGTTAGCTTTTTACTGAACTTGTTGCCCCTACAACTTCCTGTCTCAATAAACTTCCAAACTTTTTACTCCAATTAATCGGTTTTAGAATTAGATGTTATCGATTTTAATTTCCTAAACTCTCAACTCATGATTGAGTCAATTTCATTTGTCAAGGTCGGTTTCAATTTGACTGATATATAGATTCCAAAAAGGGGTCATTCTGGATGGGACACAAATTAGAAATGTCCACATTGAGAAAGACTGTTCCTCTTTTTACCGAGGACACAGCAGATACTGCTCTTTTATCCTAGGCAGTGTAGCAGTCATAAATGATGTTTAGTTTTTAATGCATATCAATGAGGTGGTTTGGCTAAATGTTGGCTAATCCGCTCGTACGGCGCATTGATATCATTAGTTCCCTAAAGAACTACTTCAGCCCCTTTAGAAATTGCAGATGATCGGCAGACATTTCCTTGGCAACAACCACAACAGATCGTTTCATTTTCTCCTCTGCCTTCGTTACCGACATCAACTAAGCGGCAGCAGACTTTTTACTTCTCTCTATTTCAAAAACCTTTCGTTGTTGTTTTTGTATCAGAAGTGTTGTTTTTCTTTCGTGAAACGTTTTCGTTTTTCTCTATGTTAATAAAACCTAGAAATTTATCTAAGCATTTCTATATTTATTTCTATAATTGGTGGCCCGAAAAACATGCAACCTTCCGAAAAGCGAGCCGTTTAAACAAAACACGAAAAATATTGGAATTATTTCAGCAAATAACGAAATTAAAACACGAAACTTGAGAGTCAGACAACAGCTTAAACAAACACGAAGCTCATCCTTGTTTCCAAAAACAGCCAAGGAATACACATAGAACATAGAGATCAAACAAACAGCCGACACTTAAACGCTACTGAATGAAACTCCCGATATCTTCTGACAAATCAACAAGCAATCAATAAAACCAACAAACCTGTTATCTTCGTAATCCACGAAAAATAATTTACGTTAATGAACTAGGAAATGACGTTTCGCCAGTCAGAAAATTTCTTCTAAACAAAACAAAAAAGTAATAAAAAAAACTAACAAGGTAAGAAAGACATTTTTGTCAACTGGAGAAAAATTTAAACCTCAACTTACTTAAAAGCAAACCAAATAAAATGTTTCACTAAAAAACATGTGTACAAACACGAAACATTTTATCTTACAGAAGAAATAAAAAAAGAACAACTTTTCATTGAAAAATATTGGTATTTTCTCTTAGCTGAGAAATTTTAACAAAGTAACACTTCTATCTTCTAAAAAGAGAAAAAATATTTTTCATTAAAAAATATTCCCAGATACAAATGTATACACATTAGAAGGACAGAAGAAAATAATTTTGAATTTAAAACTATTTTGACTTGATTCAGTGAATTCACTTCACGAGACTGTTCGGCATCAGACGACAATTCTAAATCGTCAATTATATCAACAAAACAACAATAACAATTCATTTTAATTGACAAAAAAGTTCTATCTATTTGTCCCCGTTTAAAAAAACACATTTTTTACAAATATATTTTGTAAAAACCACCCTCGCCCTGCAAAAGTATTACTGCATTCAAAAGCAATACAAAAGCAAAACAAAAACACAATTATTCACACATATTTTTTCCTTTATATTGAAGCAATTTTCCTTACCTCAATTCTAAGTGGTGTTAGGATTACCTTCCCTTCTCGGAGGAAGCAGAGAGAGAGAGAGAGAGAGAGAAGTAATCAGCTCACGTGAATCACGTCAGAAGGGAGATGGAGAGGTTGGGTGTTTGATAGTCCAGTTGGGGCTCGGTTGGGCTGGTTGACCCGTGTCTGTTGGTGGACACATATTACAGTTATATTTAATGGCTAGGTTTGGACCCAGTGTGCGCTAGTTTACGCGTGTCTGTATTCTATACTAGTGGACACATATTACGCTTTTTATTTAATGGCTCGGTTGGCATCCAGTTGGGGCTGGTTGACGTGTGTCTATATTCCATACGGGTAGACACATGTTACGGTATTTAACAAATTTTCTAATGGTTCGGTGTGGACCCAGTTGGGGGTGGTTTACGCGTGTCTGTATTCCATACTGGTGGACACATATTACGTTTTTTATTTAATGGCTCAGTTGGGACCTGGTTGGGACTGGTTAACGCGTGTCTATATTCCATACGGGTAGACACATGTTACGGTATTTTTTAATTTTCTAATGGCTCGGTGTGGACCCAGTTGAGGGTGGTTTACGCGTGTCTGTATTCCATACTGGTGGACACATATTACATTTTATTTAATGGCTCAGTTGGGACCCAGTTCGGGCTGGTTTACGCGTGTCTGTATTCCATACTGGTGGACACATATTACGTTTTATTTAATGGCTCAGTTGGGACCCAGTTGGGGCTGGTTTACGCGTGTCTGTATTCCATACTGGTGGACACATATTACGTTTTATTTAATGGCTTAGTTGGGACCCAGTTGGGGTGGTTTACGCGTCTCTGTATTCCATACTGGTGGACACATATGACGTTTTTTTAATGGCTCAGTTGGGGCTGGTTTACGCGTGTCTGTACTCCATATAGATGGACACATATTACGGTTTTGTTTTGGATACAGTATCTCTTTCCTCGTTTACCTCAGGCCAACCTAATAAGTTACCAACTGTTTCTTTAAACGTGACTAACGTTGAAATTTATTTTTGGGAAGGCCGAAGATACTTATTTCTCTTTTTTTTTGCGGGTGGATCTCGGCCGAAATTTGTTTTTTGTTTTTTTTTAGAATTGTTTGCTTTTGGCTGCACATTCTGTCCAGGTGGGTCGGTGTTTTGGGTTTTTTTTTTCTTCTCCTACCCGGAGGTTAGTTCCCCAACCATAGCTGTTTTATTTATTTCGTTAGGCCTGTGAGGAGGTATTCTTTCTTTCTATGTTATGTTACCAGGCAGAACGAGCCACGATGCTAAAGCAGGTAAGCACGCGCTGTGTTTATTTATTTATTTATTTCCTATTTATTTATTTATTTCCTATTTATTTATTTATTTCCTATTTATTTATTTATTTCCTATTTTGTCGATTGTTGGCGTTTGCGACGGTTCAGTTTTCGTGGCTGTCGTGGGAATTCGAGCCTTAGCCTTCTCACTTTTCCTAACATTTTGCGACGGTCTTTCTAACATTTTGCGACGCGAATTTCCCAACATTTTGCGACGTGTTTCCCAACATTCTGCGACGTCACTGACAGTGTTGGGTTCGTTTGGCTTATTAAGACAGTTTGCGTAAATACAACAGTAATGTTGTTATTTATCTACATCCCACAGCGATAAGATGTGACACAAGGTCGGGAAAGTGGGATTTGATAAGCCAGCGCCCGAGAAGGTGAGCACTCTGACCATTAAAAATTGCCTGGGCAGCTCCGTCGGCATTCCCCGGCAGGGGCGCCTCAGGCAGTAAGCAATAAACTTACTCCTCCCCAAAGAGGGGAGGCAAAGCCTGGGAGGGTGGACCTCCTAGAACTGCACAGGACCAGTCTCGTGCAGTATCCATCGGAACAGATACTACACTTTGATCTTAGCCAAAAGACATTTTAAATATTATGAGGATAAGCACTTACACTGTTTCGTATGACAGATATATATTTTTAGATTCCAATATAAGCGGCATAGTTTTTTTTTAAACGTATGACTCTTTCCTATAAAGAGGGATCAGAGAAATGACCGCATTCCTTCTGTTTTTTTTTCTTTTGACATTGAACTTGCCGCTGGATTGTTCTCAGGCAGTAGTTTTGTTCGTCTAAGGACGACATTATAACCATTTCTTCTAGGGAAGAATAACTGGAATAATACAAAATATTCCTACTATTTGAAGGATTCCTTGTTTATATTTTTTACTGTTAAACTTCTTGCTAGAATATCACCATATATTCCTGCTTCTATTTGAGGTAATTTCAGTTACAGTATTCCTTGTAAGACTCTTTCCTTTGTAAGCCATGGATGTATCTTAAACGATATACGATAAATTAAGGTTTCTTTTCAATTTCTATTTCATTAACTACAACGTTTATTAACGTTTATTTTTGTATAAGAATAAATTGAAGGTTTTTTTGTACATCCATACGAGGAACGGACATTATCTGAAAATCGAGGGATTCGGGCATTTAGAAAAAAAAATGTTTCTCTTTAGTGGGAGAGTGAAGGAATTTTCCTTGACTCAATTCCAAGTGGTGTTAGGATTAACTTTCCTTCTTGTAGGAAGGGGGGAGGGGTAATCAGCTCACGTAAATCACGTTAGCAGGGAGATGGAGAAGAGGTGGGGTGTTTGATAGTCCAGTTGGGGCCCAGTGGGGCTGGTTTACGCGTGTCTGTATTCCATACTGGTGGAGATATATTACAGTTATATTTAATGGCTCAAGTGGGGTCCAGTGTGGGCTTGTTGACGCGTGTCTGTATTTCATACTGGTGGGCACATGTTACGGTAATTCTTTGATTTAATGGCTCAGTTGAGACCCAGTTGGGGCTGGTTTACGCGTGTCTGTATTCCATAATAGTGGACACATATTACGTTTTTTCATTATTTTAATGGCTCGGTTGGGACTCAGGTGGAGCTAGTTTACGCGTGTCTATATTCCATACTGATGGACACATATCACAGTTATATTTAATGGCTCATTTTGAGACCCAGTTGGGGCTAGTTGCCTGGTGTTCGTATTTCATACTGGTGGACACATGTTACGGTGGTTTGGCCAAATGTTGACCAATCAGCTTGCAGGGCGCATTGATATTATTAGTTACTTAATAAACTACTTTAGCTCCTTTAGAAATTGCAGACGATCGGCGGACGGTACCCTGACATCAACCAAAACAGGTCGTCTTATCGTCTCCTCTGGATTCGTCACCGACATCCTGTGATGCTATCTTCACTGAAAATATATTCATAAACTAAGCGGCAGCAGACTTTTTACTTCTCCTTATTTTAATAAACGGTTTCGTTGTTGTTATATAAGAAGTGTTGTTTTTTTTTGTCGTGAAAAGTTTTCTTTTTTCCCTATATATATAACTAGCTGGACCCGTCCACCAGCGTTGCCCGGGAGAAATGTAAAAAAAGTTAATTAAAGTGTGTAAACATACGGCCGAACGCAAATAGGTCACATTTTGAATTGTTGCAGGGTGAAAAGAGGAAGACAGGGATGTAGGAAAGAGGGAGACACGGTTTTAGGAATCTTCCTACCCATCTTATGGTACCAGTAATTACTCAGAATTTTCGTTTTGGATTTAACACCCGCTCTATCTAAAATTAAAGAGGCCTACAGAGCCGTATTAAATCCAATTCCCACCCGGTTATCGTTGTTTAGAAATTCCATTTTTTTAGATAGAAAGGAAAAATGGAAAAAGGAAAAAGAAGAAAAAGAAGAAAAAAAAGGAAAAAGAAAGATGAGTGTGCCTTCTGAGCACTACTGAAACACACAAATGTACTTAAGGATGTCGGCAGAGCAGTAGTAAATCATGTTCGTTTGAAGGAAAATGATGATATTCATAATAGGTAAAAATCACAGTAATTATTTTTTAAATTGTTACATGGTAACGTAGAATATAAAAATCCGGCCCTTAGTCCTCCCTCCTTTCTTCAATCGGAGGCGGAAGTATAACAATATAAGAATAAAAATAAAGATACATTGTATAAAACGACTGGGATCGAACCATAAGCCTTTCCGTCTCGGGCCTGTTAACCTTGAGGCGACCAACGCAAATATTTGGTCTTAATTTGGTCATCTAAACCAAGAAAGCCGGTAGCTGGCATGTGTTATAATTAACGATACGCCATAAGGCGACCAAATCTAGGGGTCATCATTCGCACGTTTTTTGATCATTTCTATTCAAGAAATTGAGGGTTTTTTCTCATCTTTGTATATTATGCGTGTAGGAGTAGGATTCAGGAAATGTCAACTTTATGGATATGTTGAGTATCCTGGCGTATATAGACTAAATCGGAAGTCGAGTCGCTAAAGTAATTGTAACCGCCATATAAAATTTCGAAATACAGAATGAACTATGTTCGTTAATTGCATTCTCTAAAAACTGGAATGAGTATAAATGTATACGAATAGGTTGAAGTAATGTAATCCGATATTCTCGAAAAATCAACGGAATTAGCGGGAGAGTCCATAAAATGTTTTCGTAATCTTTTGTATTATGTAGTAAATTAATAGCAGACAAATTGTAAATATTAACGGACACTTCTTTTTAGATAGTGTCAGTTCTTAAATTTTAGGGGGAAACGTTTTTGCTACCACCTATATATAGTATGTTTTGAGGAGAGTCGAATATTGTGGGGCAAAAGTAATATTTAGTGTTAGCTGGAGAAAAATAATAACAAAATTACTAAACCACAATCGAGTGAATACGCGTAATGTAGTGGTGAGTTTAGTAGCCTGTTATGAATGTGATTAGTTTCGTTTTCCTCGAGAATGTACAGGGGAAAAATTGTCTAAACTTTATATATTAGAAATATAGACATTGAGCAAAGCATTTCTATATTTATTTCTATAGCAGAATGTCGCTAATGTAGTTTGTTGTTAGTGAACTTGTGTCAAAGATGTTCTTTGCTTTTTACTTTGATTTTCAAAGACACTGTATTTTATGCTATGTATTATTTTTTACATTTGAAAAGTCATCTTTTTTTGATATTTTATATTTATTTGTTTTATTTCCACTTTCCGTTTAATTCTTAGAGCAGACTCACTTCTCTTTACACGCCCATCTCTCTCCATCCTATCCTTCTCTTAATTGTGTTCAATGAACCCCGTCTATTTTATACTATTCCTTATATTTTCTTCCTCTCTGTGCTTCATACCTATTTCCATTATATAATAACTTCTATTTTTTCTTTCTCAAAATAATTCCCTCTCGCTGTACTCATCTCTACTTCTTTGGTTCAATTTCTTCCTTTCTTAGCTCATTTATCTGCGTTTTCCCTTCTTTTCATCTCTAAAATAATCAATAATAGAATAACGCTATTCTGTGTGATTCCGTATCGATTTTAGCTTAATCTCTGTGAGATAACGTTCAGAACATATTTAGCCCTTTAGTCAAGTCTTTACCATTTTCCATCGTAGTATAAAATATCGATTTGTGATTTAATTTCTTGTTTTCAGACTTTCACAACCAAGGAAAACCAAGTTGATCTTTTTGTTGACGATATGGCAACTTGTATTCTATGACACCTCACCATTTGGAAAGTGACAGCTAGGTATTTTCTGAAAATAACTCGATGATTCGCGACGAAGCATTGTCCGGTTGAGCAGTTTTATTCAAAAGTATGTCCTTGATACAATGAAAGCGATTAAGAAAATCTAAAGTTTAATCAATCTTATTTCAAAAAGTGTTTTACTTTTCGAAGAAACTTTTCTTATATAATGTATATACTTGCTGTCCTTGTACCGCCCTCTGCACCCACGTAGAAGCTTGGATCAAAATTTGTCTTTAGGCTGAGTTGAACTTTACAACATCTCTCCCGACTCCACTTGTGACATTGACTTATTTTTACTACAAGTGGGTCAAGCTAAACCCGACGCATTTGAGTTTTCAGCAATTAGGATGCTGTCAACAAATCACACATAGTAGAAATACGGCATTGCTGGTCTGTGTTAAAATGATTCTCTAACCATATAATAACAAGTTTATTGTTAATTTATTCCAATAGTAACAAAGATTATTAAGCGTGAAAATAATAAACTAAATATTTTATAAAATATTTCTCTAGTGAAAAATACAGAATTGGAAAAAGGTCTCAAATATCCTAGCCGAGACTATAAAACTTTACTGTAGCTGAACGAACACGATAAACATTTATTAGACATACTAAAACTTATTTGAACATGAAGGTGTATTGAAACAGTTAATATATAATTTTATTCGAACATTAAATAAAGTTTAACTTAAATTATTCAAAATATATTTCTCCACATAAAAATAGCTGATTTCAAAATAATTAAAAGCTGAAGTAACATATTGTAAGAAATGTGCTTTTTAATGAATTTAGAATAATTAATACAAACTTTCAATTTTCTTTATGCTATTTTGTCTGAGTTCGATACTTGGCATCTTTTCCTGAAACGATTTCAGTGATGCTTAGGATAAGGGTTTGTACCGTTGAGACTCTCAGAATAAATTGCATGTGTTCTATCTTCAGGAGGACTCTCATGTGACGTATTATTAATCGTAATGACGCAGTACATAAACATATGTGTTTGCCAACAACGAAAGCGTTCGAGCCGTATATACACAGAGCTAGAACAATTCCAGGTATGGAACGTATTTTGCAGTTTTATTTAAATTTGAAAACGTGTTGCAGTTTCCATTTTGATAGCAAATGGTAAGGAATCAGCTCACAATTAATTCATGCTGATATGAAAACGGTCCAACTGACGGGATAAAATTGCTGTACGACCAAAAATGGCCTGCTGGCTGTGAGATTTACATGAATAGTTATTTGTATCTTGAAAAGACAAACGCAAATAACACTTACTAGATATGTCATCACGCGACGTTAGAGTCCTAGACACTTAGCCGTGTCAAAAGTGTCCTCGACGAAATATCGTCCTTTTCAACCTCTAGCCTAGCATTAGTCACGCCAAGTGTCCACGAAATTATCCAATCACTGACAACTTTCTATTTAGAAAATTTTCATTATAGGGCTGCGTCCACCAACTAATGCATCTAGTAGTGTTTAGTACGTCGAAGTCAAACCAAGTTGACACACGATGTTTTTCCCGATATATTTCCCTTTGGCACCGTTCTAAATTATGTGTTATTCGTCTTTTATTCTAGAACGATTTTCAGAATAGAAATTGTATATTTTGCTAGATTTTATTTATACTTGGTGAACGTTACAATCAAGGAATAGTAACATTAAGATAAGCCGGCGTAAACATTTGCTTTTGAGTTGATGGTGGATAAGTGAAAATAAAAAATGTCGCAACGGCTATTTCTTCTTTCTAAGATTACAAAGCACTTTACATTCCGTTTATTGAGATTGCTATGTTTATGATACTACCATAAAATATAGCAGATTAAAAGTAAACTTTCAATAAATACATTTTCGTAAACTACACACGTCTAATATTTTAATGTATTTATTTTATTTGGGAAAATCGTACCTTGTTATATATTCATTTAATATACCTCGATTTATACTAATCTAGTCGTGATGATGGACGTTGGTTGTCGCAATTCCCCTATAACAGCTAGCACGCCATGTTGTCGCGATCGACCATTGCTCATTCTACAATCACGCCGAGGAATGCTGAAAAGCAATTTCATTTAAGATATATTTTTGTAAATGAGAAAGAAATAACACAATATAAATCTTTGGTTGTGTGTGTCATAGATCCCAGTGTACTATGATATATACATTTGATGGCATCAAGATAGAGAAAGAGAGAGAGAGAGAGAACATCAGAGCGCGAAAGAGGTTTTAAAGCGCCAAACTCCTCTTAAGTTATGATTTTCTTAAACAACATATCTGTGTTGTTTCGGTCACTTCTCCGAGAACTGACTTAACACAAAAAAATCCGCTTCCACTTCATAACTTAACTTCACATTTTCCTATCTTCACTTCCTTTCTCACGGTGCAATTCTTTTGTCATCTCACTTTTGAATTTGTTAAACATGTTATCCTTGAACAAAGAATAGTGCCTCTGCTCTCCAATATAACCTGAGAATTATAACTATCTAACGCACCTATCTTTTTCTTATATTTTAGAATATATCGATGTCATATATATTTTTTCATGTAATATAAACCAATCAAGGAAAAGGTTAAAGCTTTTCGTGATTTTAATAATTTATAAAGATAATTGCCGCTGCCCCTGGTTAATGATCGTCTTTTTAGTCTCCTATTCTATTTGATATCATTTCCGTTTTCATACCATTTTCTCCGAATTTCGCTGGCTCTAATACTATTACCAATTTTTAGATACATCCGAATATTCACCTTGTTCAATGACTTTTTTTCTCACATCGACAAAAATTCTGTCGGCACATTAAATGCTTGACCCTTCCTCTTCGTCACCCGCAGATTTTAAGTGACGATTTCTGTAATATCCAAAGCAAACATATGACCGGTTATGAAGCAGTTGTTATTTTATTTTCCCATTCGTGTTAATGTATTTTCTGTTCCGACTCCCCTCTCTCTCTCTCTCTCTCTCTCTCTCTCTCTCTCTCACTCACTCACTCACTCACTCACTCTCTTTCTCTCTCTCTCTCCCTTTCCCTCTTTCTCGCTGTACAAAAAAGAGAAAAAAAGTATTACAGGTCCGCATACATTTTCTTTTTTCTCTTTTATTCTTCTACTTTCTCTCTCTCTCCTTCTCTTTCTCTCTCTCTCTCTTGAAACCGTATAAACGCTAACTTATTTTTTATTTTCATACAGTCGCCACCTTTAGACCCATAATATTAACTTCTCGCTAAGAAGATCTCAACAAGCAAAAATATTACACGCACGTGAAAAAAAATCATTTCTCTTTTTCGAACATTAAAGTTGTTTCTTAAATGAACCAAATGCAACAAAAATATTTAAAACATAATATTGAGCTGTAATTCAGCGTCTTATTTTTTTAGCTAGTTCAACAGTTTTTCTCTCTTTATTTTGCTTCGGTTGTACATGTGTGCAACTCGTTTTTTTTCTGTGTCTTGTTCAAGGGCGTAAGTGTACGTGTGCAAACTCGTTAGCTTTCTCTTCATTTCATATTTGATTAAGTGTCTGCATTTTCTTCTTTTTTTTTGTAAGTCACCTTCTTTTTCCTCTTTCTATTTTGTACTTATCTATGTGTCAATACTTGGGATTAAAATGTATGTATTACTAAAATATGGAACGTTACTTACAGATTCTCTTGTGCCCGTGTCGCTCGTTTATTCCCTCCTTTTACCTCCCTTCTTTTTCTCCTTATTTTCCCTTTCCTCCATGAGTTAATTGTCTACCACATTCTCTTTTCTTTCCTTTCTTCTATCAATGTTTCGTTTGTCGTGTGTAGTGAGAGCTCACGGTGTATTGAACTATTCATTTGATCATATCAGAGACTAGAGGAAAGTTTGGAATAGCTAAGCACTTAAGTTACGATTTTCATAACCCATAACAAATACGTCTTTCGGTGAAATGACTTACCCCAACATGCATCTCCTCTATATGACGTCACATCCCATTGAACATTCCAAACAACATAGTTCCCCTGCACTCGAATATTACGAGATAGTCTAAACTATCTACCTCACCTATCTGTAACATTATACACACTCACGAACACACGCACACACACATATATATATATATATATATATATATATAGAGAGAGAGAGAGAGAGAGAGAGAAAGAGAGAGAAAGAGAGAGACAGACATACATACATACATATAGAGATTAAAAATAAATAACTCAAGCCAACATTTCAGTCATTTCAAGTTATAATTTATTTCTTCTCTTCGTGACGAGACTCATCAGATATGCTGTTATGGCTGGTGGTTTCTGACTGAAAGTTGAGAGTGCTCGCGCCGTCCTATTACTCTTTAAAGAGGGTGAGAGAAAAGGAGGGAAGAACAGGGACAGACGGGTTTACCATTCGCCCAAATCCCCAGAGGTGTATCTGGTTATCACTCCAGAACTCGGGCGAATGTCATCTCCACATGCACCGACCAAGCATATCGGGAGTGATGACCTAGTTATCTCGGGTCTTATAACCTGAGGGGTTGTGTTGAATTATAATAAGGGTAGAGTGAATATATGAAAAAAGGAACAATTATTAATCTAAAAGTGAGTCATAGTTGAAATGTCTAATGTGATACTCTAGTAAATTAGATGATTTTAAAGAGGTAAATGTCTAGTAGTCCGTTATTGACTTATTGCTATAAATTTCACTCTAGTAGAATTATTATTTTTTACTAAAGTCGGGCGTGTGTGGGGATAAAGCAACAGCTTAGTAATTGATTAGGGATAGAAAGAGACAGAAAAAAGGGAAGAGGTGGGGCGGGCCACAACGTCAGTACTATCAGTCCGAGGTCATCATGGATACCCCACTCACTCTGAGTAGCTTTGTCAATGTTTCCATTGTTTGAACGTTGGTCTCTCAGGTAGGATATTATTTGCCATGGCAATCCGTCGTTGAAGAAGCTTCTTGTAAGCTGTTTAAGCCAAAGAGCTTTGTCTTAGCAGCATTAAATGTTACCATCAATTCATGACCCCATTCCACTACAGACTGGAGGTGACTTTCTAATAATTCAGCGATTGCCTCGGGTCTGTGCGCGTCCGTTTTGCCCACATGACGAGAATAGAGCGTGGTGTCATTAGCAATATATAACCATCTCCGACACAATACCATCAAGAAGGTCGTTTATGAAAATAAAGAACAATAAAGGTCCACGGATCGATCTCTTGCATATATATCATGTTGTTTTGATGAACGACCATTGAGGGGAATCTGGATCTTTCTTTTGATTAGGAAGGATATCATTACGTTAAATATTCGTCCAGTAATAAAATGAATTAATTTTCATGAGCAGACCTTTATGCCAGATCTTGTCAAAGTATTATAAAACAGTTTGATTTAGGAAGATTTTATATAGTAAAATGAAACTTGTAACAGTGTTGACTTTGCTTATGACATTCTTTCTTGTTTGATTTCTTCTTTGTTTGTACTCGTGCACATTAGATGACGTCAAAAAGAGTATTGTGTACAAAATGATGTCACAAGACGAATGAAATAAACCAATGGCAATGCATGAGTCGAATGGTGTGAATAAGTAAAAGAGAGGGAAACAGAGGAGAGAGCATAAGAGGCAGGGAAGAAAGAGAGCGGAGAGTTAGAGAGAAAAATGTAAAACTAATAGATAAAGGGGAGAACATATAAAATACTGAGCGAATGCGTTACAAATTGATAAAGATGAAACCCACAAGTATACAAACCCAAAATCCACAAACTCTCGTATCTTACAAAATGTTTTTATTCAGTAGAATGTAGGTATAATAAAGCTGTTTGAAAAAGTATATAGTAGTTATATAGACTGCTGTTCAGACAATAATTTATTATTTTATACTTTACTGCATGTAAGCTATAGATTTTATAATGGTAATAAAAACTTGTTGAAGGAACCGCATCATTCCGTTCCTACCTTCTATCTACTAGTGTGCCGTTATTACTTTTCCCTTTTGGTTGATGTTTCAGATTAAAACCACAATGTTTTGCACTGATATGAACCGTTATTTTAAAGAATCCATCTAAGAATGTATCGCTTTTGCTGATTTTGATGTTTTTATCCGACACAACTTGAAATTGGGAAAAATGCGCGTAATTAGCATGAGAACTACACGTATAATATTATTGGATTATTTAGTCTACAATTCTTATCTTGCATGTTATATGTTAGAATTACATTTAATATGAATACAGAATTGGGACAATAATACAAATTAGCAATCCTCATCTAAAATATTCTGAAACTAGGGCAAACAAATTAAGAATTGATTTGAGTCAAAGTAGAATCCCCAAATAACTAGAAAATGCGCTGATTACTTCTCTACATGAATTTATCACAACTTTTATGTTTCCTTATTTAGATAAATGTCGATCGGATCTGAGAGAGATAAGTCAAATCTTATGCGTTTTGGATATAGTGGGTAAATTAAAAGATGTATAACTCTCTGGAGAAAAATAACACGTAGAGACAGACTGTTTTGCTCTATACAACCTCAAACATGTAAATTTTCTCAGAGAATTCTTCTACAAAGATATTGTCATCAGGTCACCGTCTATAATACAAGACAAAAATTATATTGAAATAAAAAATCTATTTAGATAAAACGTTTTACATCATGAGCATGTGAAGAGTTATTCTTTTCATTTTATAACTCTTGTCTATTGATCCGTGTATTCAATGATTTACTTTTTTAATGCCTCTTCAAAGTATTCAATTAAAGCAGTGGAAATATAAATAATAGGTAAAATCTGTATAAGATCGAACTTGTAACAATTTGTATTCCCATGATTATTCGCATTTTACTCCAAATTTGTCTCACTACTTAAATATATGAATCAACAGTATTTCAGTATATGAACGCGAATTTCAAAACAGATCCTATTAATCATAATCATTTCAATTTTGATATTAACAACCTCTAATATTTGTAATCCTTTTAATTGTTGTTGGTATGTAGTTTCGTAAATTAAACATTGTTTTAATTTTAGCATTGTTATTACTAATATAATTCTAACATGTATATGTGGAAATTAAAGCTAAATACAATTAAATATGAACTAATTATTCTGTACAAAGTTTCAGCTATAACATTAATATATGATCTCTTATTTAGAAAGAATATTTCAATTAATCTCTCTCTGTTCTCTCTTTATCCCCCCTCTCTCTCTCTGTTCCTCTCTCTCTCTCTCTCTCTCTCTCTCTCTCTCTATATATATATATATATATATATATATATATATATATAGAGAGAGAGAGAGAGAGAGAGAGAGCGAGAGAGAGAATGGTAGTTTGCTTGAAGCATTGCTGGGAATAGTAGTAGTATGTTTTTAAAAAGGTTGAGGGCAATGCAAAGTGCCGGGTAGGATGTAAGCTGGATTTTAAGAAAAAATAAATGGTAAATACCATTTCGATTTCGATTTATTATTTTGTTCCTTCCAGCTTACATCCTACCCGGCACTTTGCATTGCCCTCAACCTTTTTAAAACATAATACTAATATATATATATATATATATATATATATATATATATATATATATATATATATATATATGATACTAAAGCTGGGTTAATAAGACCGTTTCCCATATACTTTATACACATTTTATACACATTTAACTATCCATTAATTACTGTAGGACGGCGACACCTACTTGCAAAGAAAATGCAAAATGTCGCATTATTATCTCCCCTGACTGCGATATACATGCGACTGGGGACCATTTGTGAGTTTAATATTCACTAGAAACACCTCCCTATGGAGGAGGACGGCTCAACCTGTACAGGTTTAATGCCGTATCAGTTACCATGTAGGTATCCTTTAGTAATAGAATTAGTTTATATTTGAAAATACTTTTTTCACTTGATGATGATTCGAGAAAGAATCGAAAACGTTCGTGATACATATGGAAAATACATTATTTTTTATTTTAACAAAAAAAATCATTAGTTAAATGAAAAAATTAAAAAGTTTAATTGAGCAGAGAAGTCTTTCATTTTTAACAATGATTGCTTTAATATATATATATATATATATATATATATATATATATATATATATATATATATATATTTAAGCTAAAAAAATAAATAACAGAATTCGTCTCTTAATTATACTTTTTTAATTTTTTCTATTTTCCTTATAGTCTTTTTTGTGTTAACATAAACAATAATATTTATAGAATTTAGAAAAACAATAAATATTATGTTGTTTCTCATATATTTAATAATGAATTAAATCATTATTTGATACATATCTTTAAATACATATCTGAGTTTTTTTAACACTGAAGTGTTGAAAAAAAACTTTTTCAAAGAGTACTGCTTTTTTCATGTCGTTGGTATTAACTGAAATACGATGTCTCATTGTGGATATAGCAAATTATACGTCCGATCTAGTTGACGTTTGGGGAAAATGAAGTCTAATGTGTTCATTGCGTAGTTGGCGCCAATTTGAATATAAGGGTGACACATATTTTAAAATACATTTTTAAATGGTTATTTTCAGAATTTAGAAAACCAAGAAATCTTATCTTTTTATATATATTCAATAATGAATACAAACATTTTTTTAATACATGTCTGAGAATTTCGCTGTTAAAACACTATTTTCAAAGAGTACTTCCTTTTTCCATTTTGTTGGTATTAACCGCAAGAGGTTGTCCCCTCATGGATATAGCAGATTGAACAAGATTGAACGTACAATTTGCTATATCCACGAAGTGGAAAACCCTCAAGACCTTTTCCAAACAGCCTTGTTCTTAAATTCGCCATAGAACTGAACGTAAATAATAAAGTCGCATTCCTAGATGTTCTTATTGACGCCTCTAATTATACATTTGACATTTCTACTTATAAATCACCAATAAGTCTTTTAAATTACAGCAGCGAGTGACCCTATCGCTACAAAATAACTATTGTTAAAAAACTATTAAACCGTGCCAAATTAATCTCCTCCTCTAAAAATACTATTCATTTAATAAACAAATATAAAACAAGTAGTTATCAACAACGAATTTCCTAATTATATCGTCGATCAACGAATATAAAATTAATGATTCGAAACTTTAAAAACACCACTACAAATAATTATAAAAATATCCAACATCTCAACTCAAACTATGTCAACATATACTTTTGTAATCAAATGTAACCAAACTTTAGATTAGAAGAAAAGCCATGAAAAATATGGTGAACAGATACATATGCCCAATTCATAATAATAATAAAATTAAACTTATTATTTACGATAAGAAATTCAAAACCTAAAAATTTGTACAAAAACATTTCCCCCCAACTCAAAACCACTAGCAAGAACCAATGTTATTTATACGTTTAAATGCCCTTTAAGAGTATGTAACTCCCATAATAATACGTTAATAGCTACATTGGTTTTACAACCATTACCTTATCACACCGTTTAACCATGCATCTTGTAAACTATAGCTCAATTTACCAATATCTACGAAAACAACTGCCCTTCCTCTGATTTAAGACAAATTCAAGTTAATAACACTAAACTAATACATTCTGTTATATTTTAACAATGTTTGCATATATATATATACATATATATATATACATATATATATATACATATATATATATATATATATACAAATAATTTTTGGGAAAACTATATGTTACATATGTCAGAATATTACCGCGGTTTCATCCAGATTGACTGATTTTTAGAATTTTAAAAAAGTCTATGCCCATTATAGGTATAGGCATATATATATATATATATATATATATATATATATATATATATATATATATATATATATATATATATATATATATGCAAAAGTTCTGACCGATGGGTAGACTATGAGTCAGTGGTGATTTTGAAACCGGGTTCGTGCCTCCCGACCGGCAAGAATACACATCTCCTATACGGAAGACTACATAAGCATGAAACATCGATGTCTGTAGGTAATAATAACAGATATTTATTTTAAAATGTTGTTAAAGGGCCGTTATTAGAGAATTTAATAATAAGAAGTCACACTATGGCATGAATTCGATATTCCAGCACTTTGTTATTGTTGTTGAACACTCTTCGACTGTTTATTATGTTCGTTCGCCGATTTGGCGTATATAGTTTAATTTATCTAAATTTCCGTGCTAACTGGTGGTGGCCGATTGGGTGAATATTGGACTACGAGTCAATTTTGACTTTGAAACCGAGTTCGTCTTACACTGAGGATTGAATAAGCATGACACATCGATGTCTGTAGGTAATTATTGTTATATATATATATATATATATATATATATATAATTAAAAATAACCGAAAACTTTTGTCTGGTTATTTTAGTATTGATCCCTTCAATTTTCCGGATTAAAATCTCAATCTCACAAAAAACTCCACATACTAGAAGCTGTACTCATTAAAACAAAAAAAAACCCTGCTATTAACAAGATTAATTTTAACACAAGTACTAATATACTAAAATGCTTATAATACCTAATAAATATAGTTTCATATTTAAATTTTCTTGCCATAATTAATTATAAATCTCACTCCAGGTCTTTACCTGTTTGTCATTATTCCACTGACGATGGATCCAGACGGGTCAGAAAGTACTCTGGAGCAACATGTACATTACGGCAGTTTCATCAGCCAATTTTCTTCCGAGATTAAGATTTTAATCCGGAAAATTGAAGGGATCAATACTAAAATAACCAGACAAGAATTGTCGGTTATTTTTAATAATACGTGTCTAAAGGAAAAAAATGCTGCCTCGGTATATATATATATATATATATATATATATATATATATATATATATATATATATATATATATATATATATATATATATATATATATACATATATATATATAACGAAACATAAGTACTGCTTTCTGTATACCATGTTGCACATATTATCTTGCATAACGTGTCCCTGCATATTGGACAAACCGGCTATATTTTCTCATCTGTCAATTTGAACGATGTTATAAACAAAGCGATCGAGAATAGAAGTATTCTTTCGATTAATGTAATGCGACGTGATCGATATCTCGCATCTAAACAGTAAATCATTTCTGAAGCATTGGATGATTTCAAAAGGCACAATTCTACATTATTATGAACATTTGTTTAGATCATATGTGTATTACAAACATTTATAAGAGTTTATCTGTTTACAAATACGGGTTTACATTACTCAGAGTTGTCGATGCCATAGGAAAATCAAAGTAAATAAACATTAAGCAAAATCTATAAAATCATAGATGTTGAAATAGCTTTTATCTGAGTCTATAACTTTTTAGTGAAAATTGACGTAAAGTCGTAGCCATTTATATTTCTTGTTTACATCGAGAATCAACGTCTCATATATTTTCAGTCTTCCATTTTCTGAGTATTCAAAAGACTTTTATTGACAGAAACTTAAAATCTAATCATCTGTAATGGATGCTTTGACAACAATGTCATGATGAACATTGAATAAAATCAAAACAAATACAAGTTTATTTGAGAGTTGTAAATTAATGTATTAACGTTAATGTTTCGTTTTATAAATGCGTTTTTTTATTTTAATTCAAAGTTTATTATTCTGTTTTATTTTCGTGATTGTGTAAAATTTAAGTTGATTTAGCACTAGCTAAAGTGACCTATCAGGAAGTCATCAAATAAATATAACAAATGTCACTTTATAGTCATCGTCGACAGAATTTAATTTATGACGGTTTGGAAACAATTCATTTTAAAATTGGTAAAATCGCAACATGTCTACTCAACTGCTTTACAAAATATCCTGTTTTAATAAAACTCTCTTGTTTATCCCGTTTTCGTTAAGGATCTACTGTAAGTTCTAATGTGGTTAGCAGATCAGCCACTTTTCTCAATACTTAAATAAAAACACCTCAGGATTATATTTCATAAAACATGTCCAACATAGTAACGAATGAATTCATCACGATACCATTTCAAATAATCGCCATAGCATAATAATTCTGAAACAATAGAAATGATTTCTTTAAATATTCTGAGATAATACTAATATATCATTTAGTTCACATGCAATTTCGATACTCATATAACCATTACAACACTCCAAATTCATGAATAATGAAACGAGGAGATAGAAGAGAATGCAATTGCATACTTTCCAAAACTAAACATATGCAAAAACATAATCGGTATAGAGGACAATTCTGTTAAGTACACGATAAAGGAAAATGGTTTTGGTTTAGTTCTTCGTTGAAGTTTTTTATCTCCGTTTTTCTTTCTTTCTTTTTTATTTTCTTTACTTATTCGTAATAATACTTTTCTTTTTTGTTATCTTATTCCGCGTGTTGTTTTCAGGCCATTTAGTTCATTACTCCTTGAGCCCTAAAAAGTAGGAACCTGTTGACGTTAGTATTGTAGTAAGGGAGCCGCATCACCGGACTTTGGAGGATATTTCAAGTGTCCAGAACTTTTATTCTCCCTGGATTAATCTCACTGATGCATTTTAGACATTTATTGATGAAATTTATTTCAATAAAAAATCAATATAATTCGTTCTTTATACACACCCTTGCAAAGCAGAGGGAGAGAGAGAAAGAGAGAGAGAGAGAGAGAGAGAGAGACATCGATTTATGGGTTCGGACAAACGTCAGCTGGCTAACAACAAATGTCCGTCTAACTTCCGAAACTTGCAACGCCTACACGTTTAAAACGTACATCGTGTAACTACCTTTTGAGTTATGAAGTTTTAACACGGTATTTCCTGTAACAACGACTCTCGACTACCTCGACTAACCCATGACGCGTCTAATATGCATCAGTGAAACGCTTACTTCTTCCCTTTAGCGAAATATTATATTACAATACGTGGGTTCTACCCACTTTCGCCTTAAACTATTTGAGGTGATTAAGTTTTGGTGTTAAATATTAAATAGGCTGAAGTAAAATTCACATTTGAAAGTGAGGATACTCTAACTTAAAGTTAATGTAGTAATTGGTAGTGGCAATGTTATCAACATCTGATGTATTTTTCTGAATTCCATAATCGAACTAATTTTACCCCTCTGGAATCAAGACGTAAAAGTCTGTTGTAGTCACTACTGTCGGCTTTGAATCGTCGGGCTAGAGAAGCAGTTATAAGTCTTATAGTCGAACACGCGAAAACATAAAACAAAGAAAGGAAAAGTTTCAACGGTTTGTTTTGCATCACGACAATGGCAATAATTTTTAGTTCTGTATATTTAAGTTACTGAGTAAGTGTAATGCCTAATAATTCATTATGTATTATTAGGGACTTACCGTCTTTTTGAAGCCTTAGAAAGTACTGCATAGTAGTGGCAAAAAATGCAAAAAGCAGTCTGTTGTTGGTGTTAGCGTCGGGTTAGAATCGTGTGCTGGAAAAGCAGTACAAAGAGTTACCGCCAAGAAGGATTAATGATAAAGAGAAGAAAAAATGTAATAACAACACGAAAAAAATGTTGTGCACAATTAAAAACAATTTCAATAATTTAGTTGAATAGATTTAATTAAATACGTAATATTTTAAAAATATTATTTGAAGCAAGAAGAAACAGAAATTGCGACGAAAACGAAATATAATGCGTTACGTATTTAAATAGTACATTCGACATTTGTTATTGTTCTTGTTTATCAGACATATAAAGAATGAGAAAACACACCTAGCATTAGATGTCGCCTGAATCGATTCTCTAAAGTAAATTAAGAACAGTTATTAAAAAATGTATTATTTATAATCAAGATTTAAAGGAAATGATTTAGTGTTAAATAACTCATAACATATGTTATCACAGAAAGCAAGAAACATATGGAGCCGAAACACTACGTTATATTAAAAGTAAATACATGAAAAAGACTGATTAAAGAACGATACGTTTTACAGAAAGAGCTTCTTATTCTTTACTTGTTCATTATCTGTGTGTATTACGTCCTCCACTCTACCATCACTGTTTCAGATGGTTCGTGACCGAGCTGAAGTTTTAGCGGACCTTGACTATGCTGAAATATATCGCGCTTCTTGAAAACACCATTTAATCTGCGCAAGATCCTCGCATTCGTATAGAAATAACATGCCAAAGTGTTGGATTGTGTTGAATGTTCCGAAAATGAAATACATGCATCTGAACCCCTCGACATCTACCACGCTGATCTTCTCATATCGTTCCCGAATTGAACTTTTTCAGAATGTAACATATCTAGGACGATTTAACGACTCTGGTTATGTTATGGAGACGCATATTGCCAAGAAAATGAGCGCAATCAACTCTATCGATAAAATCCGGAAAGCTGATATAAACGATGAAACAAAACAAAGTCTTAATGACATTGGTCGAAACATCTTACTCTACGGATCAGACTCTTGTCAACTAAATGTTTCTTGATCTAAGAAACTTAATAGATCATATTCCAAAATACGACGCATCGTCGACAACATATCGGGGCGAGACCATGTAACAAACAAAATGATGTATGGTTGTCTTCCCCTAATATCTGCAGTTGTTTAACGTCAACAATTGCCGCTGGCTGGGCATGTATCCTGACAGGACTTACCTGCTTAAAAAGTGTCCCGGTTCTCCCCAGAGATCAAACGACGAATTGAAAGACTTCATATTACAATCAAGACTCTTTTGGACAAAGACACTGGTTTCTCGGGAATTGAGCTTGTGACAGCTATGAGTTGGCGAGCGCCATGGCGCATCGACTTTCGTGATTGGTTTAATATCAATTGATCGATGGTTGAAGTCAAGTTGTGTTCCTCTTAAAAGGCCAACTTCAAAAAATAAAACATCATAGAATCTTATTTTATTTAAACCTAAACATGTACTTTCTGTAGAAGTACCGTCTTAATTATAATAGTGTTGTGGGTGACCTACCTACCCTTTAATAATAACAAAATGGTAGCAACCGGCTGCCATAAATACCGGTTTTGCCGGGAGAACATTGGGAGGCACATTTAGGCTCTACGTGTTGAGTGAGTTTATTGCGTCAAGTTAGTATTTTTCTTAAATCTGTTTTTGCCTGCTGTTGTTGATTATTGTTATCGTTTTTATTGTTTTCACGTTGACTGTTATTGTTGAACTGTTTTCCCTTTTACAACGTTTTTTTTTCTGCCACGTTTTTTTTTTTTTTTTTTTCTCAACTTTTTTTTTTGTTTAGTTTGGTGTCTCTAGTTATTAACTAGATGGCGTCCAAAACGACTGAAAATTCGGAATGGTGCAAACCTCCAAAAATGTCTATAAATGTCAATGATTTCGTGGAAGAAGCAAAAAAATACGAACACATGGTTACTGAACAAGGAATTGCCGTGGATTTACCAATGTTGGCAGAGATTAAAAAAAGAACAGTAACCATGTTTGTTGTCGAAAAAAAAATTTAAAAGTCCATCAGGGCCTCTCCTGAATTAATATGCAAGTTATTGGCAACTGCAGGATTCAAACCGCAAAGGTTAATCAAGTGTAAGGGATTTAACACTTGGAATGCTTTGTTTCCTAACGAAGAAATCTGTGCTAATCTCTCACTTAATCAAATTATCACGCAGGACTATGTTTTACGAACCGAGTACATGGGTAGAAGACGTTCTTCTATTTCTATCTTCAATGTGCCTTTTTATGTAAAAGGCGAACAAATTGGTGCATTTTTTCTAAGATTTGGCGAAATCACAGACGTCAATTTTGACGAATTTCCTGGTACATGGAACTTCGAAATACTTATCGACAAGAAAGCTTATGAGAGCATCCCCTACTATTTACAAGTCGGGGAGGAAAAACTACCTATTATATTGGCCGGACGAAGACCTGTTTGTTGGTTTTGTGAGCAACTAGGTCATTTAAATTTTGATTGCCCACAGAAAAAATCCACTCAGAAAACGACGCCCCCGATTAACAGACCATCCAAGGCTGGCACCCACCTCGATCCTCCAGCTACAATTGGTATACCTATTACATCTACATCTGATGACTCCGAAGACGAATTCCCTGCTCTACCTTCTGCAGAAAAAGACGAGGGATGGATTATTGTTCCGGGAAAAAAAACCCGGGTCGTGTATCTCTCGAAGAAATGAGAGAAAAAGAAATGCTTAAAAACGACCCGGGGAAAAGACAGTTACATTAAGGCAAAAGAACTTAAATCTAAATTAGATAAGAAAGTAGGAAAAAAAGAGAAAAAAGAAGAAAAAAATTCAGCCACTTCAGATAAAATCTCTACCCCCAATCCAAGTCCCCAGCCGATCACAAAATCAATAGTTTCTAAAAATTCTAATTCTCCCAAATTAATGCCCCCTCCAATCACTGGCCCAATTTTAGACAAACAGTACAAGCTTATCCCTCTAAGTCCGATTAAATCGTCTATAAAAATCACTTCACCTAAACCTTCTCCTTTTGTCTCCCCATTTAATACCCCCAAAAATACCCCACCTGCTTCACCCACAAAAAAACCCTCCCCTTCGCCTTTTCCAGCATCTCCTATGGGGCCTAGCTCCCCTTTCCCCTCCCCAATGGATGACATGCCTCCCCCTCCATCTATTACACAGAAGAGGCAGAGGAGCCCTTCTGTGGAAAGGAAAACTAAAAAAGCCACATTCCTTTCTGGGGAAGATATCTGCAAAGTGACATGCACCCAAATAGAAACAGTAAAGCATTACCACCTCTCCAATATAAATGAGCTCCTTAAATTCAATGAAGTCGGTGGTATAACTATTGAAGACCCTACTAATTTCCCCAACGCCCCTAGAGTCCTTACAGTGGTAAGGAAGAAACCAGAAGCGAAGGCTCTATGGCAGATGCTGGAAGAGGCGAACAACACTTTCAATTTCGCCGTTCCAATGGCCATCTTCAAAGATGAAGGTCTAGTCGTTTTAAGGAAAAAATGTTTTGGGAGGGTTCCCATAAGGTTACACCCCGCCCTGTATAGGATAGCGAAACTAACCTATCCTTTGGATGTTGGCGGTATCTCCCATGATGGTCAAATTAATGATCAGATGGGCAATCAATCTTTTGGGAGAGCCGTCGGCATCCTGACCACTGCTATGTTCGATTCTGGAACCCAACTCTAAGGCACCCTCATGGCTCTCTTTCTAGCGAGTTTAAATGTCCGGGGCCTGAGGTCCGACGCTCGTAAATTTCGAGTCGCTACGGACCTTCAGCGCCTTGGAGTGGATATATGTTGTGTTCAGGAAACCCACTTGATTTCTGGGGACTATTTGGGTGCGCTGACTAAGGGTTTTCACGCTTATTCAGCGTACTTTAATTCTTCTGCTAGGGGGATTTCCTGGCTGGTAAGCAAGTCTTTAGATGCATCGTGTGACCCTAGCTTCATGGATCCGGAAGGGAGACTTTGCGTTCTGGATATTACCATAAAGGAGAAGGAATTTCGGCTCATCGGGGTTTATGCACCCAATAGCCATTCTGAGCTCGGTCCTTTCTTTCGGCGAATCGAGCAGTTCTTGAATTCTACTTCTCGGACGGTCATTCTAGCGGGAGACTGGAACGCGGTCCTGGATCCCGATTTAGATCGTAATCGACCTAGGGGTACTAACATCGATCGGGATGCTATGTTATTTCGGGACTTCCTCGATAAGTTCGATCTTATCGATAAGTACCGGAATGAATGGCCCCGTGATAGGGTATGGACTTGGACAAATAGGCGCGGCTCCGATTCGGTACAACTTTCGAGTTATATCGATCGGTTCTTAATTAGAAGAGTCGATGTAGGATTAGTTGAATGTCCAAGTTTTCATAATATAGTTTACTCAGACCATAGACTTGTTCGGGTCCGGGTAAACTTAGATAGACCTAAGCCTAGTTTAGCTGGGTACTGGAAGCTCAACACTTCGTTGTTCGATGTGAAGGGCTACCAGGAACAGCTATTACTAACCTTACAGCGGGAATTGACGGGGGCTGTAATTGGGAATAGGAAGTGGATTCATTTTAAGAAGGTTATTAGGTCCTTTACTGCCGATTTTAGCAGACGACTCAATCTATCAACTAGGGCAGCTAAAGTGGCACTAGAATATAGATTAGATCGGGCGGTGGAGGTGGGGGATAGCTCTAGTGTTACTATAATTAAGGCCAAGCTGGCTTCTTTGGCTATCCAAGAACACCAGGCTTTAGTGATTAGGGCTAGGTTAAAAAGAGTGCCTAACGAGGCGACAAACATGGCTGCTGAACTGCGTGCAGAGGAACATCGACATGCATTTGATCGTCATATCGCTCGTGTCTCATTGCCGGATGGGAGACTCGTGACCACAAACGAAGGTATTCTGGAGGCTTTTCGTTCTCATTTCCAGGATCTTTTTACTCAAGAACCCGGTTTGTCTTTAGCACAATTCGACCCCTATTTAGCCGACTTTTCTCGTCTTGAGGCGACCGAAGCGGCTAGGTGCGAAGGTTGCATAACAGAGGAAGAAGTCCGGGAAGCCTTAGGGCGGGTCGGCCTTAACAGGTCTCCGGGTATTGATGGTTTGCCCTACGAGGTGTATTTGAGGATGTCGCACATTTTTGTACCCTTGCTGACAGTTTTGTTTAACTCGTGGTTTAGGAACGGGTCTATTCCTCAGTACTTGACCATGGGTTTGGTGAAATTGTTACGCAAAAGCAAAAATGGTGGGGATGGGTTAGATAATTTTCGGCCCTTAACGATGCTTAATGCGGAGTTAAAGATTTTGGCCAAGATCTTAGCTAATCGTCTGCAACTTGTGTTGCCTGGTCTAATTAGCCCCGAACAGACTTGTTCTGTGAAGGGCCGGACCATTCAGGATAACTTGCACTCGATACGCTTGATCATAGATAAAGTCGACACTGAAGCCGCGCTGATCAATTTAGATCAGTCCAAAGCATTCGATAGGGTGGACCATCGGTACTTGGAGGCTGTTTTGTCTGCGGCCGGTTTTGGCTCGCAATTCCGCTCCTGGATTCGCCTCTTGTATGCAAACCCCGGTGTTAGGGTTGAAGTGAATGGCATGAGGTCTGGTGCCTTCAGATTGTCCAGATCTCTTCGTCAGGGGTGCCCTCTTTCACCGATGCTTTATGTGCTTGTTTTGGAACCTTTCCTTAACAGGCTAAGGGTGAATCCGGTCCTGCGTGGAATTAATTTAACAGGTTCTTGTACCATGTTGAAGTACTCCGCCTATGCTGACGACTTGACTGTGCTTGTAACGAGCAATGCCGAGATTAGTGTCGTCGACAGAGAAATCAGAATGTATGAAACGGTGACAGGGGCCAAAATCAACTGCGGTAAGTCTATTGGCTTGCGCATTAGTGCTTGGAAGGGTGTTTCCTTGCAGGGACCCTTTAGCTGGACAGATGGGCCTTGCAAGCTACTCGGCGTCTAGTTTGGTCCTGATCTCCAGCTGGAGAAAAATTGGTCGGAAGTCCTGAAAGCGATTAGGGCAGCAGCTGGTCTGTGGTCCCGCAGAAATCTTTCGTTAAAGGGGAGAGCGGAGGTGTGTACTTCTCACATTTATCCTATCATCCTATATCGTCTTTCAGTGCTCCCACTCCCGTCGGATACACTGCTGGAGATGCAGCGGGCTCTGTTCAAGTTTTTGTGGCTTGGTAAGGCCCCTATGGTCCGTCGCGAGATTTGTTACCTTCATCCTTCTGAGGGCGGTCTGGGTATGCCTAGCATCGAAATTCGATGCCACACTCTTAGGCTGTTTTATCTAGACCGAATGAGTACACAATCTGAGGGAAACGGTGTCTTTTGGAAGGAAGACACCAAGAAAGCCTTTCCGGCTTTGAGAAGTGTGCACTTGGATGAGGGGGAGGCACACAGGTTACCCCGAAACGAGTGCTCCTTCTATCGCGAATGTAGACATGCGTTGAAGTTCCTTTCAAGGGTGACAGAAAGCCTCTCTGACATCCTGCTGTTGTCTCGAAAGGCATTATATCGGGTAATGGTGAGGGGGACTGTCCGAAATGATAGGCCTGAGGGGCTCGCTTTGACGAGGGGGGAGCTTCGCTCAATCTGGCCTTGGGCGCCTCGGTCAAGGTGCCTTGACAATGACGAGGCATCACTGACCTGGCTGACGATTTGGAATGCACTCTGGGTAAGTAAGAGGCTTCATTCAGCACGCTTGAGTAATTCTCCGACTTGTGTCAGATGCGGCGTTGAGGACGAGACCATAAGTCACGTCTTCGTTTTTTGTCGCATCGTCGTGCCGCTGATTAAGCTTGTTGCAGGCTACATGGTTCGTATTCTTAACGTATCGTCTTTTGACCTGGAACCCATTAATGTATGCAGCAACTGGGCTCCGACAACCGATAGGCAAAAACGGTTTACGTTTTTGAGCTTACTAGCGAGTATGAGAGTTACGATTTGGAAGACTAGGTGCAAGACAGTCTACAGAGCTGAGACCTTCACTTCTCTCGACCTTATTGCGATTTTCAAATATTACCTGAAGGCTCGCATTAGGGCCGAGAGAGTGAAACTCTCTTCGGCAGATTTTGGTGAAAGGTGGGTGACTGGAGCACGACTGTGTAGAGTAGCTGGCGCTAGATTAGAGTGGTATCTGGACGTGCCTTAGGCAGAGAATATTGGGTTCAGGAAACGAACTATGCTTTAATTTTAAGTTAGATTTAAACTTATTTTAAGTTAGTTTCTGTTTAATTTTCTGTTGATGTTTTAGTTCAACAATTTAGCTAGTGTATGATTGATTCCATTACATGCCCCTTTTATTTTGTCCTCATCCCACTCCCCTTTTTATTTTCTGCCCCACTCCCCTTCCCTCTCCAATTAGGTGACTGAGTGCCAAATTTGCCGGAGATGCAGGTCACCCTTCGATATTTTCGAAGGAGGTGGTCAGAATAAAACGTTGGGGCCTGCATCAAACCACCTTTTTTCGAGTTTTCGATTTCGACCGGCAAATCGGCATCTCGGCCACATTTCAATAACGGGGGGGCTTTTACTAATCTTAATTTCTTTCACATTGTATATATCATATTTTCAATTTTTAGTCCCCCCCCCGTTGCATATTTCTTATATGGGTTTTAAGTAGGATTTCATGGTATGAATTCTTATGGTGAGTGGCGATGGATGTATAGTATGAATGCGGTATTATGGTAAATGATGGTCATGATTGAAACTAGCTAAGTTGAGTTTTTTAAGTTAGAGATGACCGATCCTTTCCCCACCCCCTTTTTGGCCTTGTGCCACATTTTGTGCATAATTTTACATAAATAAATATTGAGGCACATTTAGGCTCTACGTGTTGAGTGAGTTTATTGCGTCAAGTTAGTATTTTTCTTAAATCTGTTTTTGCCTGCTGTTGTTGATTATTGTTATCGTTTTTATTTTTTCACGTTGACTTTTATTGTTGAACTGTTTTCCCTTTTACGACGTTTTTTTTTCTGACACGTTTTTTTTTTTTTTTTTTTTTTTTTTCCTCTGTCAACTTTTTTTTTTGTTTGGTGTCTCTAGTTATTAACTAGATGGCGTCCAAAACGACTGAAAATTCGGAATGGTGCAAACCTCCAAAAATGTCTATAAATGTCAATGATTTCGTGGAAGAAGCAAAAAAATACGAACACATGGTTACTGAACAAGGAATTGCCGTGGATTTACCAATGTTGGAAGAAATTAAAAAAAGAACAGTAACCATGTTTGTTGTCGAAAAAAAAATTAAAAAGTCCATCAGGGCCTCTCCTGAATTAATATGCAAGTTATTGGCAACTGCAGGATTCAAACCGCAAAGGTTAATCAAGTGTAAGGGATTTAACACTTGGAATGCTTTGTTTCCTAACGAAGAAATCTGTGCTAATCTCTCACTTAATCAAATTATCACGCAGGACTATGTTTTACGAACCGAGTACATGGGTAGAAGACGTTCTTCTATTTCTATCTTCAATGTGCCTTTTTATGTAAAAGGCGAACAAATTGGTGCATTTTTTCTAAGATTTGGCGAAATCACAGACGTCAATTTTGACGAATTTCCAGGTACATGGAACTTCGAAATACTTATCGACAAGAAAGCTTATGAGAGCATCCCCTACTATTTACAAGTCGGGGAGGAAAAACTACCTATTATATTGGCCGGACGAAGACCTGTTTGTTGGTTTTGTGAGCAACTAGGTCATTTAACTTTTGATTGCCCACAGAAAAAATCCACTCAGAAAACGACGCCCCCGATTAACAGACCATCCAAGGCTGGCACCCACCTCGATCCTCCAGCTACAATTGGTATACCTATTACATCTACATCTGATGACTCCGAAGAAGAATTCCCTGCTCTACCTTCTGCAGAAAAAGACGAGGGATGGATTATTGTTCCGGGAAAAAAAACCCGGGTCGTGTATCTCTCGAAGAAATGAGAGAAAAAGAAATGCTTAAAAACGACCCGGGAAAAGACAGTTACATTAAGGCAAAAGAACTTAAATCTAAATTAGATAAGAAAGTAGGAAAAAAAGAGAAAAAAGAAGAAAAAAATTCAGCCACTTCAGATAAAATCTCTACCCCAATCCAAGTCCCCAGCCGATCACAAAACCAATAGTTTCTAAAAATTCTAATTCTCCCAAATTAATGCCCCCTCCAATCACTGGCCCAATTTTAGACAAACAGTACAAGCTTATCCCTCTAAGTCCGATTAAATCGTCTATAAAAATCACTTCACCTAAACCTTCTCCTTTTGTCTCCCCATTTAATACCCCCAAAAATACCCCACCTGCTTCACCCACAAAAAAACCCTCCCCTTCGCCTTTTCCAGCATCTCCTATGGGGCCTAGCTCCCCTTTCCCCTCCCCAATGGATGACATGCCTCCCCCTCCACCTATTACACAGAAGAGGCAGAGGAGCCCTTCTGTGGAAAGGAAAACTAAAAAAGCCACATTCCTTTCTGGGGAAGATATCTGCAAAGTGACATGCACCCAAATAGAAACAGTAAAGCATTACCACCTCTCCAATATAAATGAGCTCCTTAAATTCAATGAAGTCGGTGGTATAACCATTGAAGACCCTACTAATTTCCCCAATGCCCCTAGAGTCCTTACAGTGGTAAGGAAGAAATCAGAAGCGAAGGCTCTATGGCAGATGCTGGAAGAGGCGAACAACACTTTCAATTTCGCCGTTCCAATGGCCATCTTCAAAGAAGAAGGTCTAGTCGTTTTAAGGAAAAAATGTTTTGGGAGGGTTCCCATAAGGTTACACCCCGCCCTGTATAGGATAGCAGAACTAACCTATCCTTTGGATGTTGGCGGCATCTCCCATGATGGTCAAATTAATGATCAGATGGGCAATCAATCTTTTGGGAGAGCCGTCGGCATCCTGACCACTGCTATGTTCGTTTCTGGAACCCAACTCTAAGGCACCCTCATGGCTCTCTTTCTAGCGAGTTTAAATGTCCGGGGCTTGAGGTCCGACGCTCGTAAATTTCGAGACGCTACGGACCTTCAGCGCCTCGGAGTGGATATATGTTGTGTTCAGGAAACCCACTTGATTTCTGGGGACTATTTGGGTGCGCTGACTAAGGGTTTTCACGCTTATTCAGCGTACTTTAATTCTTCTGCTAGGGGGGTTTCCTGGCTGGTAAGCAAGTCTTTGGATGCATCGTGTGACCCTAGCTTCATGGATCCGGAAGGGAGACTTTGCGTTCTGGATATTACCATAAAGGAGAAGGCATTTCGGCTCATCGGGGTTTATGCACCCAATAGCCATTCTGAGCTCGGTTCTTTCTTTCGGCGAATCGAGCAGTTCTTGAATTCTACTTCTCGGACGGTCATTCTAGCGGGAGACTGGAACGCGGTCCTGGATCCCGATTTAGATCGTAATCGACCTAGGGGTACTAACATCGATCGGGATGCTACGTTATTTCGGGACTTCCTCGATAAGTTCGATCTTATCGATAAGTACCGGAATGAATGGCCCCGTGATAGGGTATGGACTTGGACAAATAGGCGCGGCTCCGATTCGGTACAACTTTCGAGTTATATCGATCGGTTCTTAATTAGGAGAGTCGATGTAGGATTAGTTGAATGTCCAAGTTTTCATAATTTAGTTTACTCAGACCATAGACTTGTTCGGGTCCGGGTAAACTTAGATAGACCTAAGCCTAGTTTAGCTGGGTACTGGAAGCTCAACACTTCGTTGTTCGATGTGAAGGGCTACCAGGAACAGCTATTACTAACCTTACAGCGGGAATTGACGGGGGCTGTAATTGGGAATAGGAAGTGGATTCATTTTAAGAAGGTTATTAGGTCCTTTACTGCCGATTTTAGCAGACGACTCAATCTATCAACTAGGGCAGCTAAAGTGGCACTAGAATCTAGATTAGATCGGGCGGTGGAGGTGGGGGATAGCTCTAGTGTTACTATAATTAAGGCCAAGCTGGCTTCTTTGGCTATCCAAGAACACCAGGCTTTAGTGATTAGGGCTAGGTTAAAAAGAGTGCCTAACGAGGCGACAAACATGGCTGCTGAACTGCGTGCAGAGGAACATCGACATGCATTTGATCGTCATATCGCTCGTGTCTCATTGCCGGATGGGAGACTCGTGACCACAAACGAAGGTATTCTGGAGGCTTTTCGTTCTCATTTCCAGGATCTTTTTACTCAAGAACCCGGTTTGTCTTTAGCACAATTCGACCCCTATTTAGCCGACTTTTCTCGTCTTGAGGCGACCGAAGCGGCTAGGTGCGAAGGTTGCATAACAGAGGAAGAAGTCCGGGAAGCCTTAGGGCGGGTCGGCCTTAACAGGTCTCCGGGTATTGATGGTTTGCCCTACGAGGTGTATTTGAGGATGTCGCACATGTTTGTACCCTTGCTGACAGTTTTGTTTAACTCGTGGTTTAGGAACGGGTCTATTCCTCAGTACTTGACCATGGGTTTGGTGAAATTGTTACGCAAAAGCAAAAATGGTGGGGATGGGTTAGATAATTTTCGGCCCTTAACGATGCTTAATGCGGAGTTAAAGATTTTGGCCAAGATCTTAGCTAATCGTCTGCAACTTGTGTTGCCTGGTCTAATTAGCCCCGAACAGACTTGTTCTGTGAAGGGCCGGACCATTCAGGATAACTTGCACTCGATACGCTTGATCATAGATAAAGTCGACACTGAAGCCGCGCTGATCAATTTAGATCAGTCCAAAGCATTCGATAGGGTGGACCATCGGTACTTGGAGGCTGTTTTGTCTGCGGCCGGTTTTGGCTCGCAATTCCGCTCCTGGATTCGCCTCTTGTATGCAAACCCCGGTGTTAGGGTTGAAGTGAATGGCATGAGGTCTGGTGCCTTCAGATTGTCCAGATCTCTTCGTCAGGGGTGCCCTCTTTCACCGATGCTTTATGTGCTTGTTTTGGAACCTTTCCTTAACAGGCTAAGGGTGAATCCGGTCCTGCGTGGAATTACTTTAACAGGTTCTTGTACCATGTTGAAGTACTCCGCCTATGCTGACGACTTGACTGTGCTTGTAACGAGCAATGCCGAGATTAGTGTCGTCGACAGAGAAATCAGAATGTATGAAACGGTGACAGGGGCCAAAATCAACTGCGGTAAGTCTATTGGCTTGCGCATTAGTGCTTGGAAGGGTGTTTCCTTGCAGGGACCCTTTAGCTGGACAGATGGGCCTTGCAAGCTACTCGGCGTCTGGTTTGGTCCTGATCGCCAGCTGGAGAAAAATTGGTCGGAAGTCCTGAAAGCGATTAGGGCAGCAGCTGGTCTGTGGTCCCGCAGAAATCTTTCGTTAAAGGGGAGAGCGGAGGTGTGTACTTCTCACATTTATCCTATCATCCTATATCGTCTTTCAGTGCTCCCACTCCCGTCGGATACACTGCTGGAGATGCAGCGGGCTCTGTTCAAGTTTTTGTGGCTTGGTAAGGCCCCTATGGTCCGTCGCGAGATTTGTTACCTTCATCCTTCTGAGGGCGGTCTGGGTATGCCTAGCATCGAAATTCGATGCCACACTCTTAGGCTGTTTTATCTAGACCGAATGAGTACACAATCTGAGGGAAACGGTGTCTTTTGGAAGGAAGACACCAAGAAAGCCTTTCCGGCTTTGAGAAGTGTGCACTTGGATGAGGGGGAGGCACACAGGTTACCCCGAAACGAGTGCTCCTTCTATCGCGAATGTAGACATGCGTTGAAGTTCCTTTCAAGGGTGACAGAAAGCCTCTCTGACATCCTGCTGTTGTCTCGAAAGGCATTATATCGGGTAATGGTGAGGGGGACTGTCCGAAATGATAGGCCTGAGGGGCTCGCTTTGACGAGGGGGGAGCTTCGCTCAATCTGGCCTTGGGCGCCTCGGTCAAGGTGCCTTGACAATGACGAGGCATCACTGACCTGGCTGACGATTTGGAATGCACTCTGGGTAAGTAAGAGGCTTCATTCAGCACGCTTGAGTAATTCTCCGACTTGTGTCAGATGCGGCGTTGAGGACGAGACCATAAGTCACGTCTTCGTTTTTTGTCGCATCGTCGTGCCGCTGATTAAGCTTGTTGCAGGCTACATGGTTCGTATTCTTAACGTATCGTCTTTTGACCTGGAACCCATTAATGTATGCAGCAACTGGGCTCCGACAACCGATAGGCAAAAACGGTTTACGTTTTTGAGCTTACTAGCGAGTATGAGAGTTACGATTTGGAAGACTAGGTGCAAGACAGTCTACGGAGCTGAGACCTTCACTTCTCTCGACCTTATTGCGATTTTCAAATATTACCTGAAGGCTCGCATTAGGGCCGAGAGAGTGAAACTCTCTTCGGCAGATTTTGGTGAAAGGTGGGTGACTGGAGCACGACTGTGTAGAGTAGCTGGCGCTAGATTAGAGTGGTATCTGGACGTGCCTTAGGCAGAGAATATTGGGTTCAGGAAACGAACTATGCTTTAATTTTAAGTTAGATTTAGACTTATTTCAAGTTAGTTTCTGTTTAATTTTCTGTTGATGTTTTAGTTCAACAATTTAGCTAGTGTATGATTGATTCCATTACATGCCCCTTTTATTTTGTCCTCATCCCACTCCCCTTTTTATTTTCTGCCCCACTCCCCTTCCCTCTCCAATTAGGTGACTGAGTGCCAAATTTGCCGGAGATGCAGGTCACCCTTCGATATTTTCGAAGGAGGTGGTCAGAATAAAACGTTGGGGCCTGCATCAACGACTTTTTTTCGAGTTTTCGATTTCGACCGGCAAATCGGCATCTCGGCCACATTTCAATAACGGGGGGGCTTTTACTAATCTTTATTTCTTTCACATTGTATATATCATATTTTCAATTTTTAGTCCCCCCCCCCGTTGCATATTTCTTATATGGGTTTTAAGTAGGATTTCATGGTATGCATTCTTATGGTGAGTGGCGATGGATGTATAGTATGAATGCGGTATTATGGTAAATGATGGTCATGATTGAAACTAGCTAAGTTGAGTTTTTTAAGTTAGAGATGACCGATCCTTTCCCCACCCCCTTTTTGGCCTTGTGCCACATTTTGTGTATAATTTTACATAAATAAATATTGAGGCACATATTGGCACTAGCAATGCCAACACTGACTGTTCAATACAATTCATTATTATTATCTCTAAACCTTTTGTTCTTTTATTTCATTGTTGGTACCCCTAACGGGTCCACAACAACTGGCGGCGAGTGATTCGTAAAGGACTTCGTTGGAAACACCTTGGACCTTGCAACCTGTGAATGATAAACCAGTGTCTACAACACGGTCAACCTTCGAAAAAATAAATTCTACCCGTTTGAAAAAAGAACCCAAAAATTCTTGTGCTTTACAATTTTCGGGAAGATATTGGAAACATCGAATACATTCAATTTTGGGACGAGTTTGCCGTACAAGAAATAACCAGTTTAAACAATTACTGGACAAAATAAAAGTAAGACAGATTTTTACTATTTTTGTTCTTCGTATTTCAATATTTCAATACGGGATTTTACCTCGTGCAACAAATAAAATTGGAATACCATGTGCAAGGTTTGAAAAAACCCCAAAAAACTCCATACTACAAAAAACTTTTTTCGTGTCTGATATAGTCAAACATCTTTTGCGAACAAACTTGTCACTGTAAAATCGTATAGTCGGAAAAGAAATCTGACAAGTAAAACCAAGTTACTTTCTTGAATAACTAGTCAATTTTTTATATAGCCATTACTTGCTATTTTGCATTTTCAGCCTACACTGAAAGGCAAACGGACTTATTGAAAATAAAAGAAGTTCCAGATGCGAACAAAAATACAAATAATTTGTTTAATTAATTACCAAATAAGCTGGATTTATTAAATCGTTTTTTTTCTCAAAGAACTTTGAAAGAAGAAAAAAAAAGATTAGCAAGTGCCGGTCGAATTCGAGACCCGAATGACGCAGTGATGAGAAGGTGTTGAGTTTGTTATTAAACAGTAAGCATTTGAAAAGAAAAAATAGTGAAGGACTATTTATGACTAATTCTTTTTCAAGAAAGTATTTCTTTAAGCATGGAAGATTTCTCGAAATAGGGATTGGAGATGATTAAATTTCAATCAGAACAACAGAAGGCAAACGATGAAAAACATCTTGCTCAACAGACGGCAAACGATGAAAAACTTCAGTCTCTACAGAAGGAATTTCAGTCACAGCAAATAAGTGTGTTGAAGTATTTTGAAGAAAAAGAATTTAGCACAAAAGCGAGAAGATAGGAAATCTTTAGACGAACAATTGATTGGGATAAAGAATTTACAATTAGAGCAACAGGCTCAATCAAAGAGAAAATTTGAACAGCTTGCACAAGCAATGATAAATACGACGAATGACGACAGCGACGCGTTCAACCAAAATGCAATATGGTCAGCTATAAAAACCTTCAACTATGTGCCTGAAGAGGACCTAAACTTCGAATCATGGTACCGTCGATATCGGGATTTTTTCGACATTAATTGTAGCACATGGTCGGAAAAGAAAACGGTTCGTTTAGTTCTTCGTAGACTAGGTACGGCAGAACATACAAAATTTGTCGATTATAATCTGCCGAAGAAAACGGGCGAACTATCTTTCAATGAAACCATTAAAATGTTAATGGAACTATATTGCCCCAAAACAAGTGTATTCCACAAAAGGTGGACATGTATGAACCTAACGCGAAAAGAAAGCCAGGATTACTCAACGTTTGCTTCGATCGTCAATAAACATTGTGACGACTTTAAGTTATCATCCTTGACAGCGGATAATTTCAAAGTATTAATATTTGTTCAAGGGCTCGTCTCGCAAAACGATGCAGAGTTAAGAAGACGTGCAATAAGCAAACTTGAAACCGAGCCAAATATAACATTGCAACAACTGGCCGAAAGCTATCAACGACATATTTCCGAGAAAAAGGAAGCTAAAGAAATAGAGGAAGCAGCAATTTCTAATATTAAAAATGTTCGTCGTTTTTCAAAAAAATCATACTCTTCGAAGGAAAAATTCAGGAAGGATTTGCCTCAAAGGTCGAATGAAAAATTGCTAAACCACCCTTGTTGGGGTTGCGGGGACCTACATTGGTACCCGAAGTGTCCTTTTAAACGAAAAAATTGTGACAAATGCCATATAATGGGACACAAAGCCTCACAAAAAAGTTACAAAAAAAAAGTTACATAAAAATAACCAGAATTAATGGTGGCAACCTAAACATACGAAAGTATGTTACGGTAAAAATGAACAATCAAGATGTTGAACTACAGCTTGATTCATGTCTGACCTATCAATTATTAATATTAATACCTGAAAAAGATCGGCAGACCGACTATGCTACGCACAGATAAAGTGGCTCGATCGGTAACCGGAGAGAAAATAAACTTTGAAGGGGAAGTCATTTCAAAAGTGGGATTCGCCGATAAGCGCCTATTGTCAACGAATAGAGAACGTTTCTGCTGAAGCAGAAAAATTGAAGAAAGATTTGAAAGAGTCATTCCCCAAGGTGTTTTCTAATGAATTAGGAAGCTGTACTAAAATGAAGGCGAGTTTTGAACTAATTAAAAATAAGAATCCCGTTTTTAAGAGAAAACGAAGTGTACCATTTGCCTCTATTGAAAAAATTAATGCAGAAATAGACCGGTTGGTGGGGAAAGGTATTTTAACACCAGTTGACTACTCGGAATTGGCGGTCCCAACCGTCTACGTGAAGAAAACATCTGGAGAGATCAGAGTGTCTGCCGATTTCTCAACAGGTTTTAACGATGCGCTGAAAGATTATCACTATCCTCTGCCGACACCAGAAGAGGTTTTCACAAAATTAAACGGTGGAAGACTGTTCTCAAAAATTGACTTGAGTGAAGCCTATCTGCAAATACCTGTAGAGGAAGATAGCTCTAAGCTTCTCTGTATTTCGACACACAGGGGACTACTAAAGTTCAATCGTCTCCCTTTTGGAATTAAAGTGGCCCCGTCGATTTTTCAGCAGGTAATCGACACGATGTTGAGTGGGCCTGATTTTTCGATCGGCTACCTTGACGATATCTTAATGAAAAGTACAAACGTCGGGGAGCACCGTGAGCACGTAAACAAAGTATTCGAAAGGATAAGCGATTTTGGTTTTACACTCAAGGAGTCAAAGTGTGAATTCTTTCTAGAAGAGATCAAATACTTGGGACATGTCATTGATAAGAATGGAAGACGTCCCGACCCAGAAAGATCTATAGCCATCAAGAATATACCCGAACCGAACAACGTTACCCAACTACAAAGCTTCCTGGGTCTCGCAAACTATTACGAAAAATTCATTTCCAGTATACACAAATTGCGAGCCCCCTTAAATGAGTTACTTAAGAAAGATAGTAAAATGAAATGGTCCGCCGACTGTCAATCTGTATTTGACAACCTAAAAACGAAGTTAACTTCAGAATTATTTCTTACTCATTTTAATCCAGAGCTAAAAACTATTGTTGCAAGTGACACCAGCTCCTACGGCATTGGGGCGTGCATTTTGCATAAAATGCCGGATGGCTCGATGAAACCCATCGCGCACGCTTCAAGAACTTTAGTTCCTGCAGAGAAAAATTACTCTCAGATTGAAAAAGAAGCGTTGGGTATTGTGTTCGCAATGACCAAATTTCACAGGTATCTACACGGCCGTCATTTTATCCTACAAACATACCATAAGCCACTTATCACCATCTTTGGATCAAAAAACGGCTTGCCAACCTACACAGCAAACCGCCTACAGAGATGGGGTATAATTCTGTTAAGTTATGACTTTGAGATGGAATTTTTACCGTCAAAAAGACTAGGACACGCAGATGGTTTATCGCGGCTAATCCCAAAGTACACGGAACCGCTCGAGGATACAGTTATAGCATCCCTTCGGTCTGAATATGACTATAGTAAAGTACTGTGTAGCACAATAAAAGAGCTGCCCGTCACACTTGGCGATATACAAAAAGAGGCAAGAGAAGATAATTTTATTATCGAAATTAAAAATAAATTACAAACAGACGATGAGCAAACGGCAGAAGCTTTTTCAGTCTGTTGCGACACATTATTATACCGGGAGCGAGTAGTAATCCCAGCTACGCTAAAAAAAAATCCTGAAGGATATCCATAAGGGGCATCCCGGAGCGACACGCATGAAGAGCCTAATGAGATCTTATGTGTATTGAAAAAACATGGACAGGGACATAGAGACGAAGGTGAAGGCCTGTGCGAGTTGCGCGTCGGCAGCGAAAGCACCACCTATTCAGTACTGTCCATGGCCAAAGGCAGAGCAACCATGGTCCCGGATTCACATAGATTTTGCGGGGCCATTAGAAGGCTTCTACTATTTAATTATAGTCGACAGCTACTCAAAATGGCCAGAAGTTGTTAGATGTAAAAACCCAACAACGGATGTCACGATATGCGCGTTGCATGAACTGTTTGCCCGATTCGGAGTGGTGGACATTGTTGTATCGGGCAACGGTACACAATTTACTTCACGAGAGTTCAAAGAATTTTGTGAAGACTTTCAAATTAAACATATCACCACTTCGACTTACCATCCGAGGTCAAGCGGACAGGCAGAAAAGTTTGTTGATACCTTGAAGAGAGAGTTGAAAAAATCGACGGGCACGCCGAGAGAAAAGGCACTCCAGCAGTTCCTTCAATTGTATAGAATTACACCCAACGAGAACACACCAGCCCAGGTACCACCAGCGGAAGTAATGTTTGGAAGAAAAATAAAGTCGGTATTCGACAAACTTTTACCAAAACAGGTGAAACGACCAACATTACGGCACCAAAGAAGAGTTACGAGGATGGAGAGAAGGTGTTCTTCCAAAAACACCATGGAAACAAAACCGTGTGGGAAGTGGGAAAGGTACAAAAAAGATTGGGGCGGATGGTGTACATTGTAGAGGGTCCTAGAGACACCTGCAAACACACATTAACCAAATGCGTCGTCGCATGTCGGACGACCCAGGGGAAGGCCCATCGGATCGGAGTGAGACCATCATGGAAGATCTATACGACGCATTTGAGCTGCCAACACCAAAAACGCCTCCGAAACAATGACGTTCATCAAGAAAACGTAAATTAACCGGGAGTTTCGAGGTGAATCCTAGGAAAAAGGTATACCTTGAGATTCCGGGGGAATGAGTTTCGTAAGGGGGGTGTTGGGGGTGACCTACCTACCCTTTAATAATAACTAAATGGTAGCAACCGGCTACCATAAATACCGGTTTTGCCGGGAGAACATTGGGAGGCACATTTAGGCACTAGCACTGCCAAAACTGACGTGTGTATAATTTCTCTGTTCAATACAATTCATTATTATTATCTCTAAACCTTTTGTTCTTTTATTTCATTGTTGGTACCTCTAACGGGTCCACAACAAATAGCAATGCTGATTAATATGTATTTACTATTTTTATAAGCAGTATAAACGACGCCATCTTGTATGACATCCACACTAACAATTATGTTTCCGTTTTAATATTTTAATTCTACTAATATATCAATTTTTATATAGTTGTGTGTGTACATTCAATATATGAAAGTCAAACGTACGTAATAATAAATGTTATTCAACAAATTAGTTTTAGTTATCATTTCCATCGAATAAAATATTTAAAAAGTGTACTTATTTTATCATATTAAACGCGAATGAAAAAAAGACATCGAATTAGACAATTATTGTATTTGAATTCAACTTCACAAATAACCCAAATACAAAGAGATACATCAAAATATCCATAGATGCACAACGATCAAGCGATAAGTATAACATATATCAGCAAAAAATGCGCTGCTAAATATGGTTTTCCATTTAATTATCATTCTCTCATCATTTACATTTTTCTATTCGTATAACTAAATAACAATTTTACTCTAAGATTACGAATTAAAATAAATTTGAATATTTTTCGAAGGAAATCTAATCAATATCTTTTCACCATCAGTCAAAACGCCAAAGGATAATTAAAAACCACTCAATTATTTCCAAGAAAAACTTTTTTTAAATTTTATTGATATCATAGCACGCATACCACGGAATACATTAGGTAATCTGTGTACTTTTGGATTCCCACGGTGCGTTCACTTGTCGGCAAAAAATGCCTCAAATTATAGGTTTAAGCTTGAGGAGTCTGTGTACTCCTTGTATTCAATCCAACATTATCATGATGTTTTTAGGTTTCTAAGTTATAAATTAAATTAAATAAATATCCGTATTTATTTGTATCCGTGGTGAACACATATTCGACGATAGTATTGTTAAAAACTGTAAGAATAGAGACGAACACTCACCAGCTTCAAATCGCAGGATATGTTTCGTGTGTCGGGCGGCCATTTTACCAGAGAGAAAAGAACTTGTATCTATAATTGCAGAGTTTTATAGTTGAGACTAATTTGCATGCGCCTTTAAAAAATTGGATTAAAAAGAAACGGAGAATCGAATTAGGGGCAGCTGAAAGAAATCGTTGGTGATCGAAATTTTGTCAGGAGATTTACATGAACGATTGTTTCTTACAACATAATGATTGAATTGGATTACTTCTTAAATTTTACTCGTGAAAAATGGTGTTTGACGTTAGTTTAGGGTTTTTAATAACATCCCTGGTCGTAGAGAGTTCCAGACAACGGATACGACATATATATTTTAGTCATTCTAAACTACAGCTATATCTAAAATTAATCAATTTATTATTCCAATAATCAAAATCTATTGAAAACCGATTTAATAAATAAAATATTTTATCAGATAAATGTTATTAATTCCCGTATAATTGAACACTTACTTTCTATGAATCAACAATCCGAAACAGATCAAGAACAATTTTTTCACCAGCTGATCGGTCTTTCATGTACTCAGTCAGCTTAAAATCTCATCAGACTTCATTACTCTTTTTACTGATTTTTTGGTTTTATTCTATTAAAGAAATGAGCTGAGTTTGTAATGGATCACAAGTCGAGATATTCTTGCACGTTATGTCTTGATTAATCATTTTAATGAGTCAAATGGCTTTTATAGCAAACGAATAAATTGATTACGTCCTCCATTGCTCCAGGTATGTTGATAATGGCCAATACACACAACGGAAACATAAATCTGTATGAGAACTTTAAAATTGAACAATTAACAATGATTGAACTCATTTAATGAATGACACTTTGTGAAACAGAATATCCGTTTACGACGAATGTCCTTTAATCAATATGTAACCCCATCATCACAGACCTACAATAACAACCAGCTTGTTTGTATTAAGTTTATTCTTGGCGTCCGAATATATTGATATCAAATCCGAATATATTGATATCAAATCCGAATATATTGATATCAAATCCGAATATATTGATATCAAATCTGTTAGATATTATGTTAATGAGAAAGCGTTTCGGTACGTCCATTTCTAATTATATAATTGCATAATCAGATAAATATGAGATTAATTCAGTCCGTCTGAAACTTTGAAAGTGAGATCCGTCGTATTACGTTAAATACAATAAATCATTTAATCTGCTAAGACGTCTGTCAAACTGGGTCGTCTGCAAAGTGGGATATTTATTTTGAAGAAAAACGGAAGCAGCCTAAACTTGATTCCACCTAAGTCACTTTCTGAATAGCAATATCTTATTGTTTTCTGTTGTTATTTACAGCAGTACAACACTGGGTACTTTCACAGATTAGGACCACGCTAACTTTAACCCTAACACTAACCCTAACCCTTACCCTAACCTTAAACCCTAACCCTACCCTGATTCTAACGCTAACCCTAGGCCTACCCCCTGACCCTGACCTTAACCATAACCATAACGAAAGTGTTAAATTTAGAGTGGGTCCTAATCTATAAAAGCACCAAAAACTGTGTTATCTGCTACATCAAATTAATTTTACTAATCTCTGGCAGACTTTAAAAATGTAGAATATACTGCATAATCACGTTGATACATCGGTTCTAATCAGGTTAAGCGACATTGTACCTGCTCAGTATCAGATGGGTGACCATTTGGGCATACCAGGCGCTGCATAAAATTGTAAAGCCTAACGTTGTTAAAATTAACGTGCGTGAGCAGGATCAACTGCGACTGGGGAATTGGGGAATTTGATATTACCTAGAAACTAGCTTCTTCGGAGGATACCGGCTGAACCCGCTAAAGGTCCTTTCCACACCATGAGTAGTATTAGAAACATCCATTTTTACATAAAAAAGAATATATATATAGATATAGATATAGATAGATAGATAGATAGATAGAATGAGAGAGAGAGATCATTGTATATTACAGATGACTTGTGTCTGCATATTTTTTCTTAATCCTTTCTAAATGCCTGATTAATTTTAAAATTTCATGCTGGATCGGCAGATGAATTTATCGTACTCATTGTGATGGAGTCAAATAGATGCATAGTGAGACGTCTCGACAGAGTTGTGGTGATCAAGCCTACGTATTCCTTCTCGACTAGATCAATGTGTAATTTAGTCGCATCCAAAATGCCCTTCATTACTGAAAATGTCATTTCAATCGGATAATTCATCGGATTTTATGTTGAGCATTCCTAAAACAAAATTACATTTCTCTAATGTAGATTAAAGATATCTGCCCTTTCGTCTGTGTGTAGTTACATAATAAGAATCATTAAATTAATTATTTTTATTTATTTATCTTATGTTGCGGCGACCTGACTACAGAGTGTAGTGAAACAAAGAAACACACTTTAGTAACACATTAAATATGCTAACAATGATATATATTAGTGCTTTTTTAATGCGATTGAATGTTGGCTAATAGTTCGACGACGTCATTTAGAGAGAATATGTGAATCCTGTGAACATGTAAATTTATATGCAGTCCCAGGACGCGAGATCGATTAGGCAAATATATCAGATAATCACGAAGTTTTCGTACCTCTTGTTTAATAGAATAAAGCATAATACTGTTTAAATGTTATTCAATCATGAACTCATTTATTAGTATCGGTATTCTCTATCAGTTCCTGCATTTGCTGGTGATAACAAATGTTTCCTTTGTTTTTATTGTCAGGGGTGAATATATTTAGTAGACACCATTTACAAAGAATGGGTTATGTAACTTGAGTCGACATCGAAATACAAAATGTTTTCATGTATTACCTATTTGTTTCCACGGCAAATTGTATCGGAAAATTATACATTTGTTTGACAATAATATACTATTAAAACACCGGAGAATGTATTAGTTTGACTATGCACTACGATTATCGAAATTTTCTGTTGAGATGAAAAAAACTGAAATTTACATTTACTGGTGAAACAGACAGTATAAATAAACTGTATTTTCAAAGAAATTAAGTCGAAATAAAATCTACTGTTCTTAATAACATGCACCAACGTTTAGGAAAAAATAGTCTACGTAGAATCAAGTATCTATCTCAGATGCAATGCTATTAAGAATTAAGTTAAAAAATGCGACTAGCTTTACTTCATATATTAGATAATGTAAATACGCACAATGAAAATAATGACTGAAAGAATAGTATATATTATATATTATTCAACAAAGAATAAAAGAGAAATATAACACGACTACTTAGTATAACGCAGTTCATTTTATAAACAAAAAGCAGTGAGGATAGAAAAGTTAGCTTACCTACTGATTACTACTCAAACAAAGTAAGTGCATGTTTTACAAGAATTGAAACGATTGCTTTCACATTAAAAGAACACCATACTTCCTACGTAAGCAGGAACGTACATGTAATAACAGTGTTTACTATGACTCTAAATAAATATATTGTATGACTTTAAAATACCTTAAATGCTATTATGTGAAATCTTCTTACAGACATAAAGTGTATCAAAATATAGAGTGTGGTGATTTTATATTCATGTGCAAATCAGTTTTACCTATCAATCGTAGGTGGTATAAACTGGGGTGGGGAATCTTTTTTACAAATTATAGTGAATATTTCTGAGTTACAATATTTCTATTCACTACAACATTTGGTTAGCATATAAGCGACTAAAACCGAAACTTCTGAACCAAGATAGTAAGACACCCCCAGGCATAGAAAAATAAAATCATTGGCATGGAACATTTATAAACTCTCTCAAAGATATTGGGGGAACAATACATATCATCTGATGTATGCAAACAGTCTAGTAAATTAACGGATTTTGAAGGAACCATTAACATTCTAAAACTAGCTTTCACCCCAGTAAAAGTGAGAGGCATGCCAGACATTTACTTGCTATCAGACCTAAACAGACTTGATAAATCTCGGTGCCTTTAACTCTGGATTATCCGTGCCTGTTATTCGACAGAATCTTTTGACAACAAAGCGTCACCGTCACAAGTCGGACATCAAGCGCGGAGTGTGAAAAGGGATATTCTACTGATACCAAAACAGTTTATCAAAAATCGTCTGTATCAGAACCTTTACTTAGCAGCGAGAAGAAAATCAAATCGGATCTCTTTTGCTAGCAAATTCCATTTGAAAGGAAACTAGTTTTTCAGTTAGAGTCATAGAGGCAATAAGTGTCCGGAAAGAGGAACACGTCAGAGGTCAATTGCAAGAAGCAAAGTCATTTCTATAAAGATTTCTGCTGCAAATATCTGCATAGCTACAATAAATACAGGGGGGTGAAAAAAACTTTACAATTACCCGTAAAGTAAAAAACACAATTACTAATAGATTCAAAAGTATTGATAGTTTTATCGAAACCAAAATTGGTCGCTCTATGTAGTCAGACGTTAGACATATAGACTTTATCGTCAGCATGGCTTCCTCTGACTTATTCTGTAAAACAGAAAAAACATGTAAAGCGAATCTTACGATGTTACGAAAATTATGTATGGATAATTTATATGCTGAAGTAACTCTCGAGCACGACATTTAAGTCCGTCACACAAAGGTAGACATTGTATATGAGAACAGGGGCCACTTCTAAAAGTTAGCTATCATGACAATCTCACCCTTTCTCTATTCGATTATCTATTGAGTAACTGAAAGCCTATATCGGAAGTTAACGCGATCATCGGATTCAATCATGCACTTAAAAGTAAATATGTTATTATTGTTACCGATCAAGAATCTCTACGTTACATATTTGATAAGCAAAGAACCTCGAAGACTAAAAAGAAGCATCACTCGCGAATTCAACCCTAATTCACTTACAAATTTCGTATGTGGAATCTAAAATTCTTGCCGAGATGCGTTAACAAAATTCGGTACTTGATATCGGACATTTTTTCTCTTTTAAAAGTTTCACTTTCTCTCGCTCTCTGAATCATTCGCTTTATTCCTCTTTTTCTCTTTTTATATCGCTGTTCCGAATTCTTATATCTCTATTTCTTTCATAAATAAACTTTTAAAACAGAAAGAAAGAAATACAAAGCTTACATTTATGGAGACGACATATTTTCCAATCTTACAATATAATAAGACGGATAAAAGTCCGGTGAGACTGTAGACATCTAGCTAACAACGTATAGATGGGCCAAAATATTATCTAAGACTAACTTCTCCATATTGTATGAAGTATTCTCGAAACTTTTCGAACACAACAACTATTTATTTGATCAGGCTTAAATTTTGCATAATGGTTAGTGTTATAAACGAGCATCAAACCCATACATAAAATTTGGAAAATTCGTAAGTATAAATTTCATCAATACAAACTTTTCAAGGTCAAGATCAAATGCCAAGGGAATATGAGATGCGGGACTTCATTTCTGAATATTTGAATCCGGCATCATCATGAAGCAATTCACTCACTTTCAATATTCCCATGCTTTCCAGTCTTCCAGGATCTCTAGCTTTTAGAGCAAGTAGCCGTACAAAGAACAGATAGCACTTTAATGTTATTAAATACTTAAATGGTTCTGAAATTAAATAATATTAAACATTATTTAATTTGATTCAAACACGAAAATATACAGATATTTCATGTTAAAATTTACTCCACAACAAGGCCACTAAAATGTCTACTTTTATGAAGCAGAATACACAACAATGTAATGAAAATGGTCTCCGATATTTTATCTGTCATGTAGCTTTATTTAGTCGAAGCATATTGCGAAGAGAAGTCATGATTTCGATGATACTTTGCATCGAACTGCATCTTGATTACAATAAATATTAGTACGAATAATTTTAAAAATTTTTCTTCAATCATTTGAAACGAATAAATTACCAAATAAACCAGCATAATATGAGAAATTCGATTTGAAGTGATAACATCAATTAAATTAGAAGCTCCTCTGCGTAACCAGACAACGGATCGATGAATAGGACATTATTAGACTCAGCAACAATTAACATCCCCTTAGGGATTATAGCAACAATTTGGAGTTCAATGTTTTCGAACATAATTGATTCATTTCTAAAGCGCAAATAAATATTTTCTAAAATTAAACAGTATATTTTAATGCGAATCCAATTATCCTCGTACTTTTAGGAAATATTCTAATATTTATTTACTGTTTTTTAAAGTTGTCTTCGATTTCTTTAGTTTAATTGATTGCATACGTTTCGTAAACAATTTAGAATTAATACACCCATTTTAATTCATGCAAACATTTTAATATTTCCGATAATAATATTTTATACAAATGTCTCGAACGTTACAAATGTCTAACGGAATCTGCTGATCTACAATAAAATAGGAATACTGATTATTATTACCGGATCTTCACACTTCCAGATATATGTCGCGAACTATCTCAGACATAAACCGACAAAATGAAGAAATATATCAAATTATGCATTTGTTTACATCAAATTAAAACTCTACTCTTGAAGAATTGAACGGTAGCAAAACATCATAAGGCAAAATATAAATCCTATTTACTATAACATGTTTTCGTATATTCCATTAGGTAACTGAAAACCACGAATGAAAATGAAAGATTTTATACAATTTTTCTGTTATTATGATATTAGTATGAGTTGATTATCATAAATACTGTAGATTACCTGAGATTCCATATACAATATTAGTATTATCCATCTATGCTTCATATGATTAAATGTTTCCATTTTTTGCAACTTGCAAAGTGAATCACTAAGTTGTTAGTGTAATCTCAGAAAATAACCCTACCGTTTACAACTCGACAAGAGCTGTGCACTAAACTGCTTTAAAAAAAACTTTGATAACACATTTTACATATTATTTAAACCCATCTTAAGGCCTGCATCTGGCGTTGCTAACGTATCTGCTATGGACGTAAAACGATGGACGAGTAAAAACAGACACTTAATAAGAACCATATAACTGATTTAGTAAAAGTATACGACACTGATAAAGCGTTAGTAAGGGTGGCTGAAAGATAAAGCCATGCGAAGCGCTCTTTTCCGCGGCCTTGGAGCTGATGGAGATTACACTGTTTTATCAACCAAAGCATCATCATACCTGATTTAAAATGCTCTGCGTTTGTTAATAGTAAGGTTGTCAATCAGAATTTGTTGTCAAAATAACCCGGATTAGTTAGTACCGGAAGTGTAACGATCAAATCACTTGCAGACTGATAGCTAGAAATGCCAGCTGCCAACTATCGGTTGGATGTGGAGCGGTGACTTTTTTTATTACTCTCTTTCTTTTGTATTCATGTCTCTCTCTCTTTTTACCCACGTGAAAACATTATAGTCGTTAAAAAATAGTCACAGAAACAGGATGGTCTTCGAAATGCAATGAGAAAATTAATAATATCTTTCATAAATATTGCCTACTTTTTATCAAGTGTTCAATGTTAAGCTGCAATAGTTTCTAATTCCAAAGTCAAGGTAATTAATTCTATCCAACGAATTAATGACTAATGCCTCTTAGGACCGGTTTTTTACAAGCAGGCAGAGCAGACCGAAAGTTCTTGAGGCTCTAAATACAGAGTGGGCTCAAGTCAATGGTCAACCGCTGCTCTGAATGGGAAATGTTACAATCAACGGGAACAGCACTATAGTACAATATATCTAGCAAGCAGTTGCTAACGACTAGTTAAGAAGCATAAACTTTTCTGATGAGTATCTGAAAAAATAAGATTGTTTATTTGATTTTTCTTAATCCAACGATGCCACTGTGTTACCATTATTTGCTAAAAATACTATTTGTTTTTGGGACGCTTGAAAAAAGATGTTAGTAAATGATATGACTATTTATAAATAAAATATGTCATAAAAATAAATTTATTTTTCTGATTAATCTGATAATCGTGTCTTTTGATTGAAAATAATTCGTATTATTTTTTATCAAGATTTATTTTATGTTTGTAGAAAAATTGAAATGCTATTGAAATTTAAATGAGATGAAATACAAATATAACTTCAATCTTACTCAGGAAACAAATGTTTCAAAACATGTATCAAGATGAGAATAATTTATCTTCTAACAAAGTTATACAATGTAAACTTTTTTGTCGTCCAGTAACAAAATATTGATAGTTTACCCAAAAACAACTAATTGATCTAACGATCTTGGACCAAACCGTTTTATTTTATTCATCATATTTTTGTTTACTTTGTGAGGAAATTGCAATGATCGAAGTATGCATACATGATATGAGCCATCTATATACATCTCTCTTTTCTTAATTTTCTAAACTCAATGCTCGTTCTTTTGTTCTGTTCAAAGATACAGCGAAATAACATCGTTATCGAATATATAAAAAACAGTTAGTCGGATTATTTAAATTAGCCCTAAATTGTATTGCATTTGACAACTCGGTATTTGATTCTGCCTCGCCAGTGAATAAATAAAATATTCAAACTTTGTTCGTTACATAGTAAACAACAATAATATAATATATTCCTGCGTTTTTTTTACTAGCGACTGATGTCGCTAGTAAATCCGCCTGCCATTAAACTGTGTCCCGTCGTGACAATACATTATAAACAATAATTTACTTTGAAAATCAATATAATTAAAATAAATATTTTCGCTTGTTTCTACAGAACAGTGTCGACTGAACATCCGCCCACTATAAAAACGAAATGTAAACTCATTAAATAATGAAACAACAGAAATCATTTATATTTTTATCTTACATTCACGCTTCGTAAAACGTAAACTGAATGCTGTAATCTAAAAGGTAGTTACATAACTTATTTTTACAGAGGGGAGTGTAGTTTAGCAAACTCCGGCATTTAAACTCTCATTATTTATCAATTTATGAGGTAAGCCGAACAGATCTGATCGAAATTTTGCAAATAAGTCCGATAGATTTGAGATTCGAAACAAAACGCAAGTACAAATACTCCTATACAACGCGAGACCGAAACAGTTAGTTTCATATTTTATTCAAACTTGAACTTTTGTTATTTTCTTAATTTTTTCAGTTATGTACGATCAGATATTCGAATAGACATCGTTACACAAGGCCCATCTCAACAGAATACCTTACGTTTCGTTCGATGTAACTTTCAACCATCTTCTGCTTCCTCTTACCGAACTAGGGAATATTCATGTCGAATTAGGAAACGTTGCAAAAATAACCACCAAGATGAGAATAGTAGTCCGAATAATCTAAATAATACAACTTATCTGAATAATAACGACATAACTGATAACTGACAATTATCTTAACAAATGTAAAAATGTATATTAACTTGAAGAGCATTGATTTGAAAATATAAGATAAAAATATTAATTCTTATGCAATGGAACTTTTAATCCGTCACTTAGCTTGTTTTATTTATATTTTTATGTTAGATTTTCAAATTAAGCGCCCATTAAAAACTCTACCAAGTCCGAGTTTAACGGATCTACTGTTTCGAAAGTGATAATAAAATATTATAATATTTATTCACTAGAAGTTCTCAAACAGGTCATCATCAGTGATTGCTCATTGATAATCAGCGGTGGTGTTCTCTGGAAACTGAGTGACAAAAAGTCTCCTCGGGTTTCCAGTAATCTCCACTTTCGATAACTATTGCAAATGATTTTGTGTTATCACAGTAGACGCTTACCCTCGATTGCTCGCTGGCAACGACCATTGGTCTTCTCTGGGATTTGGATGGCAATAAGCATCCCCAAGGTCTCAGTCCTATCCGCACACTTCCAGTGGAGGTCTGGTTGGTACTTTCCCTCCTCGGTCCTTGAATCTTCCTCTACCTTTAACAACTATTTTGTGTGGTATCAGCCGAAGCTGATTCCATCACCTTCGCGGGGGGTAGTTTAGGAATTTTCTTGTATTTTCTGTTTCTTACTCTCATGTGGTGGCGTTCTTTCTGTGTTTTTGTTTTTTTCCTATTGCAACTTCCATGTGACTGGTCATCATTCGTAGCTCATGTGGGTTGGTTTCCACATTAAAGGATTTTCTTAAGATTTCAGCTGTATTCATCATTGCCGTCCGTTGTATTGTCTCAGTCTTTCCTTCGATTCCAATTTCTCCCAGTTGTTTCGAGGTTTTTCGGGATTGTTCCTAGTGCTCTTACGATTATTGGTATTATATTGATTTTCTTCATACTCCATATTTCTTTGACTTCTCTGGCAAGTTCCGTGTATTTGCTTTGTTTTTCCGTCTCCTTGATTTTCATCCTGTCGTATGTGGGTACAACAAAATCTCAGATTTGACAGGAGTTTTACTTCTTGACGATTATTATAACATCTGGTCTCCTTGCCTGTATTAGTTTATCTGTTTGCCCCATTCATATCCGAGAGGATTTTGTTTTTTTCGTTTTCCAGTACTGTATCTGGTTTATGTGTGTGCCATTTGTCCGCGTGTTCGAAATGCATTCGTTTGCATAGTTTCCAGTGTACTGTTTTTCCCACACAGTCATGTCTGTTCCTGTATTCTTTTTTGGGCTAGTTTGCTGCATTCTATCATGTGATTTACTGTTTTGTCTCTGTGTCCACACAGTCTGCATTTACTGTTTTCCTGGAGTTTATCTATTTTAGCTTTATTGTAATAATTCCTATTATTATTATTATTATTATTATTATTATTATTATTATTATTATTATTATTATTATTATTATTATTATTATTACTATTACTATTATTATTATTATTATTATTATTATTATTATTATTATTATTATTATTATTATTATTATTATTATTATTATTATTATTATTATTATTATTATTATTATTATTATTATTATTATTATTATTAGTAGTAGTAGTATTAGTATTATTATTAGTATTAGTATTATTATTATTATTATTATTATTATTATTATTATTATTATTTAGTTACTAACTAGGATTATTCACACGAGGCATTATCAGTGATTGCTCATTAGCAATAACAAGGTGTGTTTCCTGGAATATTAGTGACAACAAGTTGCCCTTGATTTCCAGTAATCTCCGCTTCTTTCGATACCTCTTGCAAATTATGTTGCCTTATCGCAAGAGCCGTTTACAATTTGTTAATGATAATGTATAGAAAAACATGTGTTCGACTTGTCGCTTTCCGACACCCCTTCTGTTCTTTGCGGAGTAATCCACAGTTATGAAATGAGTGGTAGATGTTTTCATTCAGTTGTGCCATTATATTTTTCCACTTGATTGATAGGCAGTTATCGCTTGATATCGTTTCTTTTTCCGTTGTTTCTTGTGGTTATCATGTATCCACTAGAAATTTTAACACGAGTTTTTATCAGTGATTGCTTATTAGCGATAACAGGTGTAGTACGCTGGAGTCAGAGTGGAAACTTTTTTCGGTAACCATTGCTTTGAATTCTCGATACAGCAATTTACCATTTTTTTTCTCGCTGATAATGGTGGCTTTCTTTGGAATTGGAGTGGCACTAAGTTCTCCAGGATTCAATATTCTTCGTGCCTTTCTAGGGGAAGTCTTGATTGTTACTCAATCCCCATTCTTTACAACTGCGCGATAATTTCTTGTGGCACTAACCGATGATGATGCCAATGCATATTAATTAGGTGGGAGGTGCTGTCAGTCTTCAATACTTACTAGTTCCTTTTCTGTTTTCTTTATTTACATCAGCATCATTCAATGGGTGCAGTGCATCGTTCATGGTCATTAATTTCCTGATTGTCTCGCGCAAGGATCCTTGTACTCCATTTGTCCATTTCATGGAAGATCCACATTATTTTACTAGGGATACTGTGCAAGTATTTATTTCGTTTTTATTAGATTTCTCCTATATAATTTACTTTCAAGGCGGTTTATTGTTCTTCTTGTGTCTTATTTTCTGATGCTGTTTGCTTCCAGAACTCCCAGATATTTATAGTTAACGTGTTCTCCAATTTCGGCGTTCATCATTTTTGTGTGTTGTTTCCGATTTCTCTTCTCCACCACAAGTAGTCTAGCCTTTTCTATTCCAAATTCCATTCTTATGTTTTGGCCAATAATTGTAAATTTTCTAGTGGAGGTGTAGATTCTGCTCTCCCTCATCGATCATTCAATTCTTCTTGACCCTTCACAGCTTTGTTTGCTATATCAGCCGATGTTGAGGGGTATGAGATTTTTCTTACGTAGCTAACCTGATAGTTTCAGTTCTTTTGGATTCGCGTAATGTTCTTTCTATATTTCTAGTTGTTTTGACGTTGGGTTGTTTTGTTTGAACTTTCACGTGGTTGGTCGGTATTACTTTCTGCGCTCGAAGGTGCGTCTTAAAATTTCAGCGGTTTTCATACGTTTCGTGTTTTGCAATGTATTAATCTTCCCCTTCATTCTTATTTCTCTTAGTCTTTTTCAAGTTTTTAGGGAATTTTCATTATTTTAATTATTAGAATTGCAGCAGTTTTCTTCATGTTCCATATTCTCTTCGACTCTTTGTCAAAATTCATGTATTTACTTCGTTTCATCCTGTTTTAACCGTTATCCTGTGATCTGTTGGGACGACAGAACCTACAATTTCACTAATTTGCTTAATTCTTCTTGGCAATTAGGTTAAAAGCTTGAGCTACTGCGGTCAAACTTATAGGTTACCTAAATGGACTTAAACAAATATTGGCATAAAGAATGTAATAAGACCGTTATGAACCATGAATCGACAGGTTCCATTAATGGGAGAGGATGGGGGCAAGTCTAATAATAATGCAAGACATGCTCCCGCTATTTGCATAACCTACACTTTAATTTTTGAGGTTGCATAGAGCTCATCTGACACTACAATGAAGCAGACGCGACACTGACCATCTAACCACCCAACTGACACAGCGACATTGCGATTTTCCCATGATATAAAAATATATTTATGAGTTTTAGATTAAGTAAAGAAGTAAACAAAATGCTTAAAAAAATTTGAATCTATTTTAATTAGTGTTTTTAAATTTCCGTTAAATGTTGTTGATAAACGGTAATGGAAGCCACAACATATAAGAGAGCCAGAATTAATTCTAAATAAATGTTACATGAAATAAAATAAATTATTATTGTTGTGACATTTTAGTTTTTAAATGCTTACTTTTATAAATGAAATCGAGGTATTAGAAAATATATATTGATAAGAAAAACAATGAATAACATTTACTTTTTTAGGTACAGTCTTTCGTGCTTTTTGTTTACTAGTTTAACTGGTCAAACTGGATGAAAACACTACTTAAGCAAAAAGACAGCATCAATTGAGTAATGTTATTCATGTACTTTACATGGATGAGTTCATCTTTGATAAAAGACTATTCTATCCTTGATATTTGAAAATACATTTATGCTAATTACATTAAATCAATTCTCTTAACATTGCATTTTGTAGAAACAATAATAATAATAATAATAATAATAATAATAATAATAATAATAATAATAATAATAATAATAATAGTAGGTGGCTGTTGCAATACCGTAAGATCATTTGCGGCGGTGATCAAAAAGAGGTGGAGAATACTAGAACTCTAGGGAGGCTTGTTGTCACTCAGACTCCAGGGTACACCACTGGTTGTTGGTCGGCAACTTGTGTGAGAACTCCTTTTGAGTACACATAATGACAATAATTACAAACGAAAACTGGACGTAATAATAAACAACAAAAAGAAAGAAAAAAACTACCATTAGATTTCGCCGTCTAAGTAATTAAACGGTATAACTGATGGAAGCAAAAAAAAAACAAAGCAATACATGGAGCTTCAGAGATAGCTGATAGCAATATGAAATATAAATAACATTACTGTTATAGCAATAATTGTAGGAGCACTAAGACATTTTTGAAAAACCTGTAAAAACAACTGGAAAAAATTGGAATAAAAATGATGGTTTGCACATTATTAATAGAAACCAACTGAAATATGAAGTCAAGAAACTAATTCGCATAATTCACACCGACCAACCACAAGTAATGTTAGATATTGAATGGGTAGTACCTCAAGTATATGATTTATTTGGTTGGGAATTACAAGAAATGGAACCACAGAAGGTGTTAACAGAGGTTTATTTGATGATTCGAGTTGAAAATGACTTTGGCTGGGGGAATGTATTAAAAAAGGATATGACGTCACATGGTTAAAAGATAATGGGTGATAAGAAAGAGGTAGTCCGTTTAGAAGTACGTAACATCGTCGGATGTGTAATTATATAGGCTTACAAGATATAACTAATTAGTGATTTGAATCTCTATCTGTCTCTCTGTTTCCTTCCACAGTGATTTGGAATGAAGATCGCATTGAATAAATGACTCGCTGTCTTCCATCAGCTTTGTCTCCTTAGTCTTTTTGAAGGTATGTTTGAGAAACTTTAATTACAGGAGGGCATTCCTTCAGCCTAAAAGGATAACATCAGTAGCGCGTACAAGATGAATAGCCAGCAACCAAGGTATGAATAACTATTGTAATCGTTAATGTTTCTATCATAATGACGCCAATTTGGTTGCTGCGGTCATGACACAATTGTGAGAAGGCAACAGTTTAAATTGAAATAGAAGAACAAATATAGAAACATCATTAGAAGAATCCAAACGATCTGAAACAGGCAGAAATCCGATAATCTGGCGTCTGCCGATCAGTCTTGGTTAGTATCACACAAAATGTTCGTGAAGGGTCTCGGAGAATGCAAATAGTGTGGACGGATAGAATCATCCAGATCTCCACTAGAACGTCGCAGGAGAATTGGAATTACCACTTAATTTCCAGAGAAGGACAACGGCAGATGTTAGCGAAAAATCAAATGAAAACAGCTGTTGCAAGAACGCAAAACATAAATTGCAACGGTTATCGAACAAAGTGGAGGGTATTGGAAATCTTTCTTTGTCAACCAGACTGCAGAGAACCCGACATGTATTTGCTAATGAACGATCACTGCTGATAATAAATCGTGTGAGAATACCTCGTGGGTAAATAATAATAATAATAATAATAATAATAGTAATGATAATAATATTAATAATGATAATAGTAATAATAGCAGTAATAGTAATAATAATAATAATAATAATAATAATAATAATAATAATAATAATAATAATGATGATAATACTAATAATAATTATAATAATGATTAAGAGAATAACCCCAATAAGAAGAATAAAAAAATAACTGCGAGTAATTCCAGTAAAATAAACGAATAGAAGGAACTTATTAGAATCGTCCCCGTAATATAATAGTTCATAATCACCGCATCGTGTCTTGACAGTAAAGAAAAAAAGGCAGGCTTATTTATAATAAATGTTCGAATTGAAATATAATAAAGCGCTGGTTCCATTGGACAATTGTTTTGAGAAATCTTTTTGATCACAATTGCTTAATCTATAAAGCGGGTGAAAACATTAATGTTTGTTACATAACGCTGTTATAGCGAATAATCTCACCAAATGCTTACCATTTGTATAGAAAATTAGACATTCAAAGAAGGTTATTTATTTAATGGTCAAATCTTATAGCATTCAGCTGTGGGTCGTTTTCTAAAATCGTCCATCAATAAAGAGGGATTCAATAAATTGGAAACAGCGAGCCACTACTGCTCATAATTGGTTAGTCCATATGTGACTGAGATATGGAATATGCCTTGAAATCAGTTGGGTCAAGTGGAAATTAAGTAGTATGAAGTTGATACACATCGTTTGATTTTGCATATTCTCTCGTACGTAATAAGAGCGTGAAATAATACAATACAGCAAGTAAACAACATAATTACAAGAATCTGGTCATTCTCCCGTGCAATTATTATCGGCTGAAACTTCCACACAGTTACATATATTTATAAATCAATTGATCTCTTTCTGCCTCGAAATCTCTCTCTCTTTCTTTCCCGTCTTTTTCTTTTTCTCATTGATTCATGTTGTCAATCCAATAGGAGTGTCCGTAAATAACAATTATATCTCCCAATTCATGTAGAGGAATTCTAAATGCATTCCCTTGTCAAGGCGATGTATAATAGTTAAATATCATAAAATCATTCAGTGTAAATAAATTACTCCCAGTCAGTTCTGTCTGACTTCTTGCTCTTTATTTTGAGACTAATTAATTCATGTAATCATTTATTTTCTCATGCCGTAGAATTTGAATTTAAGTCTATTATCAGTGGTGTTCGTCATAGTTACTTCGCTGAAATTACGTTTCACGAAACAACGTTGGTTATATTTACATATTTTAGGGAATTCAGTAAGGAAAATACTGTAATAAAACCCCGTTAATGTAGCGAAAATGAATAACAAACATTTCATAAAATAACTTTAAATGAGGGTCAATGCAATTTATTATCACCTTTCTTTTAAACACATTAATTCGCTTGTTCAATAAATAAAAAGATAAGTTTATTGACATATGTGTAATACACGAAGACTATTACGCTGCGTGTAGATAAAATTATTTTTCCAATTAACGATAGCAACCTGAACAAAGTCATAACTTTTTAATCACATTCAGTGTATATATATACACTTACACACACTTACACATACACCCACACACACATACACACACACACACACACACATATATATATATATATATATATATATATATATATATATATATACACATCGAGGTTAAGTTAAGAAAAAAATAATGCTATCAGAATTACAGTAAGAGAAAAGAAGAGCAAAATTCAATCTAAAAGAACCTGCATTAAATCCGAGAAAATTGACTATTTTATCACAAAGAGAAGGTCGCAAAGACTTCATATAAATAATTTCTAGTATCTTGAAATGAAAGGGAAGTTATGACTTACTTAGACTGGGGAAAAGTCAACAGTAAAATTGGAGGTAATCGAACGGTTATTTATTAGATGTTCCGCGATCAGTGGCACGTATCTATCGTTCAGAACCTCTGACGGTAAATAATTTGTCTGACGAAATTTTGTGAAAACACGTTGTTTTATCCGGATGTGTAATCTTTGGACGTACTTCCAATGTAGTATGTAGTAGGTAGTAGGAATAGGAGGAGAGAGCAGTTGAATACGACATAAGGCATCCGCACAAGTATCAATAGTCTCTAGAAGAGGAACACATGTAAAAGAGGCTTGATAAGTCAATGGAACGCATAAATATGTAAGTATGAGAATAATTGTGTATGAAATCAGAAAATGAAAACGTATCCTTAATACAAAATGAACTGTTGCTTTCCAGGACTAGTTACAAAAGAGTGGCAAGACATTTGGCTACCTTATGTTGTGAGTAGAGTATCATAAATAATATGATTCTTAATGGTACTCCATCTCTATGGGTTTAGGTAAACCATAGAGACAGAGACAGATATAACCAGAAGGTCTGATCAAATTAGAAATGGTAGTGGAAAGAACTTCACACTTAATCCAGTTGATCAAATATTTTTGAAACTTGGTTTCGATAGATATTAGATTTAGAGCTATTCCCCATGATGATCATCATTTGATTAATATAGGCGTTATGATAAAGAATGGCTACCCCCGGACCATTATCGGATTATGTGATAACAATGAGTTGTTATGGCAACGTGTTGTAATAATACGAAAATGTTCACTTCGCACTTGTTATTCACAAAAAGAGACAGTTGTACCTGTATACGAATGTGCGAAGCTGTTTAATTTGGCCTTAAGGTCACTGACCTTAAGAACGGATATATTCGAAGTCTTTTTGCTCAACTAGATAGACTCTAACCTAATAAATAATCGTTCCTATTTTAGTGTTGGCCTTTTCTTCAGTCTAAGAAAGTCACACTCTTATTTCATCTTCAGAAATGTTATTAAGTATTTGCGATCTTCTCTTTATAAGCAAACTGAAAATCTCCTTGGACTTAATGTCTATTTGATCGAATGTTTTTCTCCCTTTCACCCACTGTAATTCTCATATCATTATTCGTTTCTCTTATCTTAAACCCAATTTAGCTATGTTATCCCCAGTTAGCTATCTCTTTAATTCTTTTATTTTTTAATTCATTATATTTAGGAAAATTAAAGATAGTCTGTTTATAACCATAATAAAATGTTGTACTTTTTTTTCTTTTTTTTTTAACGAAGTTCACCCCAAACAAGGCAGGCCGCCACTGTAGACGTAAGGGGCTACTGAGAAGAAAGAAAAGGGGAGAAGGTTGGATGGGGTCAACTTAAACTGGGATCTGCGTAGAATGTAATATATATTTATATATATATATATATATATATATATATATAATATTTAATAATATATCAAAATAGTGTTAGAAATAGACTAATATAATAACTGTAAAAAATAAATTGACTTACATGAGTGATTTTCCACTGGAAGACTTGGGACTATAAGTTTGTTTTTTTAATATAGTTTTAATGGTTGAGAAACTTCCGAGACTATATATATATATATATATATATATATATATGTGTGTGTGTGTGTGTGTGTTTTTGTGTGTGTGCGTATACATATATGCATGCAATCTGTGTTTAATATATGTATATATGTGAGACTACTCTGACAATATGTTTCTTATGCTATGTAATCCCGTAATACCTAGTATATGTTCGAGTCATGGAACGAACCCATACTGTTCTTACCTGTTGCGGAAAGTGACTAAATATTCAGTCTGATTAATAACAAGATATAACAAAGAGTGAATTATCCTCTTTCAATGTACTTACATCTAGTTCATTTTCACACTGTAAACTTTTCCGACCGCTTCGTCGTTTGTTTTAATCGCCGATTCATACGACGCGCATTCTTCCGCATCACACTCTTTTATTAGATCACATCAGATAGTAAGTCGTTGAACGATGTCCCGGTGCGGAGTCCACGCAAAACGTTTCTTTTACCTAGGAATTCGGCTTAAATATATTTTATGGTCTAAGTCCGGTTAAAGGTTAGACTCTGGTGCGTCTATCAGAGCTCTTCCCTTCTTTGTATATCCCTGTCTCTTCGTTGTGAGTTCAAGATTATTTTGAGATTAGTTTTCCGTCCGTCTCCTATATTCAAAATCCTCGCCCTCGTCCAACACGGAACCATAAAAACTATTTTTGTGACTAGGCATTTTTTAATTTAAAAAGAAATTATTAAATTGGAATACTTTTTGTAGTGTAGTTTCGGTTCTGTTGTCAAAGACCGTCCTCCCAGGAATTACCTCCTCCGTTTTTAAGGGGGTGTAACGGATAATCCTCCCAGATTTGAAAAACAACCCTAAGACTCGATTTAGTCAGAATATCTTTTGAGGGTAGTGTAGTATCGGTTCTGTTCTCATAAGACCGTTCACGCAAGAATGACTTCCTCCTTTTTTGCGTGGAGAAAAGTCGTGTTCGTTCATCCTGATATAATCCTCTGTCAGGGGGGGACTAGTGTAGTATATGTTCGTTCACCATGATACTAGCTAATGAAGAAGGATAACTCAAGTTTATAATAAAAATGTCTTTTTTAACTAGAAAATTATGAAAGTTATCGTTCCTCCTTAGCCCACATATTCATCTTTGTTTATAAAGATGGCGACAATATTTTCCCAGCACATTTTCATTTGGGCGTTTCATGTGGACAATGAAATTTGCCATAGTTTAAATAAATAAATGCAAAAGTGTTTTCCACCTATTCTAACTATATTGAAATTAAAACGGATTATGCTTATTTAATTCTCTGTAGTATGTTTTCATTCGTCATGATACATTCCTCCCAGGTATTACATCCTCTTCGGGGGGAGATAGGCTGTACAGTATACATTCGTTCCTCACGATACCATTTCCTCAGGATTACCAGTTTTGTGTGCGTCGGGAGTTAGTGTACAATCTATTCTCTTGCCATGATATCATCCTCCCAAGCATTAACCCCACCTTTGTGGGGGGTTCAGTGTATGTAATTCTTTCATCAGGATATCATGCGCAAAGCCTCTCATTTGCATATGTATTTATTTTTAAGTTTCCAATGAATTAATATTTTCTAATCTGTTGGAAATTAAATACATGCGTTTATTATTTTTAATAAATTTATTGCTGTTGTTGTTGTTATTGCTGTTCCTATTTACTTCCTCCCACGAGAGCAGAGTTTGGCACAATGGCAATATTTAACGTGGGGAGAATCCAGCTCCCTCAAAATTGGAACTCTGAATTGGTACAAAAAATTTAATTGCTTCAGTCTAGAAGGATTTCTCCTTCACTGACAGAGAACATAAAATCTAATTGCATATTCAGTACAAGTACTTCATTTTGCTCCTAGCCAAAGGGCCAAGGTGTTAACATGATGATGATGATGATGATGATGATGAATTAAAAATTTGTCATAGAAAAGAAATAAACCTCATCTAATCTTTCTAAATTAAAAAAAACGTATTTTTCTTTAATATTCTTTACGTATTTTTTCTTTCTTTTATAATAAAGGTGAAAAGTACAAAGTACGCATTTTGAATTACTCAGTAATATAAAAGTAGAGTATTTGACCAATCGACGTTCCACCCTCATGTTTATTCATTTCATTGTATAACCAGTTTTAATGGGGAATTTATTTTCATTTTTATGCTGAAACAAAATAAAATTCATCGACGTTGAATATTTTAATGTCTTTGTAATGATGAATGTACCAGTAGAGTTGTTGAAAAATCTGATTGGAATAGTGTATTATTGGATTCCAATAAAAAAATATAATATAAGTATGATGGTATATTATAATATTAAATATGTTAAGTTTAAAATTAATAACAAAATATCATATTTATTTATTGAAAGTCTCTGTTTTTAATAAATAAATATAATAATTTCTTACTAAAAATATGTAACTTTACCTTTGTTTTATTTTCCCTTAACTCTCTTTCTTTCACTCCTTCTCTCTCTCTCTCTCTCTCTCTCTCTCTCTCTCTCTCTCTCTCTCTATATATATATATATATATATATATATATATATATATATATGTATATAAATATATATACATATATATATATAAATATATATACATATATATATACATATATACATGTATACATATATATATACATATGTGTGTGTGTCTCTCTGTGTGTGTAGAATTGGCCTACAATGAAATCAAAAACAATAGAATACATTAGTCTGTGACTCATTGTTTTGTCGATTTGTACGGCCTTGGTAAAATATACAGAACCACGTATAAATATATATTTTTTTAATTGTGGGGATTTTCAGTGATCATCGTCCTCGTCAGTCAACAGTGAACTGTAATCAATACTGTAGCATCTCTTATATGTTTAGCTTTTTTTTTCGTTTGTAATGGTTATAGAAACACGTCTGTTAATGAAAAAAGTGTTGCTTTTAACATATTGTTGGTTTAAAGCACTCTATGCGCTTCAACAATTTAAGGACTGTGTGGAGTAAGCTAGTGCCCCTTCCTGAGGTTGGAGAATGAGATGCTCCAAGAGCATGAAAGAGAGGCAACTCTCGTCACGAGTCGAGAGGAGATGTTATCGAGAATGTTGACGTTTTCCTTTTGTGCAAGTTAGTGTTGTTTTAGAGCTTTTTGGATCATTACTTGTAACCTTGTTACCTGTTACTTTGTTATTCCATTTGTTACTTGTTATTTCCCGTTATTGGAGTGTTACTGTTTCTGTTGAACTGTTTTTTTTTCTTTTTTTTTTGACGTTACATTTTTTTTGCGTCTAGTTTTCATACGTTTTTGATAACTAGACGGCAACGTCTGATATGGACAGTGAAGCTAAAGAAAATTCTGAATAGATTAAACCTCCTAAATTGACAATTAGTGTGGAGGAATTTGTAAAGGACGCAAAAAATGCGTCCACATTGTGACAAACAACGGGTTAATCGTGGATTTATCTAAGTTGGAAGAGATTAAAAAAAGAAGCGTCATTTTATTTGTCATTGAAAAAAAGATTTCAAATAGTCGATTAGAGCATCTCCAGAACTGATTAGAAAGCTGCTCGCAACGGCAGGTTTCGGACTCCAAAGAATCATTCGATGCAAAGGGTATAACACATGGAACGCGCTCTTCCAGAGCGAAGAAGTTTGCACAAAACTGTCTCAAACTGAGATTATAACGCATAAGTACGTTCTACGAACTGAATATATGGGGAAACGACGATCAACAATTTCCGTTTTTAACGTACAATTTTACGTTAAAAGAGAACACATCGGTGCCTTTTTACTGAAATTCAGTAAAATTACCGCAGTCAATTTCGACGAATTTCCAGGTACTTGGAACTTCAAATTACTGATTGATAGAAAAGCATACGATACCATCTCCTACTACTTACAAGTAGGGAATGAGAAATTGCCTTTAATTCTAGCAGGCCTAACACCAGTCTGCTGGTACTGTGAACAGCTGGGGCATCTCACTTTTGATTGCCCTCAGAAAAAAGCAACTTTAAGGATAAAACGACCAAAGCTGGCCCACACCTTGAACCATCAGCTACGTTTAAACCACCATTGCCTGACACCTCCGAAGACGATTTCTCGGCCATTCCTAACACTAAAGTGTCCAATGAATGGATCATTGTGCATGGAAAGAAAGCCCCGGTCCGCTTATCATTAGACCAGATAAGAGAAGATGAAATGCTGAAAAAAGACCCGGGGAAGGATAGTTACTTACGAGATAAGGAGTTGAAAGAAAAGCTGGACAAGGAAAGATCTCCCATTAAGACAGATACTCCTAAAGCAAGTCCTCATTCCGCCCCAATCCAAATCCATCTACGCATGATAAACCCCAAAACTCTCCTAAACCAAAACAATGCCCCCCCCCCAATCATAGCTCCTTTCTCATATAAGCTCATTCCCCTAAGCCCTAGCAAAAAGTTCAAACGTGACCATTCACCGAAACCTTCTCCTTTTGTTTCCCCAATGTATACCCCTAAAAATACTCCACCTACATCACATCAAAACGGCCCTCCCCATCGCCTACTCCAGCATCTCCGCCAATGAACCCCCAAAAAGACAGAGAATCCCCTCCTTGGAGCGAAGAAGAAAAAAGTCGGCCTTCCTATCTGGGGAAGATTTGTGTAAATCCACAGAAATTAAGGAAAAGACTTCAATTATTTACAAACATACAAATTTGAAACAGTTGTTAGAATTTAAAGAAGTTGGGGGGAAATCGATAGACAACACTGTAAATTTCCCCAACGCCGCAAGAGTGCTTACAGTCATTAGGAGAAAATCAGAAGCGAAGGCTCTATGGCAGATGCTTGAGGAGGCGAACAGCACTTTTAATCTTTCTCCCCCGAATAGCAACTTTTAAGGATGATTTTCTGATTTGTTTACGTAAAGAGTGTTTTGGGAGTGTCCCCGTTCGTTTACACCCCTCCCTATATAGGATAGCTAAGTTAACCTATCCTTTGGATGTTGGCGGCATCTCCCATAATGGTCAAATTAGTGACCAGATGGGTAGACAATCTTTTGGGAGAGCTGTCGACATCCTGATCTCTTCCATGTTTATTTCTGGAACCCAATCCTAAGGCGTCCGTATGGCTCTCTTTCTAGCGAGTTTGAATATCCAAGGCCTGAGGGCCGACGCTCGTATATTTCGAGTCGCTACAGACCTTCAGCGCCTCGGAGTGAATATATGTTGTGTTCAGGAAACCCACTTGATTTCAGGGTACTATTTGGGTGCCCTGTCTAAGGGTGTTCACGTATATTCAGCGTACTTTAATTCTACATCAAGAGGGGTTTCCTGGCTGGTAAGCAAATCTTTGGATGTGTCGTGTGACCCTTGTTTCTACGGATCCGGAAGGGAGACTATGTGTTTTCGATATTACCATAAAGGAGAAAGCATTTCGTCTCGTTGGGGTTTATGCGCCCAATATCCAGTCTGAGCGTCGCTCTTTCTTTCGCCGGATCGAGCAGTTCATGAAGACAAATCGGACGGTCATCTTAGCAGGAGACTGGAACGCGGTCCTGGATTGGATCCTGAGATAGATCGTAATTGGACTAGGGGAACTAACCAAGAGCGGGATTCTGTGGCATTTCGGGATTTTCTCGATAAGTTTGATCTTATCGATAAATTCCGGAATGTGAAGCCCCGTGAAAGAGTATGGACTTGGAAATCTAGTCGCGGCTCCGGGTTCAGTACAACTTTCGAGTTATATTGACCGGTTCATAATTAGGAGAGTCGACGTAGAATTATTAGAATGTCCAAGTTTTCATAATATAGTTTACTCGGATCATAGACTTGTTCGGGTTCGTGTAAACTTAGATAGACCTAGGCCTAAGTTAGCTGGGTACTGAAAGCTCAACACTTCGTTGTTCGATGTGAAAGGCTACCAGGAACAGCTATTACTAACACTACAGCGCGAACTGAAGGGGGCTGTAATTGGGAATAAGAAGTGGGTTCACTTTAAAAAGGTAATTAGATCCATTACTGCTGATTTTAGCCGACGACTCAATCTAACAACTAGAGCAGCTAAAGTGCACTAGAATCTAGATTAAATTGGGCGGTGGAGGCGATGGATAGTGCTAAAGTCATTATAGTTAAGGCGAAGCTGACCTCCTTGGCTACCCAAGAGCACCAAGTTTAAGTAATTAGGGCTAGGTTAAATAGATTGTCTAAAGAAAGCATCAAACATAGCCGATGAATTGCGCGCAGAGGAACGTTGACAAGCTACTGATCGACATATCGCACGTGTCTCATTGCCGGATGGGCATCTCGTGACCACAAACGAAGGTATTCTGGAGGCGTTTCGTTCTTATTTTCAGGATCTTTTTACCAGAGAACCCGGTTTGTCTTTAACACAATTTGACCCCTATTAAGCTGACTTTTCTCGTCTTGAGGCGACCGAAGCGGCTAGGTGCGAAGGTTGCATAACAGAGGAAGAAGTTCAGGAAGCCTTAAAGCGGGTTGACCATAACAAGTCTCCTGAGATTGATGGTTTGCCCTACGAGGTGTATTTGAGGATGTCGCACATTTTTGTTCCCTGGCTGATAGTTTTATTTAACTCATGGTTTAAGAACGGGACTATTCCCCAGTACTTGACCATGGGTTAGTGAAATTGTTACGCAAAAGCAAAAATGGTGGGGATGGGTTAGATAATTTTCGGCCCTTAACGATGCTAAATGCTGAGTTAAAGATTTTGGCCAAGATCTTAGCCAATCGACTGCTGCCTGTTTTGACTCGTCTAATTAGCCCTGAATAGACTTGTGCTGTAAAGGGTCGAACTACTCAGGACAATCTGCACTCGATACGCTCGATCATAGATAAAGTCGACACAGAAGCTGCGCTGATCAATTTAGATCAGTCCAAAGCATTCGATAGGGTGGACCATCGTTACTTGGAAGCTGTTTTTTCTGCGGCCGGTTTTGGCCTGCAATTTCGCTCCTGGATTCACCTCTTGTATACGAACCCTGATGTACGGGTAAAAGTGAATGGTCTGAGGTCTGAGCCCTTCAGATCATCAAGATCTCTTCGTAAGGGATGTCCCCTTTCACCGATGCTCTATGTGCTTGTGTTGAAGTCATTCCTTCACAGGCTAAGGGTGAATCCGGTCCTTAATGCCGATGACTTGATTGTGCTAGTAACGAGCAGTGCCGTCGACAGAAGAATCAAAATGTAGGAAACAATAACATGGGCCAAAGTTAACTGCGACAAGTTTGTTGGCATGCGCATTGGTGCCTGGAGGGATGTATCCCTGCAGGGACCCTTTAGCTGGACTGACGGGCCTTGCAAGCTACTCGGTGTCTGGTTTGGTCCCGATCTCCAGCTAGAGAAAAATTGGTCGGAAGTATGGGAAGCGATTAGGGGAACAGCTAGTCCGTGGATCCGTACACAGCTTTCGTTAAAGGGGAGAGCGGATGTGTGTTGCTCACACATTTATCCGATCATCCTATATCGTCTATAAGTACTTCCACTCCCGTCGGATACATTGCTTGAGATGCAGCGGGCTCTTTTCAAGTTCTTGTGGCTTGGTAAGGTCCCTATGGTCCGTTGCGAGATTTGTTATCTCTATTCTTCTGAGAGCGGTCTGGATATGCCAAACGTCGAGATTCGACGTCATACACTTCGGCTATTTTATCTAGACAGAATGAGTCCAAAAACTGAGGGAAACGGTGGCTTCTGGAAGGAAAACACTAAAAAAGCCTTTCCGGCTTTGAAGTTCTTAGGGGTGAAAGAAAGCCTCTCTGACACCTTGCTGTTGTCCCGAAAGGCATTATATCGGGTTATGGTGAGGGGGACCGTTCGAGATGACAGGATTGAGGGGCTCACTTTGGCGAGGGAGGGATGCGCTCAAGCTGGCCTTGGGCGCCTGAGTCGAGGTGCTTCGATAACGACGAGGCATCATTGACCTGACTGATTCGCCGACTTGTGTTAGATGCGGTGACGCGGACGAGACCTTGAGTCACGCCTTCGTTCATTGCCGCATCGTCGTCCCGCTGATTAGGCTTGTTGCGAGCTACATGGTCCGTATTCTTAATGTATCGTCTTTTAACCTGGAACCCATTAATTTATGTAGCACCTGGGCTCCGACAACTGATAGTCAAAAACGGTTTACGTGTCTAAGCTTACTAGCCATTATGAGAGTAACGATTTGGACGACTAGGTGTAAGACAGTCTGCGGAGCTGAGACCTTCGCCTCTTTATTTTGTCTTCATCCCACTCCCCCTTTTTATTTCTTGCCCCATATTAAATTCACATTCACTCCTCAATTAGGTGACAGAGCGCCTGATTTGTCGGAGATGCAGGCCACCCTTCAGTATTTTCGAAGGAGGTTTTTGTGAATAAAGTGTTGGGGCCTGCATCAACCATTTTTTTTTGACTTTTCGATTTCGACCGGCAAATCTGCTTCTCTGCCACATTTCAATTAACGGGGGGGGGGGTCTTTTTACTAACATCAATTTTTTCATTTGTATATAAAAATGTTTTAGCCTCACCCCCCCCCCCCGTTGCATATCGTTCATATGGGTTTTAAGTAGAGTTTCATGGTATGGCTTTTTTATGGTGAGTAGTGATGGATGTATAGTATGAATGCGGTATTTTGGTGAATGATGGTCACGAATGAAACTAGCTCAGTTGAGTTTTTTATAAGTTAGAGATGACCAACCCCTCCCCTCCCCTAGATATTAGATGTTATTCAAGTCACCGTTTGGACTGTGTACGACTCTCGATATATTTCTATTATATGTTACCCGACCTTTTCCCAAAAGAGGTCTAATCAACATCATATTAAGGACTCGAAACTTCTTTGCTTAGATAAGCTGTGGAAAATAACATGTAGCTATGTAATGTTCCTTGGTTAGGGAGGTCAATCTAAAATGTATAGTTACGTAGACCAGACCAGATGCTTGACGACTTGCTTGCAGACGTGTATATCAAGAATTTCTTTCTGATTAGAGTTGATATACAAAACAAACAACACCACAACAAAATCCCAATGATTTTGACTTCAACCTAAACACCCAAAAACTGATAATAAACGATTTTAAATACTTTGAAATACATTTGATAAATAAGCTTACAGTTTAATACACCGCCCATCAATGCTAGAAGACAAACACAGAATCTATCATCACTCCTCACATAAAAAACAGCAAATCACAATCCGTTTATCACTAAGACAATTATAAATGCGACAAACGTCGTTGCAAAGCGCAATAATCTGGTCACAGATTTCTATCAACTCCTAAAAATGAACCCCCCACCACACTTATTATAGTGCCAACGTCATATAGCAAATTTGTAATAAGAGGGTCACAGTAGGGTGGGGGGCGTCCCTAGTTCCACATGAGATCTAATAATCACATAGTGGCGATTAGATACAACTTTACACATTCAGGGGTCGCAGGAAATTACAATTATACTCATTACAAGACAAATAAAATAAAAATCATTTAACTACAAACAATCTTCAATTTCACACATCAAAGCTGGAAATCCGAAACCAAATTACACACACATTAATGAACAACTTAGATATATTACATAATTACAATTGTTTCTACCGCTTCCTTCGGCGAAAACATTTTGATTCCGTAGAACTGTTGGACGCAGTAGGGTTAACTAACAACACGCGTTTTTATAAACATTACTAGTGTTGGGACAATTAATCAGAATCGGAAATCGGAAAAATCGGAACTTTTTGGGTTATCGGTATCGGTATCGGAAATTTTTTAGCCTTATTTCCGATCCCCCCCCCCCCAAAAAAAAAACACACAATGTATTTATTTATTAGACAATAGTTTATTTCGAACATAAGAGTAAGGGCCACAGAACCGAAGGTTAGGAAACCCGTTCTCAGATTTAACATTGACTCTCCGAGTCAAATTAAATTTTTTTCATTGGTAAATTAAATATTCTAGAGTTCACTTACACCAATACCCTTACTAAACCTTTTGAAATGTTAACATTTATTTTTGAATCTATCTGCTAAACGTGTATATGAGACCACCCAGAGAGTTCACAGTGTATGGTTAAAGGATTTCAAACATGTCGGACAATTTTTTTCTTTTGTTGGCGCCAGCCTGATCCTGTTGTTGTCTTGTCACCGCGCGTATATATCCTCTGAAATGATTAATGTTTTATTGTATTATTTAGGGTTTTGCACAAGTGGAAAATATAGATGAAACTCTCACTATAAGTTTATCAAAATCTTGGATACAATGCATAAGTGGAAAACATGTAGAAGTTTGTCAAATTAAAAAAGAAATATATATATATATATATATATATATATATATATATATATATATATATTTGAAAGCCCCCACCCCGCAAATGAGATTTTACTTTTTTAAAGTAAACGCAGACAAAATGTTTTTATGTGTTAACACACTGAAAAAAAATACAATTATTTTAGAATTGAATATGGGGGTTAGATGCGCATATAAATTTAACGTAAAATTATCCCCCATTTCCGGGCCATTCTAACTCTCTAGGGCAGTATCTGTATTTTTCAAACTAACCTGTAAAGTTTACCACTAACCGCTAAAGTCATAAAACGTAATTGCTTTATTTCTCGTATTATTACCCTAACTTATGATAAGTTGTAAAAAAGAGGCGTGTTTTTATG
>OY744523.1:27219473-27421973 GCA_963556195.1 Sepiola atlantica | reverse complement strand
TTATATATATATATATATATATATATATATATAATGTGGCTATGCTGTGTAGATATACGTAGTTAATACTGATTGAAGTAGTGATGATATGTATTACTTATCTATCGATACTGTCACTTAGTTCAGAGGTGAACTACACTACCGTGGCTTCCGTTGTCAACTGCAAGTTCGACACAAGCAGAGCAAATAGATGTGCTGCAAATAATATTTTTTTCTTGTACTATACGAGTATTAATCTAAACATATATCTTAATAAAATAATGGTATTTGCTTGTTTACGGTATCTCAACCCATTTTCATGTACTATAGAAGCAACTCGTCTCTTGTAAAAGATTCACAAAGACAATATTCTATAGTTCTTATAAAATGTGGGAAGGTTGAAGTTCATATTATTTACGACCGATATTAGTGTGAAAAAGAATGTAAAAGATCTGACTGAATTTGAGCCAGACTTTTGAATTTCACAGTCCGCCTTGCTATCTATTACGCCGCGCACGCATCAAACGACACTATAATTAGTTTTCAAATGAACAGCCGCAAGATATTTTGATTCGCTCTAGCACCAGTGTCACTAACAACGTATTATGAGATGAATTTCTTAAATATCTCAAACGAATCGATTCAATAGCATCGACTAGCAATCGGCGCAGACAGATGAAAAGCCCCAAGAAACTCTAATTGTCACACTAATTATTCGTCAATTAATTCAACTTTTAGAATTTTATTTCAGATTGAGCATCTACTAAAGCTATTTAAACGTTTTGTTTTTTTTAAATTTCATTATTGATTTTGAACAGTTAAATTGAAAGCAAACTGAATAGATTAGACATTGCTAGAAATTGACTGCATTTATGTCGTTCATAAAAGAAATATATATGGAACAAAAACTGCCGTCATTAAAGAGCTTTAAGATGTAAAACAAGAATTTGTCTCTCAGAAGTTTTTAGATGATTATTGATAATTTGTATTATTTGAGTTATTAGGATTACTGTTCTGATCTTGAATGATATTCTCACAACATGACGGTCGATGTAATCTCCGACCTTATTCAGGTGCGTCTCGTCGAACTCGGGAATCTGTACGGTATTTTGGACATACCCCATTATTTAATTCTCGGGAGTAGAATGTTTTCGTACCGTCAACCGCCGCCTTCCTATATATCTACTGGTGCCACGCTGGAAGCTGGTAAAAAAGTATAGGAATGATAAACTAATGAAGAGCTAAACTGTCAACTACTTTCGAATTATCGACTCGCTACACAAGAACTGAAAGCTAATGCAGCTATACTAATCTCGTTCGAAATTACAAAACCGTCGCAAACTTTAAATGTCTTCATTCATTATCCCGAACGCCTCATTCATCTCGTTCCGTGTTTAATAAGAACGCAAAGTGCTGAAACGTATCCTTTACCTTTAAGATTACTAACAAACATCAAATATGATTCTTAGAAAGCTATTACCAAGTTTCTTGAAATGCTTCATGCTGAGCTGATTTGTAGGGTGTGCATTTTCAGCTGTTCAAAATGTCGAGCCTTGAAGAAAAGCAGTGATAATCGAAATTACTGAAAGTATAGACAAATTTATTAAGTAATCAGATAAAACTAATGTCGAAAAATGTATCAGCTCTCAACTAAAACGTACGGCAACTTTTTTGTTTAATATTTAAGATTTAAAATAATACCTACAATAATACAAGAAAAATTAGAAATCAAACTATGTAATAGAAACGTAATAAAAGTAATAAATATTTGGGCAGTATAGCTAGAAATATATATTTTTTGCCCTCTATTGGCTGTAAAAAGAATACTACGGTACTTTGACCAGAAAACAAGGAAATAAATGATTATAAACAAGTCACCAGACCCGAAGAATGATACTGATTGATGTTACGTAAAAAGGAGAGAGGGACTGAAGAGAACTGGTAGAAAGCTGTGTGGATGACAAAAGAAAACTAGAAAAATACACGACCCAAAACAGAGAAAGGTTACAAGATGGACCACCAAAATAAACAATATAGGCAACAGCGAGCCTGGAAATAAAAAAGGGGAGAAAAAAAGAATGAGTAGTATTGATTTACTCCTCTCCAGGAGTTAGGCACAAGGCCAGTTTTTATCCTACTCCCACAAGTAAGATGTGACCCAAGGTCGGGTCGGGAAAGTGGTGTTTGAAAAGCCAGCGCCCGAGAGGTAAGCACTCTGGCTATTTAAAAATTGCCTGGGCAGCCCTGTCGGCATTCCCCGGTAGGGGCGCCTCAGACAGTAAGCAATAAACTTACTCCTCCCCAAAGAGGGGAGGCAAAGCCTGGGAGGATGGACCTCCTAGAACTGCACAGGACAGACCCATTGACCGGCGTAAGTCAAGCCCCGAAGGACAAGACACTACCAGTATGGGGTGCAGTATCCATCGGAACAGATACTACACTTTGATCTTAGCCAAAAGGCCAAGATGAGTAGTAGCTATATAGATGATGTATAAGAATGGCCAGAGAGAAAACGCACGAACACACTTGGGCATGTCTACGAAGAACACTTAAACGTAAATGCTACTAGCAGCCATGCAGAACAACGCAATCAGAACGAATTATATCAGAATAATACATGTAGACTCTGTGGACAAATAGACGAAGAGATAAATCATATAATAAGTGATGCAGCAAATTAACCCCAAATGAGTACAAAAAATAGATACCACCGCGTGGGAAAGGCAGTTGATTGGGAAATATGCAATATTTATACGGAAATGACGAAAACATCCAAAATATTAAGGAAACCTTCGAATACGGAAACCAACCCACATAACCAACGAAAGGCCAGCAGCCAATTGAAAATAGAAACATCACAGGAACCCAAAGACACTGAAACTATTATAAATCTCATATAGTACTCGCAGAAACACACATTTGTTGGGACATGAACCTCGACTGGCACCGCTCAAAATAGTCGTGAAACGTTAAGAGGATACAAAACTCGAGGAGTGAGATCACAGATTTACACTAGAAGCGTGTGGCGAGTACTAGAGAATTGGTGGGGCCTTATTGCCACTCAAAGACCAGAGAAGACCAACAGCCGTGTCCAGTGAGAAAATGGAAAACGGCTGGTACGATAACGCAAAATGATTTGCAACGGTTGTCGAAAGAGGTTGAGAGTGTTCCAACTCTAGGGAGACTTGTTGTTACTCAATGGAAGACCACGTCTTATTGTCAGTGAGCAATCACTAATAATGACTTGTGTAAAAAACTCTTGTTGAATAAATAATATTAATAATTCGCTGTACCTACTCGGCATTGCCCGGCAGTGTGTGTTGTTCACAGTTTCAGAAATGGGGAATGATTTTAATGTATCTTTTTAAACGAAGTAAATGAGTGTTTTCATAATTGTTAATACAGGGTGGGCCAAAATAAGGGTCCTATCTTTAAATTTGAATAACTTGAATTTGAATAACTTCCACAAAATAAAAGTTAAACTCACCAAACTTTATGTGTGTGTAGACTGACCCCTCCGAGATTTTTTGAAATAAACAAAACAAATTTTAGCCGAAAAACACTTCTTAAAACTTACAAAAACTAAAGTATTGTTTTTTACACTGTTTTGAGTTTTTTAAGCAAAAATAATGTTTTCTAAATGAGGGTACGTTCCTTAGGGCTAATACAGCTCATGCTTGCTTCGGAAGGGGTCTTTTACTTATTCTAAAAAAAAATAAAAAAATCAATAAATAAAAAAGTTAAGAATTTTTAAAAATAGGACCCTTATTTTTGCCCACCCTGTAGTTCGCCAACTGAGTACAAACACATATATCACCGCGTGGGAAAGGCAGTTGATTGGGAAATATGCAAAAGTATCTAATTTTGAACATAGAAACTAATGGTACAGAAAGAAAGAAGTGACAATATTGGTTCTAAAAATAATCGTCAGAAAAAATACAGAGTAAACTTTTCTTTGTTTTTCTAAATTTCTGTGAATTATATTATAATAAATGATTTGTGTAATAAAACTGTAAAAAGGAATAAGCTCACCTTAAGAGGAATGCACCGATAACTATTAAGAATGTGACACCGCTTGTAGTGGAAAGACTATTATGTCCGAATAATAATGGAGGGCTCCTGTTATTGAAAACACCTCTTTATTCAAAAGAAAATTATATTACCTACAAATATTGCTATAAAAAAAAAATGTAATGAGTAAAATGTGTAATGACGTAAGCTGAATTAATTATTAGGCCAATAAGCAAAAAAATATCTATGTTAGCACTTAATCTAGATTCAACACACAGGTAGAGAAACGGTTGGCTATGTTTAAGTAATAAACAAACAGTTGCTCTAGTTTAACGAACTTCCTGGTCAATCAATTTATTATCAGGAAGAATCTTAATCGAATTCAATTAGAGTTTAGTCAATAACGAAGTGGAATGAGAACAAAACAAAGAACAGCCCGAATCAGACCGATTTCTATTGATGTCTGATTTTGAAAATCCGACTGACTTATATATATATATATATATATATATATATATATATATATATATATATATATATATATATATATATATATACAAGGGTGGATCAAAAGTTCCCAGAATTTTCTAAGAAATTAATTTATTTTACAAAAAAGCAACATATATACATGTGCGTATTTCTCAACATAGTTGCTATTCTGGCCAGTGCACTTCTCAAGTTGATGTTTACTTGTTCGAAAACTCTCTTTGAAGAGTTCTGGAAGACGTTTTCGGAGTCAAGTAGTGGCACAATTTTTTGCTTCTTCTATGTCATCAAAATAGGTTCGTTTGAGGGTTTCTCTGAGGTTTAGAAAAGGGGAGACGTCTAATAGAGGTAAATCTGGACTATATGGTGGGCGTATTCACGAAGGACATATTGCGTACTCCACGAAGAAAGCGCTGGTGAATTGTCATGATGAAATAGGACCCCACCATGATGCTTTATTTTCCGTTTTCAATCAAAACGTCCTTTAGTATCTTTAAAACCTTACCATATTAAACTTCTGTTACTGTTCTATCATTTTCAAGGTAAGCTATCCGTATCACACACTCTGAATCCCCCCAAAACGTGTCCATCACATTTTAAGCCGACTTTTGAGATTTTAACTTGATGGGCCTTGAAGATTCATATGAGAGCCATTGCTTTGATTGTTTTATTTTTTTACTCACGTTCATACTGGTGGTAAATTCAAGATGCATCACTGGTGATAATTTTCGCCAGAAATTGCGCTTCGTCTTCTTCAATTTTGTTCAGTAATGTTTACTTCGAAGATTCTGTTGATCAGGTCGCAACGCTTTTGGGAGCCATTGTGCTGAAAGCTTGCTCAGTCCCAAATTATCAGGAAGAATTGAATTTACCGACCCGTGGTAAATGTCTAGGGACGTAGTTATCTGATTGACAGTTATTCGCCGATCTTTTTAATTTAAATTTTCAGCAGGCTCGATGTTTTCGTCATTCCCAAGCGAGGGTCGTCTTCGGAGTCGTCTCTTCTTTCTTTGAATCGCTGAATCCACTTGTAGACTGCAGTCTTTTTCGGAACACGAGTTCCATCAACTTTTTCCGAAGTTCTAATGGTATTTATTCCTTCCCATTTGAGTTTTATCAAAAATTAGATATTCGACGTAATCTCAAAATATCTGTTTTCCATGGTTAAAAAAAGTAGCTACCCTTTTAGAGGGTCTAAACAATACAAGGGCTTGCATGAAACTGATTTCATGTAACTAAAAGCAAGGTACACACCAAGTAAAGTGTTCTGACATGTTTAAACTTGATAATTGTACTGCTATCATAAAATTCCGCGAATGTTTTTTTATCCACCCTCGTATATATCAACGGACATTCACATGAACACTCTTTACGCTCCATTACTTTATATTTTTTCAAATTTAGAAGTTTGGCTCTTCCACTGACAACTTATCCATCTATGTAATTTCTCTGATGATAAGATTTTAAACTTTGAAAAGCCTTGGCTTAAGGTAAAAAAAATAAACATGTTTTTATCCAGTACGCCTTGCATTGAACAATCGAAGTTGTAATAGATTTGTCATTCGTACATCTTTATCTCTATTCCTTCATTTATCTTTATAATTGTTCTATCTCGTATATTGAGATTAAACTATTTCACTATAGGTTCTATCCTCTAAAAGTATACTTTTAGTTTCATATCTTATATATATATATATATATATATATATATATATATATATATATATATATATATATATATCCCCGTTTTAATATTGATGATCCCCGTTTTAATATTTCACGCTTAAGTTAAGGTCCCATGTTTTTGTTTCACTGTTAGATACTTGAATCCCCTTTTTTATTTGTGAACTTTTTAGCGGTATGTCAGCTTATGCAAGTCCTAAGTCTGCGATATCTTGGATTTAGTTAGTATCGCTTGGAATTTAAACTGCATTTTCTTTCTTTGTTTAAACTGACTCAAAGCTTCTTTAGACTATATATATATATATATATATATATATATATATATATATATACAGACAGATAGAGAGACAGAGAGACAGAGTGAGAGATAACTTACAATAAACCAAGTGAACTGAAACTCCCATAGTAGATAAGAGAATACATTATCTGAACTCTACAAATGATTGTACCAGCATCACTTGGTAATCCACAAAATAGTCATGAATGATCAAAAAAGATAGAAAGGACGAACTGGGAAAATCATCCAAACCTCTACTCCATAGAAAGCATTAGAGTCATGGGAAGAATAATTGCTCTCTAAAACTCCGAGAAAGCCAACACTTAATATCAACAAGGAATCATAACAATCGACTGTTGCGATAACTCAAAGTGATTTGCAACGATTATCGAGAGAAACGGAGAGTAGTGGAAATCTGAGGAACCTCGTCACAGGGTAAATAATTTGTTGTTGCCAGTGAGCAATGAATGGAAGATATCTCGTGAGATAAGTCCTAGTGAGTCTATGATAATAAGAGAGTGCCATCTCGACATCAACTAGACGGCCATTAGAATGTTGGAATCCTGAAAAGACATATTGCCACGCAAATTTTAGAGAAATCCACTGACCGATATAAGTGAACACTCAATGGTACACATCTGTGCCAAAAAAGACAAGGTCATTTGCAACGGTAATTGAAAGAGGCGGAAATTATTGTAAGTTTCAGGAGACATGTCATCATCCCAGAGAATACTCCGTGTATTTGCTAAGTGAGCGAATACTTGTAATAACTCGCTTGTGGTTTAACAAAATATCAGTGTCATCATTTTTCCTAGACTTCTATGATGTTTATTTAACAGTTAACTGAGTTGCTGTTTAGGGTTCACTCATGGATAGGTTGTTGTATCAAGATACATTTTGAAAATGTATTTGAAATGTTTTTGATTACAATATTAAAAGTTTTATGTTCAATTCCGGAGTCAATGTTAGGAATACAACAAATTCATCAAAGTCACGATTTTTTTGCAGATTACCAAAGGAAAACAGAATTTGTTTTCCCTTGAACGAATAGAAGTTGTTGTTTGCTAAAAAAATCTATATAAACTTTGCAATTGCAATAAATAATCGTATACAAAAGATTTATGTATTCTTCTATTTTCATGTAACACATATGTTAAACCGAATATGACGATGTTGTGTGTAAATTTATAAAAATGTTTTTACGTTTAGTCAAACATATTGAGAACAGATAAGATATAGTTTATCTAATATAATAATCTTATTGGTATGTATATACGGCACAATCACGTTGACACACCGGTTCCCGTTAGATCACCGAAGTTAAGCGACGTCGAGCCTGCCCAGTACTAAATGGGTGACCATTTGGGAATACCAGGTGCTGTATGTGTTCTCTGCTTATCTCGGCATTGTTTCCAGTCGTCTTGAATCGCTTGCCATTGGAATCAAGCAGTGTCGACTCAGGAGAAGTGTTGTTAGTGATTGCGCAACACTTGCTTCACAATTACACGCGAAGCCAGCCCCTTACAGGGGTGTCCATAGTCTCTCTAGACTGAACGGAGGGCATGTATGTCAATCTTATTGGTGTTTGCAATAATAGAACTGAAAATGCTGATCCTGGGGTTACATGTATAACAAAATAGCTCATGATACAAACCCATTTTGGGATGACTTATTTCATTATTTCTCACAGTTTTATTTTTCTAACTTTAATGACGTAATTCATCATATTTGGTTAAACGTCCGTTTCACATGCTGGCATATGTTTTAGAGCTTTTAAACATTGACTTTCAAACTAACCTATCCTTGTCCAGGTCTTTATTTACTCATTTTTCTCTCGAATACATCCTTATCATTTCCACTCATATATTCCTTGGCTTTTTCACTACTAACTGACCCTGCTACTTCAACTTTTCTACATCTACTAACCAAAGCATAAATGGTAATTTTCAAAAAAGACTACTGGTTAATAAAGGTGCTCTTCCTGGGGACATATATGACTGTATCTGACCAATAGGATCCATAAGACCCTGGCTGATGGATTACCAAACCATATAAGAACAATATACATTTTCGAGCTATTCTTTCTATGATAGGGTCAGTTCATCATAAGTTAGCTAAATGTTAGGCAGAATTTCTTCAACTAGATGAGATATATTCAGCATCTATATTATTTGTTCGTATACTTCTGATGACTATATACGCAAATGTCCCTTTTCTTTTGAAAACAGTTCGCGTTCTTTTGACATCAGCAGTTTGTTTACATGCTGTCCTTTGCAAAAGAAACCCATCAATATTTGTACCAATGTACTTTATTGTGGTTTATCAGTTTATTCTATCATCGCCGGGAGATCTTCGGGGAATTAATGCAGTTTGCTACTATGCCCGTTGCATTTAGGTTCGATGATGTCATGTACTAGCAGACTGACGGTATTTCTATGAGGTTACCCCTTGGTCTTTCGTTGTCCAATATTTTCGTCGGTTTCCATGACCATAATCTTTTGGCCCGTATAAATAGTCCACTAACCTATTTTCGATACGTTCATGATACATTTTGCATGTTCCACGATGAGTCAAATTCCGTATTATTTCTCCATGCACTTAACTAATGACACCCAGCTTTACACGTTATCTGTGAGAAGGAACATCATTCAATCTTCCTTTCCTGGATGTAGTAGTGCATAAATCAAATGCGTCGTTTCTTACATCTGTTTACAACAAACCAACATTTATTGGCTTACACTGCCATTTGAGACCATTTTTGTCCCAGACAAAGAAAAGTAAATTAAATCCAAGGTTTGGTTTATCGTGCCTTAATGATTTCTTCGGAATCCCTGGTTGATTCAGAGATTCAGTTTATCAAAGAAGTTTTTATCGATAATGATTACCCTCTAGATATTGTAAGTTCAAATACCGCTACCAAGATCGCCCACTTTCATAAGCCGAAACATTTTGGTCCTCAGAAATGTCCGACGTATATATATATATATATATATATATATATATATATATATATATATATATATATATATATATATTATTAGTATTATTATTTCATGTATCCACACAAAATGTTATATGGAGATATAATTTTTTATGTATGAATTTTCAGTATTTACTTCTACGTGAGTAGAGATAGGTAGTAAGTTATGAAAATATATTTATGGCAATTAAGCTACATAGAGGCTTCCGCGTTTCATCCCCGGAGGGAATCGTCAGGCGAAAATGCCGAGTGTTTTTATATACACGTGGGGTTTAGTCTAGCTAGTAAACACATCAGATTCTTTATTGGTATCTTAGCAAATCGTTCATGCATTTTAGCCTGACGATCAAACAACCAGCACTCGCTAACAACCTTACCGAAGGGCGAACGAGGCATAAGCGGGAATAGAAAATAGAGGGCAGAGAGAGTGTGGCTGTTCGCTCGCTTTCTCTCTGATCATTTTCTTCGCCCTCTTTTTTCAGTTTCTACATTTTCCTTGAAAAATAAATAAATAATGTTTTGTATTAGTTAAGTTAATCCATTTATTGTAAATTTTAACAACAAACTTATTGTTTAATGTTTACAAAAACCGTATAACTATTTTGCTAAACAAATTAAAACAATAGTTTAGTAGCACTGTGATCTGTCCCGATTACGAAAAAAATATTGATTCGTGTTTTGGTATGATTGAAGATGATTATCCTCCGCGAAATGACGCCCTTCCATTTACCCTAAAAGTATTCTACCTGTTTTAGGCGATCACGTGTGAACACCCTGAAAAACTTCACGAAAAGATGAAAAAAAAAAAAGTATTATTTTGGAATTTTGAGTGGGGAAAATTTTTTGTATATAAATTTAACGTAAAATGATCCCATTTGGGGGTGGACTATCCCAGTTTTTTTTTGGGGGGTGGAGGGGTAGCTACCTTTTTAGGTGATTACATGTCGTTTCATGACATTGGCACTCGGACTTATGGTTAGTAGTAAAAACTTTTGGTATGTTCTCTAAAATGATAGAATGGCCCGGAAATTGGGAACATACTACGTTTGATATATATATATATATATATATATATATATATATATATATATATGCAACTAATCTTTCAGTAAATTCTAAAATATTTGTTTTTCTTTATCTCCGTTTTCCACGGTGTTAACACGCACTCGACTAAAAAAAGCAGACTGCCATTTTTTTCGATAGGGGGGGGGTATCGGAGGGTATTAATATGTGAATTAACCCATATATATATATTTTTTAAATCTTATACTTTTTTAACTATACGTCCCCTTTTTTATTTTAATTTTAAGCAATTCATTTTAGTTGTGTTTACTTTTCCCGCGAAAATTGAATTAACAGCTTTAAAATAATCGAACTGATTAAATACCTTATTTTTATGGTATAAATAAAAATATTAAAAGTTTGGATATTATTGGAGATGAACTACTATCTCCCGATAAAATGAGATTCTACTTTTTTAGACGATTACGTGTGAATACCCTCAAAAAGTGTCGCAAATAGAAACAACAATAAAACGTGCCATTCTAGGGTTTTATGCCAGTTAACCATTTTTGACATTGGAGATGAATTTTGTACGCTATTGTTTAGGGGTGATTGCGTACGGTTTTACGACCTGGCCAGCCGAACTGAGGATTAGTATTAAAAAGAAGAATCTCATTTTTAGGGGGTTGTAATTTAGCTGAGTGTGTTCATCTACACATTTTCCAAAGTTTTTCTTAAAATTTTGGAATTTTCTGAGTATTTTTTTTGTTTTAATTAACGTCCTTTTATCCCAATTAATTTCTGCTTGAAGGGCGGATAGGTTTTATCTCGTATAGATAGATAGATAGATAGATAGATAACAATTATATATATATATATATATATATATATATTGTTACTTCGTCTTAGTTAGGTTCCTATTTTCTGTTTAACTTTAACATTCTTTTCATCTTCTCATTAACAGGAAGGACAGTGAAGTTGAAATAGGCAGAAATGCGATCAGAGACAATTTTAAGCAGAGATGATGACACGATACATGAGGTGTGTAAGGACAGACTCAGATAGCCTCCATTGATGTTGTACTTCGTGGAAAACGATACAGGATCTAAAAGAAATAGTGTATCTGACAAAGTAGGAAAAATGTGCACCTCTTTACGTCGTCATTAGTTGTATCTACATTCTCAAGGACGAATTGTGACCAGGAGAATAGCAAATACACACGACAGATCATTCTTTTTCATATAGGAATAAGATATATCGTATCATTAAAGATATGTTATGAGATACGCGATGAGAAAACAATATTTATATCTGCATTTGAAATATATTGAAATGGCTTCCTTTTCTAACACAGCTCGCTAACTTACATAAGATTTTGACAACACATTGTAATTTTAACTAATTTTTACATTATTTTAGTAATGTTAGCGAAAAATTAAGTCTGAGGTCATTAAGGTATATACATTGACATACTCTCTCGTTAATCATGAACATTTCTATTTCTAAATCGTTACATAAATAAATCAAATCTTTAAACAAAACAATGTGCAAGAAATTGTACAACTAATGAACCATTTTGTGAATAACAAACACTTGATCACTAGTTGGCTGTCCTTTTGTTCAACCCAACCAATAATATTATAGTAATTTGTCATTCAACTTGTCAAGTGAAACAAGTTCATCAGTGGATTTTGGTGCGTCTTGTTATTATCGTAAAAACACCAACCAGGAATTAACTGCAATAATTACGTGAATCTTTTCTAAGGAAAACTGTCATTAGAAAAAATGGAATGTATTCTGAGTACAGATTTTTATTTATGTGTATTGTTTTTAGTTTTTACAATTTCTACCTTATTTCGATATTGATTGGGTATTTTCAGATGTTCCACTAATAGTGACATTTTTTCGTGAAGTTATTCCAGAATCGAAGTTCAATAATTAAATTCGAGGCCGCATGATCAAAACTATTTTGTACAAAATCTTGAATTTCCGACAAATCCATCTCTTCATTTAAATGTTATTATTATGGTTTAGAGCTTAATTAACTCATAGGTGCAAAACATATTTCAGTAAATAAAAACAGCATCAATATTTTCTGTTATGCCATATATATATATATATATATATATATATATATATATATATATATATATATATATATATATATATATATATATATATGCATGTTCATAGATATATTCATATATATTATCGTAAGAAATCTATGTGCGTTTCGTTTAAATGTATAGAATGAAAATGAAAAGTCTACATAAATGTTAAAGCAATCTTCTGACAAGCGAGACAAAACTAAATTAAACAGAAACTACGCTCATTAAATTCTTGACAAAAAAGTGTCAGGATCCCCGAAAATTTTCAATCACAATTAGAATAAAAGAAAATATATTTATATTTACTTCTGGATTTCAAACCAAGGGTCGGTCCAATGTTAATCGAAAAAACAGTGAGTTATAATATATATATATATATAGAGAGAGAGAGAGAGAGACATCCACTTACGCATTGTTTCGCTGTATCACAGCTCTTCAGTGTGGCTTGATAAGCAAGTGCGTCAAGTCGAGATCGAAACTCACCCGTCGAGCTGATGGTTGGCGCTTTTACCCCTACGCTATCGTACGACATCGGCTGAATGTAAGTGAAATATCAATGTCTATATTGTCAAGTGCCGAGAGATTGAATAAGTTTTACCCAATGAGCTATGCTTTAAATCTAGTGGCAGTTGACGATGTCCTTACGAAAAGCTCTACCCAAGAAAGGGAGCTTATATAGTCATCAACATACAGACTGTTTCTCTGTATCACAGTTCTTCAGTGCGGGTAGACAAGCAAGTGTCTCACGATTTATGTATTTATGTATTTATTCAATGGAAACTATACATGTTTTAATGGTGTGACACATAATGTTGTGAGTCACACTAACGCCCACTAAGTAATGAGTCACATTTTGTATCTTGAAACCTGTGGGTTGAGTTTCAAGTATTTCCGCAAAATCGAAAGTACAGAAGGAATGTCAAACAGTTTCATAGTTTCTATTACATAAATATATATATATTGAATTACACAAACTTTTTAACAGAAATTCTTTTAAGGTCAGCTATTCCACTGCCCCTTCAATAAGAAAAATTATCTCTGCAGAACCCAAAACAATTACAAACGCAGGCTGCTCATGCCAAGACAAAAACAACTGCCCCCTGGAGGGAAATTGCAAAATCAATTCAATCATATATGAAGCAACCGTCACAGACCAGAATACCAGTAATGCAGAAAAATATATTGGGATGACGAAGGGAAACTTCAAACAAAGGCTATACGCACACAGAAACTCCTTCAGATACAAAAACAAGGCTAATACGGCACTCGCGACCCGAATATGGCAGCTTAAAGAAGAAAGTACACCCTTCACCATCAAATGGAAAATAATTGAGAGAAAACCATCCTTCTCTCCAGCCATAAACAGATGTCCTCTATGTGACGCTGAAAAATACCACATCTCAAAGGCCATCATCGATCCGAATACAGCCTGTTTAAATGTCCGCGATGAAATATTCAGGGGATGTGTCCACAAGAGACAAGCATTGCTTATAAACTGGTCTGACCGATTCACATAATGTCTAACTACCCCCCCTCTACTAATATAAACACAATAAAAACGAACAAATACCTCATCAACCTATATCCACTTAAACTTCAAGAGCAAAAACTCCGACCTTCACAAAAATACAAAAATATTTAATTTATTTATCAGTCACTAGTTTAAACAAACTATATCCACATAAATTCCAAGAGCAAAAACTTCGACTTTCACCAAAATACAATAATGCAAAAAATTTAATTTATTTATCATTTAACTTATTAATCTAAATCTACAAACCCATTTTAACAAACTCAAATATTTCATATTTCCAACTAAGTTAGCTCCCTTAGATCCGAATTTCTTCATTAAAATCACTCCAATCTGGGGAAAAGATTCTTACACACTAACCGTTTTTTAGAACGCATACCTTCAAAAATATAACGGCTAATGATACAAATTCATAATTTGGCTCACGGGAATTTCAGAGAAACCCTTTCTTTATTTTTGTTTTTAATCTTTAATTTTTAATTTTTAATTTTTAATTTTATTTTTTATTATTATTAATATTTTTTAATCTTTAAATTCATTTTTAATTGATTTTTATTTTTATTTATTTTATTTATTATATATTTTTATTCTTTCTATTTTTATTCTTTCTCTCTCTCTCACTCTTTATTCTCTACATTTTTATTCTCTATATTTTCTTATTATTTTTTAATCCCTTTTTTTACTTTTTTTATTTTTTTTATTCTTTGTTATACCTTTTTATACTCTTTCTCTTTTTATTTTTTTATTCTTAGTATTGAGATGTTTTTTTATATATATAGATTTTTTTATATTTATTTATATATATATATATTTTTTCATATATTTTTCATATATTTTTTACCCCCCCCCCCTTTTTTATTCCCTTTAATCTTGAATTCCCTCGTGTTTTAAATCTCAACGGTCTTATTACACTAAATTCAAATTTAAACAAACACACACAACACACTGAGCAAATAACGCGTCCCAACAAGAGTGTCATGTGACCTCACATTTCCAAAACAGATGACAACAGAAGCTGAAGAGAGCCGGATGGGTAAGACCTTCCGTGCTTGAAACCGATGGTACGAATGTTGTACTAATTTTTCTGTACCAGAATAAATATATATATATATATATATATATATATATATATATATATATATATATATATATATATATATATATATATATAGGTTCTTGTAGAAGTAATTGAGCACTTATATAATTTTTTCTATAACACTGAATTGTTGTTGTTGTTGGCATCCATCTGGTTCAGGATACAATGGAGTTCTGCGCCTAAGATTTGTTCGTTGCTAAATTGCAGCATCTGCTGTTACTATGGCAACGTAATGTGGATTGACAGGCTCTGTTACAGTTGCCATGCAGATGTCTAGTTGCTTTAACATCTCTTTTCCAGCGGCTGCGATCTTCAGCGACAGACTCTCTGTCCGTTGGATCGATATTACCTGCCCTCATATTTCACTTGCAGACATCCTTGTAGCGTAAGACTTCTTGCTGGTCTGGAGCCGGTTGCCAGTTCGCCATGAAGAATATCTTTTGGGATCACCCCATCGTCTATTCGCCTGGCATGGGCAAGCCACAGGATCGTCGTTAGATGAGCAGAGTGAACATGCTCGGGATGTCCGCCATATTAAGCACGATCTTGTTTGAGATGTGGTCCGGCCATGTGATTCCTAGGATTCTCCTATGGTTGCGCAGGTTGAAGGTGTTGAGTTTGTTCTCTGGTGGAAGAGCGGGCCCAAGATTCACTGCCGTAAAGCAGCGTGTTGAGCACGCAGCCCCATACACCTTCATCTTGGTGGTAAGTATCTTGTTATTCCAGACTCTCTTCGTCAAGCGAGTCATGGCTGTTGCCGCCTTGCTGATACGTTTGTGAAGTTCCGAATCCAGAGATATATTGCTGGAGATGGTGGAGCCGAGATATGTGAAGTCCTCTACAACCTCGAGGGTGTAGTCGCCAATGGTTATGTTTTAGGTACTGCTTATATCTTGGTCGAGGATGTTTATCTTGTTAGGCAGATGGTCATGCCAAACTCTCTGCAAGCGTGCGTGAAGCAGTTGATGAATCGCTGCAATGGTTATTTAGAGTGTGCCATCAGTGCTGAATCATAAGCGAAGAGCATCTTGCGTATAAGTACCTAATCAGCTGGACTGCGATTGTTCCTCACACCGTCGGAGACAACCCATAGCGTCTGGAGTTACGCCAATCGTCCCTAGCTTATAACTCGTAACTGCTGTTTTCGTGCTGTTTCTGACGCTGCAAACAGCTGCGCTGATGTGGCTTCTCCAAGGTGCAAGCCTGGGCATATATCAGGATTCCCTCTCAGCCTCACTGATGTTATCCAAAGGGGAACTGAGCAATAAATTTGTCACCCGCTTAGCTTTAGGAGCTGCCGGAAAGTAGTAATTGTAATATTCAACCGCTTTAGGGGTTCTACTCCGGATTTAGGTTCTGGGTTTACTCTCATAGCAACGGACAAGTGAAGAGATACAACGGCATCATCTGGCAAACAGTAAGTATGGCTCTCCGGTCGAGAAATCTCCCTATTATCAATTGGGAAAAGCTGCTAGATGTATCTCTCTACATCATCCGCTCATTGCTCTCCACCTCCACTAATTGCACTCCCCATGAACGTCTCTTTAACTTCCAAAGGAAATCAGCTACTGGAGATTCCATACCTACATGGTTAACGAAAGTGACATCTGTCCTCTTAAAGCGACATGTACGTGGAAGCAAATACGAGCCACTACTATAGCCCGTTCACGTACTTGATTTATATCCCAGCTATGCTCACGTACGTTTCAATAATGGACGAGAGACGACGATGTCCCTACGCCACATATCTCCATGAGTTGATGGAACGGGCAGTCCGGATACGGAAATTGATCCTATGCCAGAAAACCAATAGATACAAACTGCGCCTCTCCAGTCTATTTTTTCTCCTATTCATACTCTGTCGAGAGGTCACGAATACTCCATCGCCGAGAATTCAGTTCCTACTCCTCCTTACTCCCCACACTCTGAGGGTGGCCCGAGGATATCTTCAGAAGATCCCGATGTGCCGAATCTTCGACGCTCTACCAGAATCCGTCGAGGTCCTCAGTATTTAACTGAAAACTATCAGCTTTGAACATTTGTTTGATTTTCTCTTTTACAGCTTAATCAGAGATGCCCACCTGAGAGTCTTTAGAACCCTTCTTCCCAAGTCGAACACATAGCCTTGATCTTTCCCTGGGTGGCGGAGAATGTGATGAAAAGATAACCCTTCTATCCCCCTCTATGCTTCGGAAGTGAATTACTTCCCTTGATCACTCTTTCTTTTTTAGTCAGCCATTGTTTCTCGTAGAAACTAGATCCCTGCGTAGATCTTTGTCGAATAAAGCTTCTTCAAGCAAACTCAGTCTTTTAAACTCATTCTATTCTATCGTTTTGACTAACTCATTACACTCATAATGATCGGTTAATAAGTTAATGTATATATTATGTATATACAAATATATAAACATATCAACATACCTAAATTTATAAGATATAGATATGTGTGTATGCATGTTTTTTGTGCTTGTATGTGACGTAATTGTGGTGCAATGGTTTCGGCGTTCCATGATTAAGCTTCGTTGTGGGTATTGCATCAGTTTCACAAATACATTTGAGAAATGTGTGCATCCATATGTCCTCCCTCCAGTTTTTGGCACAACAGTAGAATAGATTATATTATCGAACCCTGGTAAGACAATTAGTCTAAGAGAACGAAAACTAGGATAGAACACCTGAAGTAGATGGTTTCATGTGTGAACTTTTGTTATAGTGTGAACCTCATTATCGGTGGACTGATATATATATATATATATATATATATATATATATATATATATATATATATATATATATATATGTATGTGTGTGTGTGTGTTCATTGATGTTACAAAAACATTTATTCGCTATAAGTTCATCAAAACATAGTTTTTTTTACCCCGTTGGTGTATATTTATTTATTTGCATGAAAATAAATCATCCCTACGCGCGTTTCATTACTAGGGCAAACGGAATTTAAACAAAACAATTTGGCTTTATTTCTATGCTCTGCAATTCTTCAGGGGAAAACTAGACAAAACGAACTAGACAAAAAACAAAACAAAGTTACTTCTAGGTTGAAAGTGGTAAAACAGTTCATAAGATACACCAGTTGAAACTAGTCATTCGTTCATACCCAACGTCGTCGAGGGATTCAATTGAAAGACAAGTGTGTAAGGAAAATAAAAAGTTCTATTCCACTTATATATATATATATATATATATATATATATATATATATATATATATATATATATATATATATGTGTGTGTGTATATGTGTCAAATAATTAGTATATAGAATGAATTTATAAGCATGAACAAACTAATTAAACATATTAAGAGATAAACATGTTTAAAGCGTTCATGTGCTCCGATGTTTCGATTTACATAGTTAAATCTTCAACACGACAAGAAAACTTTATTCGGAGGAAGTGGTATTTATACAGAGAAACGAGAAGGCAGATAAAGTGAGAGAATGAAGAAAGTGGGTGCGGTGTTTAGTACTTGGGTCAGTCCGGTAGTGAGAAACGGGGAAGGGAAAAGAGTAGGAGGGACAAAAAGCGCAGCGCAACTGGGCCTGTTAAAAACTGGATTATTGGAACAATATATAGAAAACCGTCTGACTATTACCTGCTTACCGAATACATGTAAAAACATCACACTATAACGATGAGATCTATCAGCCCCCTGAAAATGGTTATTATAATGAATGAGTTGATAAACATGCAACAAACTAATAAAAATATTCACACATAGACAGAAAGTATACCGGAAAGCATTAAGAGCGTAAAAGTAGATCCGAGAGGAAGTATAAACAAGAAAATAAAACTTAGCCATGCCTATGATCGACTCTAAATATGGATTCTTGAATGTTTAAAGATGTTGAAAATATCACAAATTTAGTAAGTTTCATGGAGAAAGCAATGGAATGATAGAGAGTGGAACTGATACTTGCTAGAGATAAAATACAGTTCCTGTTTCCACTACTGTTTCTTGTAGTAGCTATTATATCATTTAACAATATACTCACAAAATACAGTGCAGAATATAACTTTGTAGATACGAAATGAACCAATTTATGGATGACCAGAAATTATTATTAACGGGTAAAGAGCAGTGTTCCCTGAAGTTTAAATGACCAGTCTTCCCAGATTTTTAATAATCTCCACCTCTTTCGATAAGTGGTGCAAGTTATTTGGCGCTATTGCTCTCCATCTTCGGTCTTTCCATCCTCCCTAACCCTTCATAACAAGTGTGTATGGTACCAACTGTTGTAATAACGAAGGTCCAAAGAAACGCAAATCAATCTGTCAACTTCCAAAGCAGATCTCACCGTTCGTCACACGTGCACTTACTTCGCACCGAAATCCACTAAGACCGTAAGAGACCCGCCTTTATTATACTGGTTCGTCTCCGAGCTGCTGATACACCGAATATGCTCCTTTGGTCAGCCTCAGCGGGATGACCAGTGCAGGATCCTTTATCTTGCAAAGTCTGCAGACGCGCTCGGCTTTCTCCCACTACTCGACTACAGAGGATCCGGAGGGGGAGCCGTCGAACTCGGGTATTAATCTCAAGTCGAATTTGTCCATCGCCGAGATAGCTTGTTGTGATAACAAAGGTCCAAAGAAACGCAAATCACTCTGTCAACTTCCAAAGCAGACTTCACCGTTCGTCACACGTGTACTTACTTCGCACCGAAATCCACTAAGGCCGTAAGAGACCCGCTTTTATTATACTGAGGCACACCTAATTTGCATGCGTGCAACGTGACTTCGCGAGACTCTGCGTGAACCGTACGTAATAAAGGTTCATGGACGCCATGTTGAATTCTTTTCTTTCATCCGCAGCGCACAGGACAGACAAACACGACGACGTTTCGCAGATAAGCCCCCTTCATGTTTCCCACACCAACACGGCTGGTTCCACCACATATGTGTATGCGCATGTCATATTATGGGATTTTCCACAGTTTTGCTTCCCGTCGTTCATGTAGTGTTATTTTGTCTATATTTCTTGTTTTATTTCTATTTCAGCTTACTTGTGTTTGGTTGGCGTTTGTTTTCACACTGGAGGATTTTCCTTAAGATTTTAAATGTTTTTATCTTTGTCGTGCATTGTTTGGTTTCAATCCTCCTTTGTTTCTGATTTTCCAAGTCTTTTACAAGTTTTTTCAAGACTGTTACTAGTGCTAATACAATTATTGACATTACTGCAAGTTTCATGTATTCGCTTAGAATTTCTTTCTCCTAGATCCTCATTCTGTGATTAGCTTGAGTGGCGAAATGTATGATTAATCATTTTTTTTAAATCCTTGTTGACTATTATCACGTAAATTGTACTCGCTTGGATGTGTTTGCCCGTGTTCAATATACAGACGTTTGCATAGTTCTCAGTATACTCCCTTTTCACGCAATCGTGTTGCATTTTGAATTCCATTTGAGCTATATTTGAGCTATTATTTGATTTACCATTTCGTCTCTTTATCCAGAGAGTCTACACTAAATGTGTTGCTAGCTTTTGTCTATCTTTGCTTTTATATAGATCGTTTATTTCGCGATGTTTTGTGTCATTATCACAAGCGATTCTGTTTCTCTTCTCAACTGCCCTTTTCGTAGCCATGTCTATATGCTTTTGTGCGTCTCTTCGTTATTAAGTCTTATAATCGATCATATGGTTGCTACTCTTCCCTTTTTTCACGCATTTTTGTTTCTAGTTTCGATGTTCTTTGTATTGTTTATAGTGGCGGTACTTTTTTTGTTTAATCAGTCTTTCTGTATGTTGAGTTATGGATTGTTCTAGTTATTTTATAATATCAGCAACGCAGTCCCCTTCCTTCTTTTCTCTTTTTACACATCACCAGTCAATATTATCATTAAGCTGTAGTGCATAGTCATTATTTTCCGATTTGCTTCTTCCAGAGAATCTTCTAAGGATACTGCCTAGGTGTTTATCCCTTTTATTATTACTAATTTTATTATTATTACTAGCAAATGTATGCTCCCTCCGGTCGTATATTTTTGCTAGGCTGCCGCGTCAGAAATGAACGCTCACCCGTAAACCGATGGAGCCCCACTCATATTTCTTGGGTGGTTAGACATTGATTTTCTTTGTTTCCGTCCAAGAATATTTTTAGTTAAAAATAAAGAAAAAAAACATTTCGACTCCACCCCAAATTTAGTTTTACCATCCCCATAAATTGAAATATTTTTAGTTCAGAAAATTTTTTTTTTTACCCCCCCCCAATTTTTTATCCCCACCCATACATATAAATATTTTTAATTAAAAATTTTTTTTTTACACCCCCAATTTGTTTTTTACCCTTCCCCATACATATTAATATTTTCAGTTAAAAAAATAAAATAAAAAATAAAAATGTTCCCCCCCCCAATTTTTTACCCTCCCCCATACATAGTTAAGAAAAGAAAAAAAAATTGAGGAGGCGCCTCGGTTATATATAAGAACTCATGTTTAAATATGCTATTGAAGGCGCCTACGTCATAGCAAAGAACCAGTTTTGTTATTCTTCCAAAATGGTTACCCATTTAGTAATGGTCGAGATATTTGTTGCTTAACTTCAATTTACAACAAAACACTTTGTTTTAACAATGTAATGAAAATAAAGTATAATAATGGGGAAAAAATCCTCTCACAATGACGTCACTTCCGGAAGGATAAGTCAGCAGTTTATCTTTCCAAAATTGTCACCCATTCACTAATGGCCGGGATATACCTTGCTTAACTTCAATTTACAACAAAACACCTTGTCTTAACAACGTAATGAAAATAAAGAATGATAATGTGAAACAACAGAACAGATACTACACTACTTCCACACCTCTCAAAAAAGGAGGAAGGCATGCCTGGGAGGATGGTATCATGACAAAAGAACAGATACTACACTACCTCCACACCTCTCAAAAAAGAAGGAGATAATGTCTGGGAGGATGATATCATTAAAACAGAACAGATACTACACTACCTCCACACCTCTCAAAAATGAGGAGGTAATGCCTGGGAGGATGGTATAATGACAACAGAACAGATACTACACTACCTCTACACTTCTCAAAAAAGGAGGAGGAAATGTCTGGGAGGATGGTATCATGAAAACAGAAAAGATAATACACTACCCCCACACTTCTCAAAAAGGGGGAGGTAATGCCTGGGAGGATGGTATAATGACAACAGAACATATACTACACTACACTATGCCCCTGAATTGAGCATTTAAAGATAGTACATTAGTCTGAAATAGTATATACTATACTATTTCATAATAAGTACAATAGTCTTAAATAGTATAGTTTTGGCTTCAGACAGACAGACAGATACATAAACTCCATTATAAATAAAATATTATTATTATTATTATTATTATTATTATTATTATTATTATTATTATTATTATTATTATTATTATTATTATTATTATTATTATTATTATGTGTAGTCACTAGGAGTTCTCACACAGATCATCGTCAGTGATTTCTCACCGACAACAACCAGTGGTATTTCCTGAGGTCTGAGTGACAACAAGCCTCCCCAGAATTCCAGTATTCTTCACCTCTTTTCGATAACGATGCGGTATCGCAACAGCCTTTTACCATCGATTTCTCGCTGGTAAGGACCATTGGTCGTCTCTAGGATTTTGGTGGCAATAAGCCTCCTCAACGTCCCAACATTCTCCGTACTTTTCCAGTAGAGGTCTACTCATCCTCCTCGACCCTCTACAAATATTTTGTCTGATGTCAGCCTATGCCGGCACCATTTTCTTTGTTTTTAATTTTTAATTAATTTTTTACAAACTTAAAAAAAAATTTTTTTTTAACTTTTTAATTTTTTAATTTTTTGTGGGGTGGGGAGAGCAGGGGGAACTTATGGTGTTTCTTGTAATTTCTGTTCCTTGGTTCATTTTTGTGTGGTGATAGCTGAGGCCGTTGTAATTTATTGGGTGGGGGATTTTAAAGGGATGTTTCTTGCAATTTCTGTTCCTTGGTTCGTGTTGTGGTGTTCTTCGTGTGGTTTTGTTTTCTCCCTGTTGTAAATTCCTTGTGCCTGGTTACCCTTTGTAGCTTATGCGGGTTGGTTTCTGCATTCGATGATTTTCCTTAAGATTGCAGCTGTTTTTTATCATTGCCGTCCTTTGTATGGTTTCGATGCTCCCTTTGATTCCAATTTCTCCCAGTGTTTTCTCCAGATTTTTTTTCATTGTTCCTAGTGTTCCTACGATTATTGGTATTATACTAACTTTCCACATGCTCCATATTCCTTTCAGTCCTCTGGCTAGTTCTGTGTATTTACTTCGTTTTTCCGTGTCTTTAATCTTCACTCTGTGGACTGCTGGAACGGCGAAGTCTACAATTTTACAAGATTTTTCCTTCTTGTCGATTATAATAATATCAGGTCTCCTTGCTTGTATGAGTTTATCTGTTTGTATATCCATATCCCACAGGATTTTGTGTTTTTCGTTTTCCATTACTGTTTCTAGTTTATGTTTGTACTATTTGTCTGCGTATTCGAAATTGAATTTTTTGCACAGTTCCCAGTGTATTACTTATTAATGAAGAAACTATTAAAACAACACTAAAGAAAATGCCAAACTGGAAAGCACCAGGTCACAATTGAATACATGCGTACTGGTTCAAAAAATTCTTCTTCTTTTTCTTCTTCTTCTTCTTCTTCTTCTTCTTCTTCTTCTTCTTCTTCTTCTTCTTCTTCTTATTATTATTATTATTATTATTATTATTATTAAAAAACGCGGTTGCATGACCACCAATGTGTATTAGAATACTCATAGTCGGGGAAGTTATCTTCAGATTTTCTATTGAATGTAGATAAGTTAATGCGTTTTCCTTTGTCGGGTGCTATTGTTATTGTTTGTTTATTGTTTAGTCATGTTAAGGTCATTCTATTTGTTTTTTTCTGCTAACTTGTCTATAAATTTCTATTTGTAATTCACTATTTATTATTTTGTCTACTTATTTGTTTTTTTTTTGTTGATATTTTTTTTGTGCAATAATGCATCGTCATTTTTACGTATGTGAAAGTTAAATACTACTGTTGTGAGACGATCACAGAAAAATTAAGCTGGGTTGATGTTGGCACATAGAAGCACTCATGAAATATGATAGCTAACAAAAATAAAATCTGTGCGACTCAGAAGTAAAATATAAGTGGCATTAGTAGTAGATGCCCTCTTTATGGCTAAGATAATTGCCGATATTCGAATATCAGACAAAATACAGCTAAGCGGAGATGATCAATACAGTAAACCAAAGAGAATCCAGAGGAAGAAATGAATCAAAAAGGAAAATAGACTACGAATTGAATGAATAATATTATAAAGTAATTTCGCAAAAAGAACGTAGAAAAACACATGGAATATATTTTATAAGGAAAAGGGACCAAACAATATATATCATTAACAGAGATTATTCCGGAACTCGGTCGAATCGAAATAAGCAGAAGGGTAAGCAGGGAAACGTCCTCAGCCCAAATCTACAGGGGAAAAATATGCAGACAATTTAACTAGTGAATTTGTAGAAATCTCTAACAACGAAATCAAAATACAAACCAGCAGAAATTGAACACATGGACGAAAATAAAACAAAATTCTCATCCCTAAGTAAGGAATATTGTAAGAAGGTAAAACGAAAGCAGGAATGATGAATCATCTCCTACCAACAAACAATATTAAAGATCTGAATAACTTAATATTCTTAAATATTGGGCGAGTATAATTTTGTGAGTAGAAAATAACAGGAAATAAAATTCAGTCTGGGTGAACTCAGTGTACTCGGAGATTAGCTCCACCTACAATGGGAATTGATAGAAACGTATGTGACATCACATGATTTAAAGAGAGAGTGATGGAGGGAAGCCGTTAGTTCACTTGGAAACACACGCACGTGTGAACTTTTGGTTTAAGAAATCTTTGGATAAGATATGATTAAACAATAATTATCGACCGCACAGGTCAGTGATTTACAGCAACAACAAGGCGAATAAACCTCTATTTGTTTTCAACCGTTTCTCTCGACTTGGTTCTTTTTTTTAGGGATTAACGAACTTATTTGCTATCGGCGTTTCCTCAGTCGTGCAAGATCACTAAAGGGACCGTACAGGAACAAGCGGCTGACTAAGGTATGGGTATGAACTTACATGTATGATACAATGCTGAAATGTAACAATATACACTGGAGGTAAATGTGTAACTACGCGACTCAACATAGAAACAAACACTCTGGTGAAGCTAAAGACGTGGGCATTTGTGTTTCCTCACATTAAAAACCGACCCTGTGTTTACTTTGCTCTCGTAGGGAAGTAAGTAAATGGGGACAATATCCGGGTCTTCCTTTCAGAGATTTATTGCCTAAGACGCTCTCATTCGCCATGGATTGCTGACATATACAAAATACAAGTATTTTTGTTTCAATTCAAAATGCTATTTTGGGGGGGGGTAGCTGGAATCCACACATTAAAGACTGACCTTTTGGTTTACTTTACCGTCATTTGGAGGAGATTAAATAGCGATAATGTCCTTTCAAATAGGAATAATTATCAGAAAAATTTAAACCCGTATGACTCAGAAGTAAGATATGAGTGTCAGTATATGTAGGTGCTCTCTTTTCCAGATACCAGAATATTACAGACTAAATGCAGGTACGCGTAAATACTCAATACAGTAAATAAAACATACAGGGAAATAAATAAATCTGTGGCGCCCTTATTCTTGAGGCAGTGACAACGATCCTATACACTTAGAACAGAACATATATTACACTTTGATCCTATCCTGATGACCATGTAGTATCGATACTTTTTTATCACGCCAAAATTCGTTTTATGACGTTTTATATTCTATTTGGAAAAATAATCATAAAAAAAATAACTGCATGTAGTCAGTGTATTGATTACTATACGATAGTATAGACGTTGCAAGAAGAATTTGGTGTTATAATTTTTATCATATTTTCGAAAAATAATAATATAACCTATTGAGCAGGATAATATGACAGAATAAAACAATTGATAAAAGAACAATAGGTTTAATATCTATCACTAACATTTAATTGAAAAACAGTATTTATCTAAGAAATATAATAATGAACAAGTGTTAGATAATGGCCCTATGGGAATGGACGTATTGGTTGGGAATCGTCGATTTGACTTGCGCCAATTAACGCGGGGCAGTCGAGTGCAGAACAGGGCTTGTTCTCACAGTCGGAGCTGGCAGACGTGACAAGGTTATCGGTGACGAGACCCCAGATCAGGGGTCAGTCTACACCTGCGAGAGGCTCTGTGACTTCGCGGGCCTTGCGTGAGAAACAAAGGGATCTGTGACGTCACTCGTTCTCGTGAGAAGCGAGTTTTTAGTCAGTCTGTTTCGGAAAGCGAACTGAGAGGACGTGCGATTCGATGTAAAGATACGGAATATTTCCCTTCAGGGAAGACAAGCGCGAGAATCCTTTCTCCCTCTCTATGAATAGTTAAGAAAACATTAATAACTAACTACGATAACGTAGGATTTGCTCTCTTCCTCTCTCTCGGCGTGGTGAATTTCCCCAGATGAAATAACAACGCTTGAATAAATGAATTAAATTCAACTGAAGAGTTTGTCTTCGGAATGCAGAACATGGCTTTTATTGCAGACAACAGACGACGGCAGAGAAGAAAGAATTCATCCACTAGACGACCACTCACTGGACGACACGACCAACCATCTACCCTGACGAGTATACGAAACGCGTACTGCCGCAGTCTAGGCAGGAGTAGTTGTAACACAAGGGCAATCTGTATATGACTTGTTTCCTCTTTGTATTATCGAATTCCGGATTAAATCACTTTTTTGTCGAAATGGATGTTGCGGCATTATTATAAAATGCCCCCCTCTTTATTTGGACCAAACATATTCGCCCATGATAGGTTGACTGTTTCGGATTATTCAACGCACTTTGCTATAAATGTCAATAATCAAAAATATATCTTTATATATAACTTAAAATCCCTTCCATTAAAAATGACTGAATGTTTGAGTCAACAAAATCATAGACGAACCCTATTCATGGTTTAACTCGATTAAACAATCGATTATGGATCATAATGTATTAAATAAATGCGTTTATCATTTCGTATAAAACAGACTTTCGGATGCGTTAAATGAAATGAATTTCAAAGATTACCCTTCGGAAACTTATCAGTGACTCGACTTAAAATAAAAACTCATGCACAATAATTACTCGCCAGCCTTTGGTATTCGATGAAGTTTTAAATCAAAATATACGAGAGGTTTTTCTGCATGGAATCAAATCTTGTATCAATGGAAGAGACGCGAATCTTTACATGTAATGATTTGACCAACAATTAGGATTTTTGAATAGAAAATACGCTCACCTGCTTGTTTTTTCTATAATTAACAGATGCGCAACGATTCGTATAATACATTTGCATCTTCTAAATCTTCAACATTTTCAACATCTTCTACATCTTTTGTTTGGCTGAATCCCAAGCTATTTACCGATAAGAAAATGAATGCTGTCTTAAGTAAGATTGACTCAGTGAGACAAGATGAAAGTTGATAGAAGTAGAAAAGATGAAAAGTGTTAGGATTAGGGTAAGGCATAAATTGATTCAATATTGTTTCGGGAGAATAAAATTGTGTGAAACTTATGCTAGCTACATTTATATAATTAATGTTTAACAAATAAAATAATACATATCTATAAAATAAAATATTCGAACATAAAACTTGGACAATTAAATTGTTATTAGCGTCGATGTCGGTTTTGGGAGTCGATAAGTTTGAAATAACGAATAAATGTAATTTTCGATTCAATATTCAATAATTCGATTCCAGTAAAAAAACGCTGGCAGATTATACCAAAAAATATGTGTAAACTCGAGTTAGGTAGACTTAAAGCAGAAAATAGAAGTTGGGGTAGGCCTACCTGAAAAGGCTCGAGTTGGTAAAGATGGGAGAACCATATACTCCACAAGTATGGGGTTTATAATAATTCCTTAAATGGTAATTGTAAAATTACGAAGGCCAATGAATGAGGGGATCTAGTTCGGGATATATCTTAATACCAATAACTCACTGGATTTAGTGGATTCAATTTGCGTCTCCCAAAACTGACTATTGCACAGCGAGAATAGATTTGACAGAACTTTTAATGTCAACGACAAAAGCACGAAAGAATATTCTAACCCATACACATAGTATGCAGAGGGAACGTCTTTGATTATTAATTACAACATTATCAGAGTTATATATATATATATATATATATATATATATATATATATATATATGTGTGTGTATATATATATATATATATATATATATATATATATATATATATATAAACTAACCAACTGTACTATTAGAATAGTTTTTTCTTTAATACTCAAACAACTCGTTTCAGAACATCGTTTGACTTCTCGCTTCTTTTCGTGATCTAAGAACACAACGTGTGGCGCAAGAATGTACGTTGTATGCGGTTGAGGTTAGGGTTACATGTGAATAAAAAAGAAGTACCTTATAGTCCTGTCAGGATTCTCTCACAAATAAGGTAGCATCAGGAAACATTCAATACTCCTCCTATAAAGGACGATGCAATTCCGGATACAGTCTCACTTACTTCCCCATGAGAGTAAAATTAGACGCTATTCGGTTTTTAATGTGGAGAAATCCTTTCAAAATGGACACTATAGATTAGAAAAAAATGACTGCCTAATCCCGTCATTACTTACTCATAGAATCAGTGCATCCCGAGCGCTAGACACTAAATCGATCTAGACTCCGAAAAGAAGTCGAAATTCTAGATAGAATACCTATTATTTGACTTTATAAGATGGCAACGTCAGGCGTAAGACACAACGTCCGTTTTTTATTTGTAAAAGGTCCAACTGGCCAAAAACGTGGCATTCCTTTTGGGTACGAAAGTACATACATAATCTTACCGGCAATATTGCACGACGGTTAACAGACTCTAAATTCAGTCATTCTCCAAAAATGGCGAATTTACTCCAAATAGTGCCCCTATTTACTAACTTCTCAACCAGCGTAAAGTTAGATGCGATGTTGTTTATTAACGATGGGAAAATCCTGTTCAAAAAAGGGAACTTTAAAAGGAAACAAAACTAGCTGTATTGTTACATCATTTCTTAAAAAAAAACAATATTAACAAAGATAAATTTAACGTTTATTAGGAAAATTACACAGTGCGTTTAAATGGTACGAAACTGGGGATGTTTTAAGCAAGACCAATGGATTAGACAGTAAACATTATTGGAAGTCATTATTTTTTTTTATTGCTGTGCTATTTTACCATTTCCTTTTTCTCTCATGCCATTGAATTGATATTGTATTTTACTCATACATACAAAGACGTGTTTGAACATTTATTTCATGTATCCATTCCCCCAATGTAAAGATCAGATGTCTGTGTGTCTTGATGTTTTTGGTTAAGAGTCAGAAACTATCAGAGATATACACGCACATCATATATGTTTTGATACAGTATAACCTTTGTCAGATTGTGGTAGAAACTAATGCCAACAATAGAATCAAGTGAGTTAAAAAAAAGTCGTACCATGCTGATTCCTACAAATTTACTTTTATCACAAAGACATTACAAAAATAAATAACTGGAATCGTTGTATATGTATTCTCTCTCATAATTAGATTGACTAATCGCAGATTTTAGTCTAGCTTTTAATGATTTCTGTTGGGCCATATCATCATTAGTATTCTTAATGCTATTTTATCCGGCGTGCCAAGGGAGGCTTATGATAAATTTTGTTCAATTTTAGTTTTAAAGTCTATCAGAGGTTTATTGTTTTCATTATTATTTGTACTCACTAGGAGTTCTCACACATATCATCGTCAGTGATTGCTCACCGACAACAACCAGTGGTATTTACTGGAGTCTGAGTGACAACAAGGCTCCCCAGATTTTCAGTATTCTTAATCTCTTTTCGATAACCACCGCAAATAACCCTGCTGTATCGCAACTGCCTCTTACCATTGATTTCTCGCTGGTAAGGACCATTGGTCTACTCTGGGATTTGGGTGGCAATAAGCCTCTCCACGGTCCCAGCATTCTCCGCAATTTTCCAGTGGAGGTCAGGTTTATGCTATTCCTCCTATTATTATGATAATTGTTATTATTACTATGTGTACTCACTAGGAGTTATCACACAGGTCATCGTCAGTGATTGCTCACCGACAACAAGCGGTGGTGTTACCTGGAGTCTGAGTGACAACAAGCCTCCCCAAGTTTCCAATACTCTCTATCTCGTTTCGATAACTACCGCAAATGACCTTGCGGTATCGCAACAACCGCTTACCATTTATTTCTCGCTGGTAAGGACCATTGGTCTTCTCTGGGATGTTGGTGGTAATAAGCCTCCCCAAGGTCCCAGCACTCTGATTTGTGATGTCCCTCCCCGTTCTTCTAATCCTCCTTGACTCTCTACAACTATTTTGTCTAGTGTACGGCTAGGCCGGCGCCATCTTTTTTTTGGGGGGGGGGCAGCTTATGATGTTTCTTGCAGTTTCTGTTCATTGGTTCATTTTTGTGTGGTGTCAGCTGAGGCCGGTGTAATTTATTTGGGAGGTGGGCAACTTATGATGTGATGTTTCTTGCAGTTTCTTTTCATTGGTTCATTTTTGTGTGGTGTCAGCTGAGGCCGATGTAATTTATTTGGGGGTGGGCAACTTATAATGTGATGTTTCATGCAGTTTCTGTTCCTTGGTTAATGCGGTGGTGTTCTTCCTGTGGTTTTGTTTTCTTTTTGTTGTAACTTCCATGTGATTGGTTATCATTCGTAGCTTGTGCGGGTTAGTTTCCGCATTCGAGGATTTTATTATTATTATTATTATTATTATTATTATTATTATTATTATTATTATTATTATTATTATTATTATTATTATTAGTAGTAGTAGTAGTAGTAGTAGTAGTAGTAATTGTATTATTATTATTATTCGTAGTAGACGTAGTAGAAGCAGTATAACAATATTTTCATCTGTATCCATATTCAGACTGGCATTCAAGGAGCTTTACATGCTTAATGATAGTATAATTCTAACGAATAGTGTTGAAAACTATGCGTGTTTATTATTAATAATATTACTACAGGTGCTATTAGTTGTAGTCGTACTAGTGTCAGTAGTACAATTCTGGCTGTGGTAGTAATAGATACACTCGATATCCTAAGAATGATTTAATCCAAATCCTATGCAATTACGTCAAATGATTTTGAGTCTTATGAGATAACAATATAATCATCATTATTAAAAAAAATATTATCAGATTTAAATGTGAAAGTTAATGGGAACATTTGCTTTGTGGCCGTACTGTTCTAAATAATCGTTTTCAACTGGGAAGTTTAAAAACAGCCTATATTCAAAACATCAGAAGGGTTCCTAAGATGTGTTGCTGGCTTGGCTGTCCGAGAGCAGGCCTAAGGTGTTTCTTCGAATAATTGAGCTGGAAAGGTCTCGTAGAGTCGATCAATTCATGATGGTCCGCGATGCAGCGCGTCATTAATTAGACACAGACGGTTGAGGAAGTTCCGCTTCGCAGGAACAATCTCTCCACTCGTCTCCACGGAGTAACATTTTTCTACCGTGTGTTCGGCACATCGACGATGATGCATGCCAAATGCTATCGAATTCGGTTGAGTAGATTTTCAGTCGAAAATGATAGATTGACAGACTTAAACATCAATAAGAAAAGTGCTTCACTATTATTTTTAATATTTTCTTTAACTCATTTTAGTTTCGTATTATTTTAATGATTTTAGGTTATACAAAATGTTCAAAACGCCCAAATTTTAATGATTTTAGGTTATACAAAATGTTCAAAACCCCCAAATGTTTTGTCCTTAAACAATACATATTCATAGATTCATATGATCAGGGACCGTCTAAAGTTAAAGATCTACCCGACTGTGATGGAACCCGTCGCTTTGTACAGCTCCGAGTGCTTATCAGCGAGGAAGCTGGAGCGAAAATTCGCTTTTATTGAAGGAAAAATGCTCAGGACCAGGAATTTTTAAAAGGCATATTGATAATTAATATTATTAAATTGATTATGAATAATATTTGATTGATTATTAATATTATTTAATTGATTATTAATAATATTTAATTGATTATTAATAATATTTAGTTTATTATTAATAATATCTGATTGATTATTAATATTATTTAATTAATTATATATATTATTTGATTGATTATTAATATTATTTCATTAATTATGAATAATATTTGATTGATTATTAATATCATTTAATTGATTATTAAAAATATTTGATTGATTATTAATATTATTTAATTGATTGTTAATAATATTTGATTGATGATTAATATTATTTAGTTGATTATTAATAATATTTGATTGATTATTAATATTATTGAGTGTATTATTAATAATATCTGATTAGATATTAATATCATTTAATTGATTATTAATAATATTTGATTCATTATTAATATTATTTAATTAATTATTAATAATATTTGATTGATTATAAATACTATTTAATTGATTATTAATTATATTTGATTCATTATTCATATTATTTAGTTGATTATTAATAATATTTGATTGATGATTTATATTATTTAATTGATTATTAATAATATTCGATTGATTATTTATATAATGAAATTGATTATTAATAATATTTGATTGATTATTAATATTATTCAATTGATTATTAATTATATTTGATTGATGATTAATATTATTTAGTTGATTATTAACAATATTTGATTGATTATTAATATTATTCAATTGATTATTAATAATATTTGATTGAGTATTACTATTATTCAATTGATTATTAATTATATTTGATAGATGATTAATATTATTTAGTTGATTATTAACAATATTTGATTGATTATTAATATTATTCAATTGATTATTAATAATATTTGATTAGTTATTAATATTATTCAATTTATTATTAATTATATTTCATTGATGATTAATATTATTTAGTTGATTATTAACAATATTAGATTGATTATTAATATTATTCAATTGATTATTAATAATATTTTATTGATTAATAATATTATTTTATTGATTATTAATAATATTTGATGGATTATTAATATTATTTAATTGATTATTAATAATATTTGATTAATTATTAATATTATTTAAATGATTATTAATAATATCTGATTGATTATTAATATCATTTAATTAGTTATTAATAATATTTGATTGATTATTAATATTATTTAATTAATTATTAATAATATTAGATTAATTTCTAATAATATTTAATTGATTATGAATTATATTTTATTGATTATTAATATTTTTTAGTTGATTATTAATAATATTTTTTTTGATTATTAATATAATTAAATCGATTATTCATATTATTTAGTTGATTATTAATAATATTTGATTGATTATTAATATTATTCAATTGATTATTAATACTATTTGATTGATGATTTATATTATTTAATTGATTATTAATAATATTCGATTGATTATTTATATAATTTAATTGATTATTAATAATATTTGATTGATTATTAATATTATTCAATTGATCATTAATAATATTTGATTGATGATTAATATTACTTAATTGATTATTAATAATATTTGATTGATTATTAATATTATTTAATTGATTATTAATAATATCTGGTTGATTATTAATATGATTTAATTTATTATTAATAATATTTAATTGATGATTAATATTATTTAATGTAATATTAATAATATATTATTGATTATTAATATTATTTAGTTGATTATTAATAATATCTGATTGATTATTGATATCATTTAATTGATTATTAATAAATTTGATTGATTATTAATATTATTCAATTCATTATTAATAATAGTTGATTGATGATTAATATTATTTAATTGATTATTAATAATATTCGATTGATTATTTATATAATTTAATTGATTACTAATAATATTTGATTGATTATTAATATTATTTAGTTGATTATTTATAATATTTGATTGATTATTAATATTATGTAGTTGATTATTAATAATATCTGATTGATTATTAATATCATTTAATTGATTATTAATAATATTTGATCGATTATTAATATTAGTTAGTTGATTATTAATTATATCTGTTTGATTATTAATATCATTTAATTGATTATTAATAATATTTGAGTTATTATTTATATTATTTAATTGATTATTAGTAATATTTGATTGATTATTAATATCATTTAATTGATTACTAATAATATTTGATTGATTATTAATATCATTTAATTTATTATTAATAATATATGATTCATTATTAATATAATATTGTTCATTATTAGTAATATTTTATTGATTATTAATATTATTTAGTTGATTATTAATATTATTTAGTTGATTATTAATATTATTTAGTTGATTATTAATATTATTTAGTTGATTATTAACAATATTGTATTGATTATTAATATTATTCAATTGATTATTAAAAATATTTGATTGATTATTAATATTATTTAATTGATTATTAATATTATTTAGTTGATTATTAATAATATTTGATTGATTATTAATATTATTAAATTGATTATTAATAATATTTGATTGATGATTTATATTATTTAGTGGATTATTAATAATATTTGATTGATGATTACTATTATTAAATTGATTATTAATAATATTTGATTGATGATTAATATTATTTAGTTGATTATTTATATTATTTAATTATCCGAAAACATCTCAACAAAAAATAGCGAAGAGAGAACTGTAAAAACCTCAGATATTCAAATCATATTTACTGAAATGATTACTCGTTTTTCTGGGGTTCTCTTATGTTAAGCAATATTTTTGTGAATACTTTCTATGATAAAACTTTAAAAAAAAACGCAAGAAACAAGAATCGATGTAAAAAAACTGAAATCGTTGTGTTCGGAAAGCGCATCTGATACGGAAAAGAAAATATCTGATATTAATAGGAACTTAATTTACTAGTTTAAGATTTCACTTGTTATTTGAAAAGAAAATGATTTCCGAAATTTTTGTTGTCAGCGTCTTAGTTCAGTAGTTTAACCAAGAGAACTATTTACGGGGTCTGGTGGTTTTGATAATTATTGTTTTTCGCCTTCTAGAAATTTGCTGTAATTACCTCTCTCTATCGATTCATCTTCTTCACTCTTGTACACTGTCTTTCACTCCCCTACTCTATAATCTTTATCTTTTTACTGACTGAAAAACACGAACAATTTTGGTGTATGCTTACTGCCTCTATTTCATGTCCTCGAAAGCATGAATTAAACGTTCGGCTAATTACTTATAAACAATGCCAACACAGTGTTTTCTTCTAAATAGTTATTATCAGTAGAACATCAATTTGTATTTCAGAAATGAATCATAAACCCTGAGGTTTTGTTTGTTTGCTTTGGGTTATAGTTATGTCTTAAATCATAAATTACGTCAGCCAAAAAAGCAAATTAATAATATACTTTCTGTATGGCGATAAAAAATGAAAACCTTCTTGAAATATGTTGCCTTCAAACGATAGAAATACGGAAGCCAAATAGAACAATATATCAATACGTTTTCTCATTGCTTATTATCTTTTAAGCAATAAAATTTTGGGTTTTAACCAATAGTTAATAAACGGAATTATATAATAGTATATAGACGCACTTTTAGAAGTAGGTAATATTAATAGTTTCCATTTTTATATGCTATTAAAATATTTATATAATGAGAAATTAAAAGTACGACAATTTAATTCTAATGTTTTTTTTTTACAGGATTGATCACCCATAACTTTAAAATTCGGCAATTTATAGTCATTTAAAATATTTAAAAATGTTGAGAGTTTAAGAAATAATAAACTTCATATTACTGGATTTTATTTTTGTATTCTTAGTTTTCTCATGCGTTTACCCCGAGCTACGGCAGGGTTTGTACTGATGGACTTGTGTTTCCACTTGACACGATCACAGGCTTGGTCCGGGTGAAGGCTGCTTTTACAAAGATCATATTAGACTCCAGCAGCTATGATCGGGTGTACACCATCATTGACATACTCCTTGGGATAGTCCCTGGCGGTGTTTTCTCGAAATACTGACGCCAGCCTTCGACGACCGTGTTCTTGTGAACGATCAGCCTGCCACGCCCGTTGTTTATCCCAAGGAATCGCTCGATATCATGCGTTCGATTTTATTTAATAGCTATTAAATACATCCGAGGCGTTGAACTGTATAACATCCCACAAAAGATTTACAAGTGAAATAAGAGTTATATTTCATTTAATGTTGTAGTTGATTGTGTGAAAATATTATATTACGGATATCAGCAATTTGTAACTTGATATTATGTATCTATCGAGCCACCACGATAAATCAGTGTTTGGGAAGTAGTTAGTAATTGAGCTGAGTAAATCCTCGATGTCAACGTTGACATTTTATTAGGAAATGATTAGAAACGCCAAACTAATACTGACAGGTAAATAATAGACGATAAACTGATTCATCAGTTGAAGGATTCATGGAATTGAATTGATGATATCTTATATTATTTAGAATAATTGTGTTAGTTATCTATGTTGATCCTGTGTTATTGCTTATTATTCACAGTTATTGTATGGTTAGAGTCATCACAAGACATATTATTTGGCTGTCACTATACACATTATGGCGTCTGTCAGTTTGTTGTTGAAAAACTGTTCGAACGTTATTTGATGGAAAAAAGATATATTACAATGGACGAATTGTGGTTTTAAAAATAATGGCATTATATGTATTATTTGGATTATTTAGACTACTGTTTGTAGCGTTGCTGCTTTGTCGGTTGTTATTGCGTTTCCATTAGCGTCCGGCTCCCGGGGTAACGGCTTCACATACATAACAATTCAAGTAAGAACACAGTAATAAATAAGAGAGACAAACGGTTGATGTGTGCGCTCCGGTCGCTTCCATCGTAAGAGGTCGATCCACGTAAGCATTTATTTATATAGCATGAGAAATATACAAGGGAGATAAATACTAATAATTACAGAATGACTAATGTAAGGAAGATAATAAGGATATAACTTGTATCTCGGATGTAAACAGTGTTGCCGTTTCCAAATGCACTGAGGCACGACACTACACTGTTCTCAATCTAAAATATTATCATCACAACGTTTCAGCCGACGTAACTTGCATTATATCTTGTCAAACCCGTTAATCTTTATGTGAAACTCCGAAATCTTTACGCCGAACACGAGAATCTGTACAGAATTTTGAACTGAAGCTTTTATTTAATTCACGAGAGTAGATAACTCTTGTTCTGTTAGTTATTTAAATATTATAATCACGCTCTGAAAACAATGTTTATCTATATGTACGCGCGTTTCAAAAATCATTTCACCATCATCATAACATCAGAGTAAAACTCTCGTCTGAATATAAACTTAATTTCAAAGATTTGTGCAGTGTATGTATTCACAATCACTTCGAGAACAAAACAATGTCTGGATTGAGACTCTAAATATAACATTTTTAAATAATGATGATAGGCAGAACACATGAAATTAACATGAAAATGTAAAATAAAATATTTTTATGGTGGAATAAATTTAAAGAAAAGCAACGATAATCTTCACATCAGTTTATAATTGATTATTGTTTCATAAACAGAAGTCTATTTCTTAAAAAAACTAATTATTTAAAAATATATATGGTTTTCAATACCCCCTCCCCTCTCTCTCTCCCTATATATATATATATATATATATATACATATATATATATATATATATATATATATATATATATATATATATATATACATATATATATATCAGAGAACCAAGCAAAGTCGTATGTCATAGTCTCGATTATTTAATTAATGTTTTGTATGCTATTTTAATTTTAACGTTTTTCATAGCTCCAATACCCCCCCCTCTCTCTCTATATATATATATATATATCTATATATCTATATATATATATATATATATATATATATATATATATATATATATATATATATATATATATATATATATATATATCAGAGGTCCAAGCAAAGTCGTATTTCATAGTTTCGATTATTTAATAAATGTTTTGTATGCTATTTTCATTCTAACATTTCAGATTTACTCCAGATATGATTCTACACTTTTAATTGAAACTATAAAACCAGAAAAGATAAGCCATGACTATTACGAGAATGTATACAAAGAAAAAGGGATATAACTCCTATAATTTGACATTTTTCACCTTAATCAAACTTCAGGTGGAATTGAATCTTTCATTTTTATAAATTGATGTCATATTTCAGTAACAAGTCAAAGTTTGCGATATTATTCTACAATATATTATACCTTGAGGCCTGATATAAATTAATCGACTCATTTTTAATTGAACATGAAAATTCTTACAAATTACATCCCGCGCTTTTGAGAGTTTTAGTAACACCAATTGACCTACAGTAATTTAAGTTTTATTTCTAACGGCATAGCTTGATAAAAAGCGGATCCTTCGTATGGGGAACATCATAATATACATTTATCAATTAAGTGCATAAAATTTTAACTCAACGTAAATATTCTACATTATAAAATAACATGATACACACTATAACTATTTAGTAGATATAATGTTAATAGTATTTTAAAAATCATATTTAAATATGTTTGATGATATTAATCGAATTACATTAAAAAGTCCGTTTACCACTCCGATTAAAACAAACTAATTTGATGTATTATATCTATTTTATTCTATATCTATCAGGGCAAATCTGTTTATTTATTTCTCTGACGATTTGTGCAAACAATATTCGGCTTTGTTTTACTTGAGAACCGTGATAACAGCACAAATACCATGTCACTCTTTTCGTCAAAAGCTTCCTTAACCGATTTGCAAACGATAAGAGTACATTTTAAAAGAGATGTTTTTCTTTTTTCTTCAGAGATTCTTGTATGTTTTGATGATTAGTAGAGTACCCAACCGCCTTCACACGTTGTGTGCAAACCATTAAAGTGAATCTGACAGAACAACCTAAATTATCATGACAGTGATCATCTGAAATAGTTCATTTTTCTTAACACAAACCAACGTGAACGTTATTGCTATGTCAGCACAGATTGAAGTGTTTGAGCAGGAGGCGTGTAGACACTCATATAATCGAGGCTGAGTAAAAAGAAAAAACATGGAAGCAGCTGTCTTCGTGTTTTTTTTGTGTGATGCTTATTTTCCTAAAATAAATGCCCAGCCGAGCAAGACATAGTTTGCATTCGCCGTTTGTCAATCATTTTCACTTCGAAACAAATGATATAATACATTCCAGGCAGGTTAAATCTTATTCTATTTTCATTTTTGTTGTGCTAATTTAGATGGAAAGTAAGGATAAAATCTGTGGAGATGTCAAGTTATATATTTAGACATAAACGCAAAGTAGCGTATCAGAAATGAGCGCATAACACAGAATCAACAAAAATTTTCTGATTTAAGTCTGTTTGCATTCATATTACGCTCGTACACTTTGAAAAGCGTGACCGACAGCAAGGAAACAATGATCTCTCTATTTAACCTTGCAACAACAGAACACGTTATCTATGACGACGATATCGCGTAAATTATAGCGGTGAACTTATTTCGACCTGGCTGCGTCCATTTCACTCTGTAGCTTTGTCTACACGTAGATATATTTAACTGTGACACAGTTATAATTTTCCTTTGTGCATTGCATTTCAGAATTCAACAATCGCTTTTCAATTGTGTTTTATACGTATACTCGACGTAACCGTTATCCGTTGGGTCACAACCGTACCCACTATTTATTAAACATTGATATAAGTCAAAAATCCATAAACTCTGGCATATACATTTTAAGACATTCTTCTACCATAACTAAAAATAAGTATCTTTACTTCAATATTATTATGATGCTTATTATTATGAGTCTTATTATGATGATGATTATTATTATTATTATCATATAGAAGTATTATAACTATTTACTATTCTCATACAGAATAAAAAATATATATTTTGCAATATAATTTACTTAGGTGTGTGTGGTGTGTACACAGACGCGTGTATAAATTAGATGACTATGCTGAAAAAAGAGAGTCATTCCTTCTCTAAATGTTCATAGAGCGATTCAGAAATATTAAAGTAGTGGAATTAAAATAGACTGAAAGGGGCCGAGAGAAATACGTAGATAGCAAAGAGAGAGATGGGGGACTTATTCAGTTTTAAAATGGAAATCGCCCCAGACAAAGCATCGAGCCACTTGATGTAAGAAGCTAGAAAATACTATGTCAATGTCAAATACTAGCCAACAATAAGTGTTTGATAGGCAGATTCCGACACAGAAACCAGCAATTATTCCCCCTTTATCAGAAGCATCGCTCATGGAATGTGAGGACTAAATGACAAAATAAGAGAAACGAGGGTTACGAGTCTGCTGAAAGAAATCCCAAGGTTTACTTTTTACTCTCCTATCACTTAATTATGAATTACGGCTAATAAGAACAGAATTTATTTCAAACATAACTCGATCATAGGACAAAGTAAATTTACACATATATAATGGGGAGAGAAGGGAGGGGAAGGGGAGGAAAGTGGGGATGAATGAGAGAGCTGAGGAGATAGATTGAGATGAGGGAGATAAATAGAGAGGAGGGATGAGAGAGGAAATGAAGGTGGATATGGAGAGGGGATAGAAGGTGTATAGAGTAAGGAGTGGATATAGAGAGATAAAGATGGGGTAGAGAAAGAGACAGACAGAGAGAAGACTTCAAAGAAATATGTTACACATTTTTTAACTCTCTTGTTTTGTTGTAACGCCTCCGTGTAATGCTGGGTAACGCCGGGTGATCATGCTAGTAAATGATAAAGAAAAGTATGGAATGCTAGTATAATAATGCTCAAATACACATTCTTAACTAGTAAATAAATATTTTAATAGTATGAAGATATGTTTAGTAAGTTAGTTTTGTAATAAAAGATGAGTTATATTAATTCAGTTTACTCTGGATTAACCCTAAAACTACTCATAGACCGTTTAGTGATAAAAATCTCTGCCTATTATTCAATAAGAACAGTTTAAAATCTGTTAGTCGACTTTTTCTTGTCTTTCTGACAAAATGTATGTGAATTTCAAAGAAATACTGAACCACTACAGCATCATTGTTATGGGCTTTGCTTACCACGAGAGAGAAAATATTGTTTCCTTTGTAAACCCTTTGAATTATCACCATGAAACTAAGTAATTGAAATAATAACTTTAAGTTTTCGATTTTCTTCGATGAGGATTGATAATTTGTATAAATTTCAATTCTTTGGACTACTGTTCTCATCTTAGATGTTATTCTCACAACGTTTCGCCCGATGTATCCTCCGAACGTCTTCAGGTGCGTCTTGTTGAAATCGGGGATCTTCATGACGAACTCGGGAATCTGTACAGAATTTCGAACAACACATATTATTTAATCCTTTGGGATAACTTGCTCTCTTTCTGTCAACCATGATCAAGTATTAAGCAATTCATATTTGTATTCTTAGTATCGTCCGTACTGAGAATTTAGCCTTCAACCTTCAGAAAACTGTCACTTTAATTTTGTAATTACTTATATCCCTTGGCCCACGGCTCTTTGCGGACAGTTCTAGTATCAATTTTAGAAGCCATAAACCTATTTTTGTTTTAAATGTGTAGTTTAACTACTCATCACTCTATATAATTAATTATTACTGAATATCTTGAGCATTTACGTCCCCACACTGGTTTTCAATCATGTCATGGAAAATTGCATCTGCTTGGTTACTTCAATGCACAAGTGGGTTCTGACCATGACACTTGGCCAAACCGCATCGGTCATTTTGGCGTCAACAAGCTAAACGAGAAGAGACAGAAGCTCCTTGAGTTATGCTCCTACTACAACCTCTGCATAACCGACACATTCTTCGCCACTAGGCCGTATCATCGAGTATCCGAGTTGCACCACAACTCACACCACTGGCACCAGCTGGAACTCGTCATCACACAAAGATCCTCACTGAACTGCTTTCGCACCACACATAGTCACCACAGTGCTAATTGTGAAACCGGCGACTCCATGGTTGGCAGTAAAGTCCGTCTCCAGTCCATGCAGATTCATCGATCCAAGCAGAAAAGCCTCCTCGTATTAGCACCAGCAGTACGACAATAGTAAATCTGTGTGAGTGATTGGCTAACACCACTGAGAGCGGACTCAAAGACGGCGCTGCTGGCAATGCTGAAGTGAGGTGAGTTCACATCCGTGATGCCATTTACAACCGATCAATAAAAACCTTTGGCATGGGGAGAGATAAACCCGAACTGGTTTGGAGCCTGCATTGCTTAATTAGTCAGCAATCAAGGCCAAAAGAAGAAGATTTCTGAGAAGTAACTGCACATAAGAAAACTAGGAACAACGTTACACCGAATCGTTCGACGCTGTGCTAATGACTACCGACTAAATGTCTGTGAGGGTATCAAGCTCTGCTGAATGTGGCAACATTCGTGACATACACAATGGCTTGAAGAAGACATTCGGCCCAATGATACACAAGATTTTAACCTGCCGGTGACATCATATTAGACAGCAAACAGCAGATTGAGAGCTTGGCTGAACACTACCAGGAGCTCTACTCAGAAGTGAACAATGTCACGGATACAGCTGCTTAAAGCACTATCAGCCTACCTGTTAAAAAGGTAGACGCCTCCCATCTGTAACAGAACTAAACAAGGCTATCGGGTCTCTAACTTGAGGCAAAACTCCAGGAAAATATAGCATCCCACCTGAAATCATCAAGTTGGGTAAGAAACCCTATTCTACCACCTACACCAGTGTCTGAAACAATGCTTGGTAGAATAAATAGTGCTCTAGGAGATTCGTTACCACAGCGTGATCACTCTGTACCAAAATGAGGGTGACTGCGGCGACTACAAAACCTACGTGGGAAATTCCTCCTCAATGTTGTTAGAAAGGTCTTCGCCCCTGTTGTCCTGAACAGGCTGGATCTTCTCGCAAGGCGTGTATACCCCGACGAACAGTGTGGTTTTAAAGCAGGAAAATCAACCATCGACATGATCTTCTCCCTACGACATCTTTAGGCAAATGCTGTATATTGCTTTCATCGACATCATCAAGGTGTTTGCCCCTGTTAACAAGAAGGAATTTTCAATATGCCGCAGAAGATTGGGTGTTCCTCAAGGCTCCTGATAATTATAATATCTTTTCATAAGAACATGCAGGCAATCGTACAGTACGACATCTCTTCCTCGGACCCTTTTCAAATCAAGAGCGGGTGAAACAGGGTTGTGAAATAGCTCCGACACTCTTTGCCATTTTCTTCGCACTGATGTTGTCCTACGCCTTCAACAAGTCAGACGATGGGGTGTATTTAAACCCAAACAGCAATGGAAGGCTCGTCAATTTTGCCCGTTAAGACCAAAGTGTGGAAGATACTCATACGTAAGATGATATTGGCTGATTATGCAGCACTAACGGAACACTATGAAAATACATTGTAGTGACTCATCAGCAGCGTCATGCACGCATGTTGAAACTTCGACATGACCATCAACCTAAAAAAGATATCGGCCAAAATGTAAATATCACTATTGGCAACTACACCCTTTCCATACATCGGCTCCAACATCTCCAGTAATCTTTCTCTAAACGTTGAATTCGATAAACGTATCGACAAGGCGGCAGCAGCCATGTTTAGCACGCTGCTCTACCGCGGTCAATCAAGATTCCCCCCCCCCCCCCGCCAAGAGAACAGACTCAACATCCTCCACGTGCGGAGTTTCAGGAGATCCTGGGAATCACATGGCACGACCGTGTTTCAAAAAAGAGCGTCCTTTATCAGGCATATGTCCCAAACATGTTCGCTCTGCTCACCTAACGACGAATCCGGTGACAAGGCCATGCTAGGAGAATAGACGATAAGATGATCCGACAGTATATTCGATACGGTGAGCTTGCAACCTGCTTCAGACCAACAGGACGACATGTCATACTCAACAAGAATGTCTGTAAGCGAGATAAAGGCAGGTGGCATCGACCCAACAGGCTGAGAGTGTGTGGTGGAAGACCACAACCGCTGGAGAAGTGCTCTCAAAGCATGCTCCAAGTGGAGTGAAGAGAAACCAGCAGTTGAGAGAGAGAGAGAGAGAGAGAGAGAGAGAGAGAGAGAGAGAGAGAGCATTAACATCAAAGACTTGCTACCGAATTCTCAGAACCAGATACCACCTACATCTGTGGCAACGGCAACAAAGCCTGTCGATCCAGCATAGGCTTGCACAATCACAGCAGACACTGCAATTCGACAACGAACTTATCTGAAGCGCATAATTCCATTGTTTCCTGCGACAAATGGATACCAACAACCGATAATATATATATATATATATATATATATATATATATATATATATATATATATATATATATAAATTTAAATAGTTAAACAAAAATTTGAAATATTTTTAAATATTTAGCATCCCTTTTCGTATAAGGCGTTACTCCGGTATAAAAGAAGTTTAACTTTTTCTACCTTGATATTGTAGGTCCCTATTTCCATGGTAACTTACCTATACGGACTACTTGGACTTTTCCACTCACAATAAATACTGGGAGCACCTGCCACTCAGAGTTGAAACCGCGCCAGTCTATACTGGCAATCAAGACTTACGTATAACCACTCTTGTTCTCTATTGTATTGTACGTTTTTCAATATACTTGTTTTTACTCAAAACTCTGAGTTTGTGTGTTCTTTCCGGACCATTTACAGGCCCACAATAACTGGCGACGATGTACAGTAAAGGTGTACTGTACACCTTTAAAATGGACGCAACAACATTAAATGATGAATTGAACCAAATTGTTATAACACTATAATTAACTTTAAGGTAATGATGTTTTCATCTGTATTTATAAGATTAGTTGGTGTAAATACTTCCTAAACTTTCGATCTTTTAGTATATGAAGATTTGCTAAGAATTTTCATGCCAGAAATGACTTTTTAATCGAGAGTTTAAATACTTCCAATTGCTTTCAAATTTCGAAGTAATCCATTTTCTTATTTTCAACTATTAACATAAAACTACAATAACTTACTTGTTTACAGAGCCGAAATGCATTCTTGTGAATTTAATTTTGCATTTAAATTATTATGTTAAATAAGATTTTTTTTTAAAGTTTAGTTTGCATTTTTAAGCGATTAATAGTAAAATCTATTATTAATGGAGTTTATGTATCTGTCTGTCTGTCTGTCTGTCTGAAGCCGAAACTCCATCAGAGTTGTATGACTATTTAATAAGTCCGCCAGCTTCATGATATACTATGAAAACCCGCCGTAAACACTATGCGCGTTTCTCAATTAACATAATCAGTTGCTTTTGAACTTCTAATAAATTAGTATTCGCAAATATACACTCATGATTGTTTTCTTCAGATTTCCACATGTATTTACGCTATTTTGCTCGCTAATAATCTTACTTATAAATTATAATTATTTCTTTTATTATTTATATATATATATATATATATATATATATATATATATATATATATATATATATATACATACATTAAATCCGTTACGTAGTTAATATAACTATGACAAAACTGATTAAACAGACAGGGCTAATCCATTGAATTGCTTCCCCCCTCCGTTAATTGAGTATGGACGCAAGACGGCGCGTTTGTAAATAACACGCTGGCATTCACCGTGCTACTTTTTATTAAAACGTTCTGAGTTTGTTTATTTTCTTAATCTTGTTGGCTATTATGTTTTAAAACACAAATTCACTGAATCAAATTGTTTAATTAAAATAATAATTTATTTAAAAATTACTATTTAAAAACAAGCACGCACACATTATAACGAATTTAGTTCAGGTAAACTTTTTCTTTCCGAGAATTAAAAAAACTGTTCGTGTTCACTGTATTTGATTTTTTAATACTTTCATATCCAATATTATTATTTTTTTCACGACGTCAACTGAATGTATGATTACACCTTATACGGTTTTATTTACAAACTGTTTTTATGATTCCATGTTTTATTTATTAAAAAAGATGTCATTTTTTTTTCTTTACTGTCAACAAAAAAACTAACACATTGTACTGGAACATACAACTGATTTTAGAATCAAATTGTTTAATTAAAAAGAGGTCATTAAACAAACACACACAAACACACACAAACACACACACATCGTGTTCACTGTATTTGATTTGTTTGTGCTTTTTCACTTTAGGACCCGCGCTAACTTTGACACCGTCGTTAGGGTTAGGGTCAAGGTCGAAGTGGAGGTTAGGGTTAGGGTTAGGTTTTTTTCTTTTTTAATTAAAAATGGGAGAGGATAACAAAAAATTGGGGGAAGGCGGTCAAAAAAATTTGTTTTTCTTTTCTTAACTAAAAATATTTATGTATGGGGGAGGGTAAAATTAAACAAAATTGAGGGAGGGGGGTGCAAAAAATTTATTTTCTTTCTTTTTAAGCTAAAAATATTTCTATTTATGGGGGAGGGTAAAACAAAAATCGGGGTAGGGTCGAATTTCTTTTTTTCTTTATTCTCAACTAAAAATATTCTTGGTCATAAACAATAAAAATCAATGTCTAACCACCCAAGAAATATGACTGGGGCTCCATCGGTTTACGCATGAGCGTTCATTTCTGACGCGGCAGCCTAGCAAAAATATGCGACAGGAGGGAGCATATATTTGCTAGTATATATAACGTAGAGGCAAGAAACATACATACACGAAAATTGGTCACAAAATTTTATTAATATAGAGGTTTGCTAAGATTATAAATCATTCAATTTAAATTTATCAATTAATATAAAATAATTAGACATTCGTATTTCAGATAACAGTAATAATATATGTTACAAAAACAATTCCAGATATTTAATGGGATTTTGATGTTGAAGAAAATGACCATAAAACTATAACAAACTTTTTAATCTCTATTTATAAAGTTAGTGGATGTAAATAACCTTTAATCTTTTAATATATGAAGATTTGATAAGGATTTTAAAGCCCAAATGACTTTCAAATCAACAGTTTAAATGCTTCCAAATTTCTTTTTGATTTGGAAGAATCACTTTTTCCTAGTATTAACGAAATATCAAAACGGCTGACTGCATTGTGTTCGATTTTTCCTTTATCTAAGTATTATTTACAATAGAATATTTCGTTTTATTTCATGCGATTTCATGATTTATCTCAATAAATGATCGATTAGATGTAGATACTAGGAAAGTTATAAATTGAGAGACACCCAAATACACATTAACACAAGAACACGTCACACAATTGTATTAATATCGAGATAATTACATAAAATAAGTAATAAAAAGACATGAAACAATTTTACTAATAGATAAAAAGCGTCCAGCATCGATTCAGTTCATGGGTGTTCGAAATTAATTTTCAAGCCTTTAAACTCTCGTTTAGAAAGTTATTTCTGATTAGAATAACATTAAATTTTAAAGACGAAATTCAAGTACTATGGTCCATTTATTTACCTGAACGAAATGATGTTAAATGATAAAGAGTATGTTCGCTAGAATTCATCTGATGATTTATGTCTTAAAGACGACGTCCACACGTACACAGGAAGTCAGGATCATAGACTCAGCGAGTATGCACTCAAATGTCACCTCAACCTGGGTAGCCAGAAGCGGTCGTGTCTCCACATGGCCCAGAGAGAAAGAGAGAGAGAGTAAGTAAGAGGTTGGCCTGTTCATTAAAATGCTTAGGAGCGAACAGCACGTGCAAAGAATGACTTAATATCGATGGTAACTAAAAGGCTAAGGGTCTCATATATCCGTATCCCGGAACGCCCTTCGCCGTTAGCAGGAAAAAAGATAACGTCAACATCAGAGTATTATTGTTTTCTTCGTGCTATTACCAAACTTTAATTGCGGCTGCCCCAGTCACGGCAGAAGCGATCGACACGAGGTAGGATTTATTTGTGCTGTTCAGATTAGTGATGTGCATTGACAACAAACGTGTATTTTATTTGATCGTGACTTATGAGACGTTGGACGTCCTCTCGGAGTGGAGGTATATGTAAGAGACCTTTATTAGGTACTCGTGCCATGACTTCTCAACAAGAGAGTAGAACAATTAGAGAAAAAGAAAAAGGGTTGCAAATAGGGCTTAATTAAAAGAAAGAGTTTGAGTAACAAGCCAACGGAGAAGGAGAGACAAAATAGATGAAAAAACGCGGAGCGGTAGCAGAGATGGATGCAGAGCTTGAGAAGCGGAGAAGACAAATAGAAAAAGAAAGAAAGAAGTACCATTGAGAAAAGAAGAAAAAGATATTAATATGTGTGTGTGTACTTGAAAGGCAATGAAAAGGGCACACAGAAAGCGAACGAATACATGTATAGAGAAATTGTTTTATAAATGATCAAATTTAAAGAAAATGCCCCCACACACATAATGGTTCAAGAAAGAAGAAAAAACACACACAATGGTTAAGAGAAAAAAAAAGAAACAAAGATATAACGCACGCAGAAATGTGTTTAGAGAACACGCATTCACAGAAAAAGAAAAACGCTCACTGATTTTAAGAAGAGGAAATACACACGCAATGGTAAGCAGAAAAAGAAACTAAGATAAAACACACGCACACAATGGTTAAGAGAACACGCACTCACAAATAAAAAAGAAACAACACTCACTGATTGAAATAAATTATAATATATCTCTAAAGAATATTTACTTTTGCTTTTTGAACAGTAATTGTGTTGATACAATCATTTCTTGTGGGACTCCGTTATTTGTTGATTACATCGCGCTTCTTTCGATGAAGCAAAAATAGTTACACAAATAGAAGCAGTTCCATTTTCGATGAATTTAATTCTGTGAATGTCATTATCAACATGTTCGATATTTGTAGATGAAGATTACTTTATACACTAATGCTATTGCGTATGTCGGTTGCATTTACACAATACTAAGGATTGTTAATGTTTGTTTATACATGCATCCTTTAGATGGCGAGACAAAGTGTGAATAATTCAAAAAATAGTATACAATAAGAGAAGATGTGAGAGGAATGGAATGATGTAAATAATTAGAAACAATGGATGCGATAAATAGGAGCCAGAGAACGAAGAAATGCGAGAGATAGGAAAGAGATGAAATAAGAGAAGTGAAGGAGAGAGAGAAAAGAGATAGAGAAAAGAGATAGAGGGAGTAAAAGGCGAGAAATGAGTAGATGTGAGTTTTTTGTCTTTTGATTTGTTACGGTTTCTTTTTTTTCATTGATGCCGTTGAACCTGTCTAAACGTATACTTTTCGTTCTATATCATCTGTATATCGATCTATCTATCGATCAACATATTTACCTAATGTACATCGCACAAAGCCGAACAGATCACAAGTCGTCTAGTAAAGTATAATATCAACAGTCATACATTTTAATAGGTTGAGTTGCAGTTATCTGTAGTTGATTTGTTTTTCTTATTTTTTATCATAGTTCACCCCAAACAAGGCAGGCCGCCATTGTAAACGTAAGGGGCTACTGAGAAAAAGGCTGATTGTTTTTTGGGGGTCGGGGATGTAACCTAAATTGGGAGCTGTGCAGCAAGATGTCTGTTTACATTAGTTTTAAATTTCTACATGTCAGTACCGTCAAGAAAACAGGGGGCATGGAGGGAGTTCCAGAGTCCAGCAGCACAAGTAGAAAGCTCTTCGGCATCTGGGGAACTCCACAGTGAATGGTTTGGATTTAGCAGATTGTCGGGTTGGTCTAGTGAATTTACATTGAGTGAGCACCAGAGCAGCATGTTCATTCTTTCTTGCAATAAAATATTACAACAGAAGTATTCGTGGACAAAAATCATTAAAACATATTTTCAAATCAACATAGATGAACACATTCCACGCAAGAAAAAAGAACATAGCATAACACCCTTGAAATCAATTTTTAAACAATGCAACGTGATTCGTGCACGTGTTTTAAAATAACGGCATTACTCTACTGATTTTCCCAATTTCATATTTGATTTTAAAAGCCGGCAGCTCTATGTAAATGTCTTGTTTTTGTTATTTCTTTCCTACAATAACATACTATCAACAGTAGACAGAATATTAATGAATCGTAATCAGACATAAATTGTTGGTTAAATAACATCAACGATGTGCAAGGAAAATAAGTGATTAGAATTTTGATAATGATTAGAAAGGTTTAATTATATAAACCACTCAAAGAATTGTGAGCAAAAGATAAGTAGTCAGGACGGAAAAGGCTGTATGAGATGTCTACTGAAAAGTGTTCAACTAGAATGAAATCTGTTCATTTATAAGAAATAGTTGGCTCAAAAAAGATTAATTAATTAATTTAAGATTTCAATTTGTTATAATATACTTTTATAATTTGTATTTGATAATTTAGGGCGGAGATGATTATTTTAAATAATTTTTAGGAGATACAAGAAAAATTAAAAGTCTGTAACGATAACTCTGACTGATAAAAACATGAATAATTCCTGAATTCACATTTTTATGGCATTTGAAGCTACTATCCTGCATAAAAAAATACGCTTTTATTTTATTATGAACATTTATTAGTTATCGGCACATTTTATAAAGCGGTGCATGTGACACATGTGAATGAGTACGGTCAGAATGACTTGCCCGTGCGTAAAACAAACAACATTCTGGACTGATCTGACATCGACGTAAGATTTGCCTAGGTAAAGTCAGAGGGACCAAACTCAAAGCGATGTGCGGATGAGATCACACGCGGATATGACGTCACGTGAGAACAGAGCGAGAGAGAATTATTAGATTTTAAACACAGTCTCTTGCGGAAACTCGAGAAAAACGGTCCCAGAATAAAATGTTTTAAAACTACTAAACTATGAGGCCGCATGCTGCCATCAGAGTTATCTCTTTGCTTGTCCATCAGTCTATCTATGTGTCTGTCCATAGAGTATGGAGGGCAAAGTAGGTGCTTGTTTGGTGCCAATATACTCACACAAGCAGACCATTAGTCGAGACTTGATCCATAGGGGTTGTGGCCTCGGTAAATCCCACTGGGAATAACTGTAGGGTTACTTTCCATGCGCGACTTGGCACGTACAGTTGCTCTTTTTTTTTTTTTTTTTTTTTTTTTTACATGGTTCACCCCAAACAAGGCAGGACGCCACTGTAAACGTAAGGGGCTACTGAGAAAAGGAAAAGGGGGGGAAGGATTGGTGGTTCAGCTTAAATTGGGATCTTAGCAGCGAGGTGTCTGTTTACATTAGTTTTAAATTTCTGCATGTCAGTACTGTCGGGGAAACAGGGGGCAGGGAGGGAGTTCCAGAGGCCAGCAGCACGAGGAAAGAAGCTATTTGAGTAGAATGCTCTCCGGCATCTGGGGACCTCCACAGTGAATGAGTGAGATTTAGTAGAATGTCGAGTTAGTCTAGTGAATTTGCGTCGAGGGGGTACCAGAGCAGCACACTCATCGGAGTCTATCAAGAATTTATTCAACAAAGAAACTGGGTCTTCTTTAACAGAAGGCTATTTCGTTTAAATGAGTAAACAGGGTTTATCAACGACGAAACAAACAATAGTTATGTAGGTTTTTTTTCATTATTTAGAGTATTCGGACTACTGTTATAATCTTGGATATCATTCCCACAACATTTCGGCCGATGTAATCCCTGACTTTCTTTACGCGCGTCTTGTTCAACTCGAGAATCTTCATGTCGAACTCAGGAATCCGTACGGAATTTCGAACGGAACCTTTTATTTTATCGACGAAGGTAGCTGCTTCTTTTCCTATTGCACCTGTGACCTAACATTAGTTCTAAGTGACAGTTTTCTAGAGAATGAACGTTCAATCCACAGTACGGGTGATACTAAGAATACAATTAAGAATTATGTTCATGCCTGACGGAACAGGAACAATCTACCTTAGTGCGTTAAATAAAGGGTTTTGATCGAAATTCTGTACAAATCCCCGAGTTCGACATAAAGATTCTTGAGTTCGACAAGACGCCCCCAAAAAAGGTCGGAGGTTACCTCGATCGAAATTTTGTGAGAATAGCACCAAGATGAGAACAGTAGTCTAAAGAATCCAAATTATCCAAATTATCACTCAGCATCTAAACAATTCCGAAACAATGTTATGTTGTATTTTTAGTGTTTCGTTATAGTATTCCGAAAAAGATCAGCTTGACGTGTGCAGCACGATGACGATTTCAACTTGTCAACATTTCGTTTTAAGATTTTTTTCATTTTTGAGTTTCTATCATTTTTTACTTTCTTTCATTTTTTAGTTTCTTTCATTTTTAGTTTCTTTCATTTTTAGTTTCTTTCATTTTTTACTTTCTTTCATTTTTACTTTCTTTCATTTTTACTTTCTTTCATTTTGAGTTTCTTTTATTTTGTACTTTCTTTCTGTTTAGTTTCTTTCATTTTGAGTTTTATTCACTTTTTAGTTTCTTTCATTTTTAGTTTCTTTCATTTTTTACTTTCTTTCATTTTTTAGTTTCTTTCATTTTGAGTTTCTTTCATATTTGCGTTTCTTTCATTTTTTACTTTCTTTCATTTTTAGTTTCTTTCATTTTTTAGTTTCTTTCATTTTTTAGTTCCTTTCATTTTAAGTTTCTTTCATTTTTTACTTTTTTCATTTTTAGTTTCTTTCATTTTGAAGTTCTTTCTTTTTTTACTTTCTTTCATTTTTAGTTTCTTTCAGTTTAAGTTTCTTTTATTTTTTAGTTTCTTTCATTTTGAGTTTTTAAATTTTTTACTTTCTTTCATTTTTAGTTTCTTTCATTTTTTATTTGCTTTCATTTTTACTTTCTTTCATCTTTTAGTTTCTTTCATTTTGTAGTTTCTTTCATTTTTTACTTTCTTTCATTTTTAGTTTCTTTCATTTTAAGTTTCTTTCATTTTTTAGTTTCTTTCATTTTGAGTTTCCTTCATTTTTTTACTTTCTTTCATTTTTTACTTTCTTTCATGTTTTACTTTTTTCATTTTTAGTTTCTTTCATTTTGAGTTTCTTTCATTTTTTACTTTTTTCATTTTTAGTTTCTTTCATTTTTAGTTTCTTTCATTTTTAGTTTCTTTCATTTTTAGTTTCTTTCATTTTGAGTTTCGTTCATATTTGAGTTTCTTCTTGGCACTCTCCGCATCGACGCGCCTCTATCTACCACGACCTTACATTACACGCGTAGTCACTGACGTATTGTCAGCAATTCCAACTTCAAATATGTTCCTATGTCACATAATTAATCTAACCAATCAGCTATCTGTCAATCATACCTAATAATCTGCTGAACCTGGCAAGTCATGACTAAACAAAACCATAAACGCATATTATGGCGAAGTAACATTTAACAAGTCGACAAATCGCATGTATGAAAATACAAATGAATTTTCAAATCTAAAGATTCCAGAGTTATCGACCGAAGCTGCTAACAACTCGCCATTTATTTGGCTGTGGCCAGCGTTATTCTACTCTTTATTGCTACTCTTATGAGTAGCTAATCAATAGCTAATATTGTGTTACAGTGTTGCATAACCAGCGCAATCTATTCTTTTAGGAGCATGCATTGCACAACAGTCTGATCAACTGTCTTATCTATTTCTATTGATTGACTTTTTTTGTGCTTACTATTTTTATGATTCAGCCAATCCAACCAGAATTCTGTCGGAAACATATTTCTCTTTTACATGAAGTCTACATAATAATACGCTGAGGCATTTCGTGTTCGTACGTACGTTATCACCTACTGCACACATAAAAAATAAGATCAGCCAATTAGCAAAGAGGGTGATTGGTGATTAATCTGATGATTAATCTAAGGTAATTGCTGCAATTTTAAATAACTAAAAACAAATATTCGTTTTATTTGTTTAAATTATTTTTAGATTGCAATGAAGAAATGGTTATTTTGTAATTACAGTATTGACTCTTCTTCTTCTTTCGTGTGAATCAGATGATTCTAGTGTTGGCATTAGTTTCCCCAATGTTTTTCTAGTCAGAAATATTTCTGGAAAGACATCGGGTACTTACGGGAAGGATCACGAGAAGATTGCCAACATCCCTAAGTGAAAGTGGTCCTGTGGAACCGACTGGATTCGAACTTCGAACACCCACGTCGTTATCCACTTAACCACCGTCACCTCCCAGTATTGACTCTGACAGACATCTATTATTTCAAATGGAATATTATATTAACAGGAAAATATACAGATCTATGAAGAAAGTAACATTACCTATCATGTCGCTAGAGAATTCCGTTTTTTGGAGAAAAAACTGTTCAAATATTTTAGATTTAGAGCAGGGATCAGTTTCCTATATAAATTTAACGTAACATGATCACTCATTTTATGACTATTACCAATTTTTAAAATGTTTTTCTTGGTATTATTTTAAAAAACTTTTTTTTACAACTGTTACAAGTAATGGTGGGGGATGTATTTTAAACTATTTATAGGCTTTTGAGGTAGGGTCCGTAAAAAAGGGGAAATTTATCAAATTGCTGATGATCATAAAGTGGGTGATCAGTTTACACTAAATTTATATAGGAAACTAATCCAACTCTAAAATCTAAAATATTTGAAAAAAAATCCTAAAGAAACGGATTCTTTAGCGACATGATAGGTAATTGTACGCCGAAACTAGAACACAATGGTCATTGTCATGAAGTTGGTGATCAGTTTACGTTAAATTTATATAGGAACCTGATACCTCTCTAAAATCTAAAATACTTTTAAAAATGTATAAAAAACGGAATTCTCTAGCGACGTGATAGATAATTGTACATAAAGAAAGAAAAAAAAAATGGGTCCATACAAAAGGTGATAACAATGGTGGCAGTAAATAACGTATAAGCGCCGAAATGTCAATGTACTTTACCAGTCGATTTACAGTTTTCATATTCATTGTTTAAATGCATTGTTTCAATGACATTAAAATGATGTTCAATTTGAACTGGAGAGGAAAACAAATTGCTTTCATTCCTTTCACCATATTATAGTCGAATCCATCACTGACATGGTTTATTATCTCTCACATCGCCTATCATATTATCTTACGACAATAATAGGCTATGTGACAGCATGTTTTGTTTCGGCTAAACAATTCAGTCATCAAATTAAATCGGCAATTTATTATTTTTAAAAGAAACTCTCATTAAATGAATAATTATTCTCGCATTAAGACCGCAGTATGAATGACGTATTATTAGAAAACGTTGACACAAATTGTTTACAAATGAATCATGGATTTTTAGTGCAGGATTTCCAATGTGTCATAGACTAAATTATTATTATTACGGCGTTTCCTTCTATTTGTCTATTTGCCCTACCAAGAATTGAAAGTAATATCCACCCTATGATCTCATCAACGGTAGAATTGTTCACGTGCTTTTGAAGTACCGACAATTCCTTTTTAAAACGGAATAAACAATTCAATTGAATGTTGTTTAGTGAAAAGGATCAATTTTATGAGAAACAACATTTTTAATAAACCTATTCAATTTAAATCACGAGATATAAACTTTTTATTTTACTGAATAAAAATGAAGAAATATCGGTCATGTTCTCTTCAGCGATTACAAACATTTTCAGGGAAATTAAGAAAAAGTGCAAAAGTAAAATTCTTATCCCAAACTTATTTATTTATTTCCAAATATCGACTCAAATAATGGGAGGTGACGGTGGTTGAGTGGATAAATACGGACTGACAACCTGGGTGTTCCAAGTTCAAATCCAGTCGGTTCCATGTGGTCCTTCCCGTAAGTACCAGCTGTCTTTCTAGAAAGAATTCTAACTAGAAATATATCAGGGAAACCAATGCCAACACTTGAATCATCTGATTCACTCGAAATGAATGAATGAATGTATGACTCAAATCATTCTACAACAGAATTGCATGAATTGATCGTCAAATATGAGCCTTAAATATATAAAAACGACTAACACAAATATTGATAAGTTCGGGGAAATTTTGGAAAATGTAGTTGATGACGTCACTTATGCCACTCGCACGTGTGCTTATAAGCTCTGTTCACAAGTGTGGCAGGTGATACATTGATAACTTGTAGGTAATATTTTACTTTATTTTCAGTTTTAAAGTATTATGTTCAACTCCTATATTAAAAATCTTCAAAATATATTGTCCGGCTCAATTTGTTGGATTAAATCTATTATTTTATTCATTTCACAACAAAATGAATGTCTCAAATTAACAAGTTCCAGAAACCAAAGTCTTAATTTGTTAAATTAACAAATTAAGAAATGAATCAAATCATATGATAATACGATGATGTCATCAATCTCATGATGAAAATGGTTTTATAAAATAATTCATGCATGTTTTCATAATAACTACGATCATTGATCTACATTAAATAAATCAATGGTTTGGGGCAGAATTTGAACATGAGTTGTTGTTTTTTTACTAAAAATTGAATGATAGCTCCCAACTTTCTAAAATGGTTTGATAAAATAAATCATGCATGTTTTCATAATAACTACGAAATGTGATCTACATTAAATAAATAAATGGTTTGGGGCAGAATTTGAAAATGAGTTGTTGTTTTTTACTAAAAATTGAATGATAGCTCCCAACTTTCTAAAATGTAAGTGTCACAAAAACCGTGAAGATATTTTGAGGCAAAATATAAAGCCCTTACAATTCCTACAATAAACTTTTTTGTTTTTTACAATGTTGTGACATGAGCGAAGTAAGATGTGTTTTACCTTCTTGAAATATTCAATAATTACGTATTAGGCTTTATTTGATTGGGGTTCATCATTTCTTACACCTGTCGAACAGAATATCACATTTTCAATGCGACACTGTACACATTTATGCATAATGGGTATACACCTGAGCTACAGCCTTGTACATTTGAACTCTTATTTGGGACTAATAAGAATCACATAGTGTGATTTTACAAACAAATTATGTTTTATTGGTAGATACGCTTAAAACAAATATTTCAAGTGTCGCAGTTGAACACACCATACAATTCATTTTGGAAAATAAAACTAATTAATTCCAATTTTTCTTACTTATAAGAATTCCTAGTAAACTAGAACGAACACTTCATAGAATACTCACTGATAATAATGATTGCATACTCTTCTTATAATACCGGCTGCATACTCTTCTTATAATACCGGCTGCATACTCTTCTTATAATACCGGCTGCATACTCTTCTTATAATACCGGCTGCATACTCTTCTTATAATACCGGCTGCATACTCTTCTTATAATACCGGCTGCATACTCTTTTTATAATACCGGCTGCATACTCTTCTTATAATACCGGCTGCATACTCTTCTTATAATACCGGCTGCATACTCTTCTTATAATATCGGCTGCATACTCTTCTTATAATACCGGCTGCATACTCTTCTTATAATACCGGCTGCATACTCTTCTTATAATACCGGCTGCATACTCTTCTTATAATATCGGCTGCATACTCTTCTTATAATACCGGCTGCATACTCTTCTTATAATACCGGCTGCATACTCTTCTTATAATACCGGCTGCATACTCTTCTTATAATACCGGCTGCATACTCTTCTTATAATACCGGCTGCATACTCTTCTTATAATATCGGCTGCATACTCTTCTTATAATACCGGCTGCATACTCTTCTTATAATACCGGCTGCATACTCTTCTTATAATACCGGCTGCATACTCTTCTTATAATACCGGCTGCATACTCTTCTTATAATACCGGCTGCATACTCTTCTTATAATACCGGCTGCATACTCTTCTTATAATATCGGCTGCATACTCTTCTTATAATACCGGCTGCATACTCTTCTTATAATACCGGCTGCATACTCTTCTTATAATACCGGCTGCATACTCTTCTTATAATACCGGCTGCATACTCTTCTTATAATATCGGCTGCATACTCTTCTTATAATACCGGCTGCATACTCTTCTTATAATACCGGCTGCATACTCTTCTTATAATACCGGCTGCATACTCTTCTTATAATACCGGCTGCATACTCTTCTTATAATACCGGCTGCATACTCTTCTTATAATACCGGCTGCATACTCTTCTTATAATACCGGCTGCATACTCTTCTTATAATACCGGCTGCATACTCTTCTTATAATACCGGCTGCATACTCTTCTTATAATACCGGCTGCATACTCTTCTTATAATATCGGCTGCATACTCTTCTTATAATACCGGCTGCATACTCTTCTTATAATACCGGCTGCATACTCTTCTTATAATACCGGCTGCATACTCTTCTTATAATACCGGCTGCATACTCTTCTTATAATACCGGCTGCATACTCTTCTTATAATACCGGCTGCATACTCTTCTTATAATACCGGCTGCATACTCTTCTTATAATACCGGCTGCATACTCTTCTTATAATACCGGCTGCATACTCTTCTTATAATACCGGCTGCATACTCTTTTTATAATACCGGCTGCATACTCTTCTTATAATACCGGCTGCATACTCTTCTTATAATACCGGCTGCATACTCTTCTTATAATACCGGCTGCATACTCTTCTTATAATACCGGCTGCATACTCTTCTTATAATACCGGCTGCATACTCTTCTTATAATATCGGCTGCATACTCTTCTTATAATACCGGCTGCATACTCTTCTTATAATACCGGCTGCATACTCTTCTTATAATACCGGCTGCATACTCTTCTTATAATACCGGCTGCATACTCTTCTTATAATACCGGCTGCATACTCTTCTTATAATACCGGCTGCATACTCTTATAGTAATACTGACTGCACACTCTTCTAAAAATAATGACGTCATACTCTTCTAATAATAAGAGCTGCATACTCGTCTACTCACACCACAACATTAAAATAACAATGGCATAATCATAGGTTTCTCCCTGATACACTTTCTCATAAACCGTAAAAGAATAATTTAAATGCATGAAAAACACTCCAATTCTCACAATATCCCAGAACCATTCATACAAAATGTCAAAAGAAAAGAACACAACATCTACACGAAATACAAAAATGATGAATAAGAATAACGAAGCAGAAAACCTCCGATTTTAGCCCAAAACTCTAAGATCATGAAACTAGAGTCCGGTTTAAATAATATACAAACCGTAACTATCGAATACCAACCAATTACACATCTTATTACTAAACGATGAAATTAATCCACAACAAAATCAGGTATATATAAGATACCATGCATGGAATGTGACACTGTGGAATGTGGGGTGATTGATCGATAATAATACAGAATTCGATCAATTGAGATCGAACATAAATGTTAGATGATATTCAGTATGAATTAACATTAAAAAGAAAATTAAATGCGCACATGCGCACATGCGCACATGCTTGTTAAATGGAATTCTGTTGAGAGCAGGGTCCTTTGTGTAAGTTCCCAACATATGATATTATGTGGCATTTGAGTATAAGACGGTTGGTAAAATGAAAGTGCTGTCACTCTCGACTAACGATTGTTAAAATTAGATTCTGTTAAAGTATACATTTTGTATGAGCTGTTAGTACTGTGTGACAACTGAGATCAGGCAGCTAAATTGTTAACGAGTAATAACAGTAAAAAAAGCGAGTAAATGAATGGAAACCTAGAGGCATGTAAATATAAGGACGCATCGTGCAGAATCATCTAGGTTTATTACATTTATTATAGGCAAGAAATAGTGAGATTAGAGAGAAAGAAGGGTAGATAAATGTTCCAAGTAATGGCGGATAAAACTAGATTGCTATGAGTGAGTGAGAGAGAAAGATAAGCGCAAAATAACCAACTCTTTTTACCGAGCGTCCATAATGCGAGTAGTAAGAAATGGATGTAGAGAAAAGAAAAATTCCTGACACTCCAATATCAACCAGGTAATTTGTCAATTTGTCAATGTGTCAATGTGTCAATTTTTCAATTTAAATAAACTGAAGAATCATAGATAGAGAGTTGACAAAAGAGAGTTATATATATATATATATATATATATATATATATATATATATATATATATATATATATATATATATATATATAAGACAGTTGATGAATCGGTGGGCTAAGTGTGTGCAAGCACAAGCGGCCTAGTTTGAAGGAGATTAGGATCCTAACCCCGTCACGTATTTGAAATATTTTTCTGGCCTAAGGTCGGATACTCTCGTAAATATATATATATATATATATATATATATATATATATATATCATCATTCCGGGAATTGTCAATGTAGAGAAGATTATTAATATCGGTCGCTGGACTCGAACCCCGGAACAGAAGTCATGTTCCAAACTGAAATTCCGAGGTTTTAGTCCACACGACCGTTATCAACAACGCCGTAAATCAGACAGAGATTACTCCTATTTAAAGGCAGCCGTCGTCAAAGTGTTCGACTACTGAAAGGAACATGCATTGAAGCCACAATAATGGCTGCGTTGATACTACACACAACAGAGTTCAGAGCGCATATATATATATATATATATATATATATATATATATATATATATATATATAATTCGTCAAATGATATTAAGGTGGTGTTAGTCGTGGTGTATTTATAAATATATTTTTACTGTTTAGTTATTTTTATTGTAACGGCTAGTAATTTACAGTTTAAACATAGCGTCTATATTTAGCGTGTTATTTAATTATGTTTGCCTAAATTAAAATATGCTGCCTAAATACACACACAGAATATATATATATATATATATATATATATATATATATATATATATAATATGATGGAAATAAATATTAAATGTAATTTCAGACAATATAGAATGTTCAATATTGGTAGATTGGATAGGCATAAACAACAGACTAGTAAAAAATAAGAAAACAAACACACCATTAAAGCAGGACAAAGATATTTCGTTCTATTCAGACAACCTTAACAATTTGATGAAGATAAGTAGCATTGCAAAGAGTAATGAGCCAAATATAGAGCGAAGCAGGAAGGTAATCCAGAAAGAGCAGAGAATGAGAGTGAAGAGAGCGTGAGGGAGATATAGATGGATGTAATGTTGGGAGTCGCATGTGACGTGGATATTTAAGAGAAGGAGAAATGGAGAGAAGATTCCAGGTGCGGAAAGAGTGGGTGGCAGGATGGTCGAAGTTATAGAGGAGTGATAGGCTTGGAATGCAAGAAAAGGAGAGGTGCTAAATAGGAGCAAAAAGCACGTCGGAAATCAAAACACGTGGGCGACAGTTGAATTTATCCATTATCGAGTTTTTTTTTAATTTTGTTCCACGAGAATTCATTTAGCCATGACATCAGACATGTTAAAAAATCCAGACTTTTGAAGAATATTATTTTTGGATCGTGAAATGAAGCAAATTCAATCAAGCATCTTAATTTCATACCATGTGCGTGTTTGATTGATTGTTAATGCTTTTTTGTGTATCATAATCGAATGATTTTAATGTGTGCCCCAACTCAGCCGTTATATACATGTTCTGATTTTTACTAGTTTGCTGCCATGCTTATCAACTTTCTTATATAGTAAATATGAAACATATAGATATACGAGCAGAAAACTGCCCGCTTCCTCCGGGCAGCAATTAATCTAGCTGAAGCTTTATCTACACAAACAGCTTTCCTTTTACATTTTGGTAATTTGAATAAAACAACAAAAAATGATTATCATGGTGTTATTTGATATATTCCAATGTTGAGTTTGATTTTGTATAAGCATAACAAATAATTATTCATTAAAAACTGGGTATATATTGAAATAAATAAATAGAAAAGCGTGACAATTGTCAAAGTTAACCTACAGAAAAAAATGGGGGAAAACAAATAATCAACAAATAACTGTTACCAAAGGCAATAAGGTTACTTTTCTATCTACCTGCCTATTTTTGTGTGTTTTAAGTATTTTAAAGCGTTATTATTGCATTTTAATAATTCGTCCAAATCTGATTGCAGTATAGTTTCATTTTCAAGATAGCGTAGCTAATATCCCTAAAGTTAGTCTAATGAGTTTTTTTCTTTCGGGATGAAAACACGAAAACAAATAGTCAATAAATAACTCCCAAATATCTTATAAATGTACTTTTCTACCTAATTTAAAGGAGAAAAGTTCAAAAAATTATTAGACTTGCGTTTGGTAAAAGTTATTTACTATTTGTTTTTTTTGTTAACCTTTCTTTCTATTGGTTATGCTTGAAAATTGCCAAATGCGGATCGTCAATCGGTCAAATAAAACAATTATATTTTCCTGAGTAATTTAAAATGGTTACTTTGTGTTTTTCACCTGAAATAAGACTAAAATATAAAACAAAACTTAATGACAATTTTTTAAATATGATTTTTTTCTTTTGTAATTTAAAAAGCTGTAAGAATTGGGAGCATTTTTCTTTATTCTTTTTTCTTTTATGGGAAATGTAATAGTTATTTTTATAATCAGCAGCATCATCATCAATATCATCTTTGCTGCCGTCAATTACTACAAAAACCGGAAGTTACCTCTGATATCACAAAATAATGATTTTGAATGTTAAACGTTTTCATTAAATCGTTGTAATTCATATTACTACTGCTACTACTAATAATGCTAATATGAAGAAAACTATTACATATACATAAGGAACTTGTAGAAAAATGAAATTAATTGTTAAGAGTATCAACTTATTAGAGAGTGTTTATTAAAATAGTATTCAAATGAAGCATCGTGATAAGTGTGTCTCGGCAGTGTTCCGTTGGGTATATATAATGTATTTAAAAGTATTTAAATATAAAATTGAATTAAATCATCTTAAAGTGTTTTTATAGTAATATAGTGGGGATAGATGAAAAGTATTTTATTCATTTAGAAAACGTAAATATAAAAAAGAAATAAATGACGATTTTTTTTTAATGTGATTCTATTTTTTTGTAATTTAGAAAGCTGTGAGAAGGGGGAGCATTTTTCTTTATTCTTCATCATTTTATAGCAAATGTTATCTCCATAATTATCTTGCGCATCAGCAGCAGCATCATCGTTGGCGGCGTCGTAAACAATAACAATAAAAACCGGAGGTTATCTTTCGTATTTCAAAATAATGATTTTGAATGTTAAACGTTTTTCATTAATTCGTTGTAATTAATATTTCTACTGATAATAATAATAATGTTAATATAAAAAAAACTATTACATATATAAAAGAAACTTGTTGAAAAAATAGAAATTAATAGTGCAGAATATTAATTTATTAGAGAGTGTTTCTAAAATTATTATTCAAATCAAGCATCGTGATGGGTGTTTCTCGGCAGTGTTCTGTTAGGTATATATATATAATGTATTGAAAATATTTGAATGTGAAATTTAATTAAATAATCTTAACGTGTTTTGATATAAATATAGTGAAGGCAAATGATTATTCAAATTATGCGTGTGTGTATGGGTGCCTTAAGTACTTGCTAGTTTGGCAGCCATGAGGAGCTACGATACAGAATACTGCATGTCTGTAAATAGATATATATGTAGTAACCTTTGTGTATTGGGCATTCTGGTAAGAGAAATCGCCAACTGCCATTAACCCAATGCAAAGCTCTTTGTAAAAGAATGAGGGGGTGTATCGCTGTTAATAGGCCTTAAACTTTAACTTACTCCGTAGTGTGTGCTGACAGCGAAATTCGACTGTGACAAAATGGTCGGGTGTCTGTCTAAGCCAGTCTAGCCACTCTAAAGAGCTGTAATACAGCGAAACATTTTCTCAGTAGATAATGTATATGCTTCATGTTTATTCATATATTTATATATATGTTTCATATTTATTTGTCAGTTTAAAATTTTTTAATATTACATGTAACAATTATACTTTCCGGAGTTTTTTGTTGGCCAATGCACGAGTGTTAAACTCTATCGCGTTTGAATGTTTATTTTATTCTGAAATAAGATTTTTTTTTAATTTCAAAGTGGTTCAATTATTGGATAAATGTCTTGCAGCGCATTTAGAATGAACATCGAAAACGTTTTCTTTCATTCTTCTCACACTTATTTCTTGCCATACTTGTAGCTGAACTCTTCAGATCAGTCATCCAATTAACGGATAAAGAGGGAAGATGTCCTACACTGTTGGGAAATGGAGAGTTATGCATGCATAATGAATGGCGTTGTACTTTGCAATAAATCAATCGCACGAAAAGTGAGTAATATCCTAATATTCTTTCATCGTTTCTCGCGTTTCCAGGACAACGTCACGGATCAGTCAACTTCCAGTTACTAACTGGTAAAGTCTTCATCATTTTATCTCTAAACGGATATCTGATCTTACCGTTATTAATGATTTAATGAATTTTGTATTAAAAATCATCACTTTGATTTTACAGACCTCTAAACCAAAAAGATTTCATTAACAATTTTTGATAAGAAAGAAATTGCGTACTTGTGTAACGGATCTGGAATTATAAATGTAATGTATTCTTATGACAATTACGTAATTTGTTTTTGCATTAATAACAGTTTTATCTAAAGTAAAAAAAATATATTAAAGAAGTTTAATATCTAGACATGAACAATATTTTAAAAGGAAACAACGAAACAACATTGAGCATACGTAAACTATTTATGCCGATGCACAAATTAATACAATTCACCAAATTTTTAATATACTTATTGTATAAGACACTCTTAAGTTTTAGAATAAATTCTCAAAATAAATTGAACTCAGCAATTCATATACAAATATTGCTTTACTGTATGTTATGGGTAATTGTTATGTTGTAAAAAGACAACATAGATCATATTCAGGATTTAATATCATCGTAAGAAAGAAAGAACTAGAGTTGCTATCTATTTAGCCATTACCATCTCTTTGGTTTAATTATTAGATTGCCCAACCGCTTTCTATTACAAGCCTACAGATACACGCCTGAATCTTCACCGTGTACTGTGATGTCATCAAACCGACGAGTGTACCCTTCCCTTGATCCATGGAATCTTTAAAGGGCCCGATGGTACCTATATCGGACTCACTCAGTAATAAATGTAGTGGCGTCCCGTGCGACTGTGGTATCCATTCCATGGGTCAAGGATCTATTTCCTAGTGTGACCCGGTATCATCGAAACCTGATTGAACGAAGATGATGTGTGATGTGTCTCTCTCATAGTAGCATAATTCATCTTTTGTAATTCCACCTTGGATACCCGTCCTTTTTCGGCGTGACCACCATCCTTGAACACAAGGTAGTAGATGTGCTTACCGATACCGGTTCTATTATCCAGAGCACAACGTCTTTATCCAAGTCCTCCTTCACCTTCTTTTTCCAGTGATGAGGAACAGGTATCGGTGTGGGATTTGCTGTCGATGTTACCCCCGGGACGAAATTATTTCTAAGGGGTTACCTTCCATTGTTTGTAGTGGTTGATGTGAGCATGTGTTAAATGCGCTTGACTTAAAATATTCCACTAATCATTGATCGAGCTCGTGTCTAGTGGCTTCTATTAGTTTAAATGGGACTTTCTGCGCAGGCATCCACATGGGATCATTTCCTTTATGTTCCTTAACGAAGTCGAGAAATTGGAAGGCAACAAATCCAGATATTTCAAGGCAGTTTGTGACAAATAGAATCAAGATGTATTGTCTAATACATATATTGCCTGTCGTTTCCTTTTTGTTCACACTTTAATACATAGAAACAAGACATCTCTCATCTGTAATCGGTTGTCCGTTATGCCCCGTATCCGATGGGTAGTTGACACGAGGTGTCCATCTGGGTACTTAAGGTGTTTCTGAATTTCAGGCCCACTCGAACAAAGCTACGCCCCTCTGTCTGCACAGGTTGGGGTGCGATGACCATGCTGGCTCACTGCTTTCTTTATTATAGTCCAAGTTTTTCATGAGTTCCAGACATCATGGTGATTTCCACTGTCCCCGATGGTGCTAGTTCCAAGGCGCTCATCTAGAAATTGTTCCCCATCATACTCGAAATGAGGCACGTTCGTCGGTTGTGTCTTGTAATTGCTGACCTTGCGAGAAGAATAACTATCTAGAGCACTGTTGGTGAACATGAAGGACTCCCCACTTCTTGACATTTTGCTCGTGGCTTCCGTTTTGGAACCCACAAGTTTACACCATACTTTTTTCATGTGCCCCATCACTCCACAAAAGTGGAATTTGAGTATAACTGCTGGACAATACTTCCGGTTTATTAACCCTCTAGCATGTGAAGTCTCTCCACATCCATTGCAAGGTTCAGTGAATCATCGGGTTGGGAATCCCTTGGCTCCCTGGTAGTGCGTCCCTGGTTCGACCTGTGCACGTTGGATAATTTAAGAGAGAGTGTGACGTTATAGAAGTGAGAGGTTTACTTGGCTGTTGCCTCTAGACAGACCAACCGTGTAAACTTCTGGTCCAACGTGTCAAGTGACGCTACCTCTGCCAGTACGTTCCTTTGATGTTTTACGTTGCTAAGTCCTGCTATCATTTGTCTGGTTACCATGTCGTCTGAGTAGTCTACTTGCTACCTGCAAGTTTGTTCATTTGGACACCAAACCATGAATTCGCAGAATTTAGCATGACTACATAATCTCGATAAAAAATGCGTTATCGACTCACCCTCTTTCTGCCTAGTAGAATTTCTGTCGGTGGACGTCTTTGTGTAATCCTCTTACTGCCACCAGTCGTATCTGACGTAGAAGGTACTCCTCCATTTAGTTTAGCATTTCTGGCCCTACTAGTTCGAAGAGTAGCCTGTTCGTTTCCGGTGTACATGTATCCCGTAGTTCGTTCTGGATTGTGGCTGGATCTTCTAATCCGCATACATTCTTGTATCTTGTCCCCAAACAATGCGCCCCCCCCCCCGTCCGTGGTATCTAATCCTATTGAGGGTCGATCTGTTTTTTTTACCTCTAATATTTTGAAGTAATCATGAAGCATTCTTCCTCGGAGCTCAATATTTTCTTTTTACAGTTCTTGCTCCATGGTGGCTAGTAGTCGGTAGTTCAATGTCTGATGTAGTGCTTAAAAACCCACGCTTTACAGTATTTTTAATCTTGTCCGTAGCGCCATGTAAAGTATGGAAATGTCTCTTCCAACTTCTACTACTGTTCACTACTGAATAATATTTATTTGCAAAATATCACAAAATGTGGCACGCGGCCGCAAAAGAGGGATGGGGTGAATGCGGACCTAACTAACTTTAATTAACTTAACTAGTCGCAATCACATAAACAAATTCACTCCATGATTAACCTATTTAAAAACGAAAAATGGCAATATAAACATGAAATAGGGAGTTGGGGAATAAAAACTATGAACTATGAACTATGTACATTGACAAAATAATGAAGTGTTAGTATAAGAACCTCCTACTATAACATGTGGCAGATAAGTATTTTTGCCAGGTTACATCTCTTTTGAAATTACGAAACAGCAAATCTGTCACTTAATTGGAGTTAAGAATGTGTATTATAAAATAAAAGTGTGGAGAAAGAAATTAAAAAAACGGGGTGAGAAAGTACTAAAATTAAATCGGGCCCTATGACATCTTACATACACTAGGTAAGTTTAAAAAGAGGAGACAAAACATAACCTAGTATAATCTAAGCAGGTCAAAATAAAAAAGGTCATAATAATGCCTTAGAGATAAGCACCCGTAACAAACATCGATGGTTTCAAGACACCGACAGCTGTTGTCAGAGAACTATGTCCAATTTCAGTAGTTATGAGACCGTCTTAGCACACACCGCCAATGTCTAAGGGAAATGTTAATTTTATCGCCCTATAAAGGGATGGGTGCATTTTGATGGGGGCCCTCTCTACACAATATTGTTTTAAATTCATTGTTCTTCATCATTGAAGAAAGCGAGAAGATATATGTTGAAAGAGCTATTCGCTTCTTCCATCATGAACCAAGGTCCTTTTCCCTCCTCCCTAGACCTACCCACTGTCAATACCCGATTTGCATTTCTAAAGTTGACGGGCTTTGACATGTCTTTCTTATTAACAGTTTTCATTGCCACTAGGTTTCTTATATCTTTTTGAGGTGGTTTTACAGGATCTTTGCCTGCGTAAAATATCGCTTTCGTTTTTGGCCCCTCTTTTTCTATAGACGGGCTTCTTTGTCTATTCTGGGATGTAGGAAGTGTGAGGGAGGGAGATATCCGTTTTAATTGGAGAGGGGCCGTGTTTTAAGGGTGGTGCAGGGTGTATTAAAAGGGGATGGTCGGGAGGAAAGGGGCTTTGATTTCGAGGGAGATGTAATGCGTGTCATATTGTTTTCTCTCTTTGGCAGGGACGATTTAACTGGGGGAGGTACTGGCTTAGAAGGGGATCGACGTTCTCTGGAGAAGATGGTTTTGTTGCAATGTTAGGTTTCTTCGGAAACGAGATTTTTTTCCGTCTTTTCTATTTTCGTCCAGAGATTTTTAAAAGTTTAATATTTCTTTAAATTATTCTACCCCCGGGTCTTTACTAGTTTGAATTTCTAGAAGTTTTTCCTCATATATTGCCTTTGCGTAAGATTTGGGGAGGAACTTTTTTGGATATTACCAATGTCTATTCATTATTTTTTCTAGTGATTCAGAAGTGGTGCTGCACAGTTTCTCAAATTCGTCAGGAGAAATAGTCGAATTTTGGGAGGTAGGTGTGGACTTTGGGATTGACCTTATCGGGAGACTTACGTTTGTGTCTGCAACTTTTGGGGCAGGTGCTCCAGAACTCTGTTTTTTGGAGATTAGGCTATGCCGGCCTATTTCTGGTAGGACAAGTAAACGTCAGGTGTTCCACTTACCCACAAATCCAACAGCCGTGTCTTCCACCGGCCACAACGAGTAGTTCTTTTCTTCACCAGCTTCAATCTAGTAAAGTATCTGTTTGAATGCTTCCTCATTTAGCCAGATACCAAAAGGCCATCTGCCGTTGAATGTGTCAACGGAGATTGCTGTAATATATATATATCACTTAATTATGACGGCAGGTACTTCAAAGACTGATATTTTCGTTCGTCTTGAATAAGCTGTTCCATGTATTATAACCTTTACACTTGGTAATCATTTCAGCTCGCAGTCCCGTAGTAGCAATAAGTTTAGCAACTTGTTTTTTTTTGGATCTAATAAGTTTTTTTTTGTCTTACGATCAACAACAAATATTAGATTGATCCGTTTCGCAAATTTTTTGAGTCTCGGTAGCTCGATTAAAATGCTGGTCTCGGTTACAAATTCCGTGCATTCCTTCGCCTTTGACACAAATTGTTCGACATCAGTCTTCTCGAGTGAGGGTTGGGTATCACTCTCACTCGTTACTATCATGTTCTTCGAAGGCGCACAGCTGGCAGTTGTCATGGTCGGACTAACAAAACAATCCAACTCCAATAAAAGGTGTTAGGAGTAGGTAAAGAAATAAAACAACAACGAGCAACAGTAAATATAACAAGAGTCAATAACAATTCCACAAAATAACGATGTAACAATTAAAACTTACTGTCCGGAGACAAAAATAACGTGTTATAACGTGTTTTATCAAAGAAGAGTGTTCACTACTGAATTGCAAATGTATATTATAAATGTGTATTATAAATATGTATTATTAATGTGTATTATATAGTAATTTTTATGGGGAATAATGAAATAAAGTTAAAACAGCACTTAATGTCGGCGTCACCATTTTGTAACAGACCACTTGTATGCATGAGATAGACGCGACATTGTTCTAGTGTACCATGACCCACGCTAACATATCACATTAAAAAATAAACTGTGAGAATAGAAAAAGGTAAAAACAGAATTAATTAAACTTAACATATTTATATATTTACAAGTTACAACATATCAAAGTTGTTTGCATGAGTGAATTGTTAATTTGTGTTGATAAGTTTTCAAAGTTAATTTGTTTTTATTTGTAGAGTGGAGAAAGGGAATAGGGGAATGTAGCTGGGGAGGCCTCGATCGAAAGCATTTTATGTCCCCTTTTTGACAGATAAGGACGAAATTATAAAAATAACACGTTACGTGATAGTCCACAAATTCTGTTCACCCGATAAAACAAAAACACGCTCGGTTGGCTTTGTAAAATTTATTTATTTGAAAAAACCGGCTCAACCGTTTTTATCGGGTGAAAAGTAGTTTTGTCTATCACGTGACGAGTTATTTTTATAAATTATTTCTTTATCTGTTTGGAGCCGCTTTTTACACAAAAATGCTCTCTCAATTTTATATGTATTTCTGAGGTTTGTCTTATTTGTTTGTGCTCACGCTATTGGTTCCTACATATACTATTTCAACTTGTGAGCGTGGGTCATTGTAATTCAAATAAAAGGTTTTCGTCTATCTTACTCATAGCATGGCTCACACTACAGACCTATATTTAATATTCAAATAAAGAATGAATAGCAACAAAAATCAAACTATTTTGTTGTAATTTTTATTCAGTAACATTAAGTTGGTCGTTACAATAGTGACATTAAAATCTTTTTAACATGATATTAGAGAAGAGATAGAAAACGAGCTTCGATTTTTACATTACAGTGAAACTTATTTGTTACTCATCTCTACGAAAATCGATTTAACGTTTTCATTTGGCTATGTAAATAGTGGAAGTTTCATTTATGTTGAATGTAAAAAACTAATATGTTTTCTGGTTGGTCTGATTGTGTAAAATTAGATGAAAATCTTTCTGATGCAATTATAAAACAAATCTATAGAAGAAATCAAAAGAAATACATCCACATAAGTGTTTCTTTATATACAAATACGTATTTAATTTCGGTTTGTACGATTACATTCTTTCTCTGTTTTTTTTCTATTAAATATGTTAATACGTTAATTGCATTAGAATTTGAATTCACGTTTATTTTCAGAATTTACCGGAATTATAATTATTTTGATCAAATCCCATGCTATGTGTTCTAAGTACGTTTTAATTCAAAAGGAAAAAATAAATCCAAAAAAATTCCAAACGAATTTTTTTCTGTGTAAGTTTCTTACATTTCTTTTTTTAAACAATTAAACTTTTTAGCGAAAAGAAGGAAATCATTTACCTTGAAAAACGGTCGTCCATATTCTATACGTGGCAAGCCGTAAGAAAAATAATCAATTCTAGTTATACTTACATCTTTCAGTAAAACTCGAATTATATTCATTCTCTATCCTCTGAAAATTGTGTATTCTCAATACAGCAAATTTTCCGTGAAAAAAAGTGCAAGTATAAAAAATGATTTTTGACGATTTCTAAAATAAATGCAAAAAATGCTGTCATATACTGAATTTGTTATTGTTGGATGTTTTTTGTGATTGTTTGTAGTTAATGCTGCAAGTCACATCACCGTCGTCATCGATTGTGGATGTCGCTTGACGCTGAGAGGTTGGAAACGTTCGAAGCTGAACTCGGAATAAATGATGAGAGCTTTCTCCAACAGAATTTGAATGGAAGGTTAAATTAGAAAATGAACGTTTATTCTCGCTGGCAAACCGAAACGTTGTTATTCATTCAAATTGATAGAACAACACTGATATGATTTTTAAATTGAAAACTTATTCTTTTATTCGGATTTTTATATCATGCGTTGGTACGATGGATTAGTGATAAGAGATAACCTCAGCTTGTTTTAACTATTCATTTTTAGGACCGCATTTATTTGACTCGTTTCCAAGTTAGTTTCTCTTAGAAAACTATTTTCTATTTCATCGATGACGTCACTACTCCCGTGATTTACACACTTTTCACCTCCTGTTTTTTCATTGACACATTTTATCACATTTGACGTTCTGGCCTCGCAAGACACCCATTTGCCACGTTTGTCCTGTAATGTTTCTAAAAATACAATAGTTGGAAAAATACAATAGTTTTAAACTATCTTAAATACACAAACTACAATATAGATTAATCACCAAGATTTTAGATTATATTTTAACAAAGCATAGAAAATTGTCCGTTCGCTACGTTCATTTTACGTAGTTGATGGAAGACCTCGATTGAAAGCGTTTTGAGTTTTCCTTTTGACTGGCTTATGTGTGACTGGCCTTCATGGATATGTTGAATTCTTTTCATCTGAAACTACCAATTCGTTTTTATTTCAAAATATCATAAAAAATATTTGAAAACTAGAAAAATATTTCATAAACGTGCTGAGAATTGAAAGCTGATCGCTAAACGTTGTGACTCAAAATATTCATGAATATTTATATTTTCTGACTATATTCCTAAAAAATCATGAAATTTAATATTTTTAGATGGATGTCATGAATTGATAAAAGTTAGACACAGGACGATGGTGCCGAATCACAGTATTATCCTATCTCTCACTTACTCTCCCTCTTCATTTCCTTCTCTCCATGTGTGTTTCTCTCTGTGTGTCTCCCTGTTTGGTATTTATTCCGAATTAATAATTTAGTTTTAATTAGAAAGTAAAGACTAATTTTTACACTCAGTAATATAACAATAATGCCAATTACAAAAACGCGGACACGCATTATAGTAAGCATTTGTGATGTTACGAACTTCATAGGTTGCCTTAATCGCCGTCTGCTCAGTTTCTCATCGTCATTCGTTTTGTAAATTCTATCTTTTTATACTTTCTTTTCTGTCTGTCTGCCTCCCTCAATCTTAACTTTTCCAGATTCAGACTGTTTCGGTTGATGGTTCACTGCTCGTTGCGAGTCCTATGGGAAATCTCGTCTTGGTCGGCCCGGGTCGGTATTATTTTAAGAAAACGGATGTACTTTAAACCCTGTAATGTGTTACCGCTTCCAGCTGCAGAGCCGCCGCTCATGAAAGGGAATGCCATGTCGTGGACGCAAATAGATTCGGGTGGCGGTGTAGGGGTACGTTAGAGGGGGCACTGTGTTCGTTAGCTTATAGGCAGAAGCAAATTGTTGAGCGACTACTATCTTCCACAGCGGGCTGACGACCTATGTACGCTTAGCCATGGCGATATCGGGTCTGTAGAACGACTATTATCTCGAACTCTGGTCCTAAAAACGAACGAAAGCTCGGAACTCAAAGTACTTCTACTACAATGATTTGTCTGACAAACCAGTATTATAGACAGATTCACAGATTAGAATGAAGCAAGACTCTATTTAAAATGTATGTGAAATGTATGCTAAAAGCAATGGTTTTCCACGGTGTTCGCATTTGAGAAAGATTGAATTTGTTTAGAATGACAAGTGGCATTATATTTAAATAAATATAAAACTGTTAACATTTAATTCTGGTTAGTGAGAAAGCGAAATAAATTATATTGATGAGCAAATGTGGATTTGAAAAAAGTGTTTAGCTTTAAAATACAGAGTATCTAACATACAATTTCAAGCTTAAAATATAAAATAATACTAAAGCACATTGTGCCAGAGTGAGAATTAATTATCTTTGTGAGAGTCTTCAGTATCTCTTAATTCATTAATAGCTGTATACTGTATTACTTCGAGCTTGCCATGCAAACATTTGCAGGTTAAAATAATGTATACTTGGATTTTTGGCGTAATTTATTAGTACGTCAATTTTCCGGCAAGTTTCTCCAAATTTTATGAAATATAGCTCATCGGCAAATCGGCATAGAATTTGACTAGCAAAAGGTTTTAACTTACTTTTTCCACCTAATATGTACTGTTTGAATTGCCATTCAGGATTTTCTAACAGCTAAACAGCAATTTTACAAAAAAAATCCAAATATTTTCGCTTTTCTTAGGTTTTAGTAATATTTCAAGTCTATGCCAATTTTTGGTTTGAACCATGAAACTGTAACAAATTTTCTCAAATTTGGTCAATTTAGGCAATATGAAGGTTTATATACTTTTAAAATATTTGTTTTCAGGAAACAGACTAAAAAAGAATCAGTTAAGAGGCATTAAGAGCTGTTTGAAGGGGTGCAAGGAAAACTTCATGTTTTTTTCAGAAATTACGTCAATTTTCATGCAAATTTCTGGAAATATGCGAAATATAGTTCATCTTAAAATTGGTTTTAACTTACATTTTCAACCTAAAATGTACTGTTTTTAATTGTCTTTCAAGTTTTGATAACATCTAAACAGCAATTTTACACAGAAATCCCCAAACTTTTAATTTTCTCATGGACAGCTAAAATTTCAAGTCTATGCCATATGTTTGCCTGAAACATTAAACTGTTACCAATTTTTAAAAGTTGGGCCAATTTTGTCAATATGGTGGCTAATATATTCTTAAAATGTTGATTTTCAGGAAACAGACTAACAAGAATCAGTGAAGATATGATATTGTTTATATCAACACAGAACATATGAATTTGTTCAATAATAGTAACTGTCAATCATAGTTTCTTCTTAATCTATAACTGCGTCCACATTACGATGCCTCGACGATCTGGCGGTGTCACCAACTTCCCCACACATCGAACAACTTGGGCGGGACTTTTCGAAGTAATAGCTGGGTGCTATATGATCAACATCCTGATGAAGAATGTCATGAGTGTTGTCCTTAATTGACAAATGTCGAGATGTTGAAACTGGTTCACGATCTTGAATGCTGTTCTAACTCTCCACCGGACTCTTACTTCATTTTGCAATTAATGATCCATTGTTCAAATCAAAGCTGATGGAATATGTGGATAGTCAGTATCCAGGGTACACCTTTCTCATTGAGGAACAGGTTTTTCAAATGAAGCATCAATTTGATACCAATGCCCAAGAATGCATCCACACGAACGCATCTTTTGGCATCAACCGATTGTGCAACTTTAAGAACAATGCTTGTCAAAGACAAGAATTGGTCATAGTTTCTTTGATCCTCAGTGTTCAAAATGAGGAGCAAATCTCTTTTCTATTCTTTCTACAGAAGAATCTATCAGCAAGTGGACCAGTGTGTGTGTTGCCTCCTGTTACAGAGCGAGAGTCCATAAGCATTTATGTCCTCTCCCCAATCGCATCAATATACTCTTTTTATCCATGCAGAATAAAACTTGTCACACAATTTAAACAAAGATCGATTCAGTTGTACTTACTATAGAAACCGTTTGGTTTTCTTGCCCATTTTGTTTAATATTCGCTGAAATGTTGGATATTGTTAATTCTTCAGGTTAAATGGTTTTACTTAGTTCGAAAATAAAATCAGAATTTTCTTTACTCGCTGGCAGGGATTGATTTCTGACTTGCTTATTTCTTGCACTAAAATATGTTTCATAGTTGTTAAATAGTATTACACACACAATTTTTTTACACAAAAATAATCTTTAAAAATACTTTTTACACAAAAAAACTATAAGCACCATACGAGTTGATAATTTAATAATAACACATTATCGAAAGAAAATGAAATCGTAACCTAAACATTTTACATTAAAGTTTGAATTTATATATGCTACAAAGTAAATAAGAATTTTATTTTAAAACAAAAAGTATTTATTTTTTTATTTAAAAAATGTATTTTATACAGCATTTAAAGAGAAATGATCGAGAAAATCCAAGGGTCCCTATAGCACAATTGAACCAAATACCTACCATAATAATAAGTTCCCGATTTTTTAGAAAATCATTTTTATTTAAAAACAATTCGTCCGTGATTTAAAAAAAATCATTAATAATGATAATAAATTATTAACGTGTTGTAAAATTCGCTAATACAAAACATTTTTAAAATTTTGAAAACAATAGATATTTTAAGATTGTACACATATTTATTATTTGGAAAGCTTTTATGAAAATATTTTTCACAAATGAAACCATGTTTATATATTTGTTTTTAAATTTCTATTAGATATTCTATTTTATTTAATATAAATATATATTGCATATCAAATATTTAGATTAAATAGTTTTATCAAAAAATTCAATAATATTATGTTTTAAATAAGCGTGTTTAGCTTTTAAAACCTCCGTTACTTCAAAAGGTTCATTTTTAAAACTGAAAGAATGCGTTTTAAATGTATTACTTAACATCAATTTTAATGCAATTATCCTTTTATTTTGTAATTTTCCCTTTGTTTCTCAAGAATTAAAATCACTATTTATAGAATGATTCTTTTTGAATAAAAAATATTCGTTGTGCGGACTTTTTCGATTTTTCATGTTTAATCCCCCGTATCAACGACAAAAAGTATTTTGGAAATAAAATAGCAACAAGTCAATTTTATTATGATTTTAATTTTGGAAAAACAGACCGCTTGTGCGTTTTCCTTTGTAAAGAGCGTCGTGATATTTACAAAAAAATGTATGAAATATATAAACACCATACTTATTGTGTGAGAAATGCGGTTTCCTAGATATTTATATGTCGTATAGCGATCAGAGAATATAATTATTGTTTATACAATAGACCTTTCGATTTAGCCTTGTGTAGATGCTGAATTGAAAATTTGGGTGAAATTAAAGCACATTTTGAAAGAATAAAAAATATGCAGGCGACACCAGCGACAAGAATTTTAGTCTACATGGTGCTAAAGGAACGTTGAATAAGTTCGTTTCAGATGCCATTCCAGGGTTTGACCTGAATATTAATTGGAAGAACAAGGGAAAAGGGAAATGCGAAAGTAACACGTTGGTGTCAAAATTGCGAACGAGAGAAATGTTACATCGATGGTCCGCCATTTGGCATCGAACTATTATTAGAGACTCTTCACTATTTGAATTGAAGAATTTGCTTTTTGGAACAATTGTCTCGTTAAAAATTAAATTACTTTCTGAGTTTTTTTCAATTACATTCTTGGGGACATTATTTGATTCCAGTATTTCCTTTGTTATCTGTCTGAGAGACCAGTTTGGTTGTTTTTGTTTTGTTTGTTCTTTTCTGTTTTGTTCGAGGTTTGTTTTTCTTTTAAAAAAAGGAAGGGAAAACTAAAACGTCGATTAAATTAATGGAAAAAAGTCAGCCTTTGTTTTGTAATTGCTTTACACATTCATTTCGAAGTACGGTTCGACGCAGAGAATTTTGTTAACCATTTTTTTTCTATCACGCTGCCAGGCCGGCAAGTATACTATGGCTAAACACCATGAAATGTCACCATTATTTTTTATCATTATATTATCATTGAGTAAATCGTGAAAAAGTAAAACGGCCGCCCTTTATATTATTATTATTATTATTATTATTATTATTCACATCCTCTTACGCTCTACGTTGTTTAACCCCTATCACATTCTCACTATCCATGTTTATTAACAATCAAATATAATAAAACTAACTATAAAACAGAAGACTGGAATGTTTCATTATAAATAATAGGGTGTATAAAGATTGTATTAATATTATTAAACACATAGTTGAGGAGAAAAGTAGAAATAAAAGAAGGAGAGAGAGAGAAAGAAATTGGGAGAGGAGGAGATATAGCAAAGAACATAATTTTGATTTTTGTGTTTTATTTTAAAATATTAAACTGGCCTTGCAAACTCACTGTTTTTCTATATCAGTCCAGGTCATTCTTAGCATCATTCTGGTAACCTAGAGACTGTATTGTCTCTCAGCAGATGCTTCTTCGTCGGAATGAGATATGGGCTGGTGTGGTCCTATGACGTCATATTACCAGGCATTACATCCTCCTTTGGGGTTGTTGCCTGTCGGCTGAGGTGATCATTCACAAAATGCCGACGGATCCGTTCACACCTATGTTTTCTTGTAAATTTCATAGAAGGCTGTTGGGAGAGCAGGTGGTTCCTAACACTATATCGATCTTTTGTGACATCTTGCTGATGTAAAAAATGGCTGATTTGGTTCTTTCTTTTTATACCAGCTGGGGAATCTTTGGCTCATTATTATTCTAGGGTCTTGTTCGCTAGGTGTCGACCATTTTGTCTGAGTTTGGCATGGTTAGCTTCAGTTCTTGGATAACAAGCTTCCAGGCATTACTTTATTCTTCGGGAGTGGGTACGTTCATTCTGTCTCAAATAATATAAGTTAAGCTCGATGGCTCACATTTTCGTAGTATATATATATATATATATATATATATATATATATATATATATATATATATATATATATCATGGAATTTTTCCAATAGAATTTCGAAAAAAGTAGAGAGTATTTTTGTGTTTAATTCGCATACATTAAGGTATAATAAATCGTCTCGTTCGTTTTCAACTTTCCATAAAAAAATCATAGATTGATGGCAATTTTAAACTAAACAATTTTTGACATAATTTTAAATTGTTCGTCTTTTGTGGTCAATGCTGAGATAATGCCCATATTTTTGCACGCGCAATTCCGGTTAACATATTATTTATAGGCCGTGTAGTTGCTCCCCAGTTTTGTCTTTTCGCTTTTTTCTTTCCTCTGTTACTGTTTTTTTTTGTGCGTTCGTTTTTATTCATTTTCTTGTTTAATCACTTTCACACGAATCATTATCAGTGATTGCTCACTGACTTGGTGTTTCATGGAGACTGAGTGACAACAAGTCTCGTCAGATTTCGAAAATTCTCCGCCTATTTTTATTATGATTATTTTTTATGATACAAATATTGTTATTATTGTCGTTATAAATACTCATCATTTTTTCTTATGGAGAAATGTGATCGTAATTGTTTTGATGAAACGTATCGGTTTTCTGTAAAAACGTACAGAAAATCTGTTGATAATTTATTGTTATTATAAAGTTGTATAAATATATATATGTATATATATATGTATGTATATATATATATATATATATATATATATGTGTGTGTGTGTGTGTGTGTGTGTGTGTGTATTTATGGAGCATTTTCTGATTTATGCAAACATTGTTAAAAATAACAGAGTTCGTCTGTTTAATTATACTTTGTTTTATTTTTTCAATTTTTCTGATGGTCATTTTTGTATTATAATCCAAAAAGATAATAAATGTTCCACAGGTTTCACGAACGTTTTCATTCTTCGTCGAATCAACCTTCAGGTGTCAAAAGCAAATGAACAAAAAAGCTGGAGAAAGAACGTTGGCGATTTAAATTCCGCAACGCTGGATGGCATCAAAGATAAAATCGGATTTAAAATGTTACCACTGGTTTCATATGTGATGTTTTTAATTTTAGGTTGTGTTTTTATGTAGATAGATTCTAGTATTTTTAATTTTTTTTAAAATTGGTTTCGGAATGTATACATTAAGGGTTATTAACTAGAATTTGTCTTAAATCAGAGGGAGGGAAGTTATTTTTTGTAGATGTTGGTAAATTGAGCTAGAGTTTAGAAGATGCATGGTGAGGCGGCGGGATAGGGTAGTGCTTGTAAAACCAATGTAGCTATTAACTTTATTATTATTATGTGAGTTACATTCTCCCAAAAAGCTTTTAAAGTTATAAATAACATTTATTCTTTCTAGTGGTTTGTGACTTGGAGAGGAATTGTTTTTACTACAAGATTTTGGGTGTTAAATGTCTTATAGTAAATAATGAGTAATTTTAAAATTTAAATATACTGGAAGCTATCTACATAAAAAGACAACAACATCAAAATTAACAACATCACATATGAAACCAGTGGTTTCATTGAACATACGAATTCTGTTATTTTTAACAATGTTTGCATAACTATATATATATATTTATATATATATATATATATATATATATATAATAGTTGCATTCCAATGACCATAGGAACAATCAATCCATGAACATACCTTTCATCTGTTCTTTCAATTTCTTTATCTTCATGTCGAACAATCATAGCAATAGTAAATCTTCCTTTTCAAGATACTCCACAGATTTTCGATGAGATTTCAATTTGGAGATCAGACTGGGCATTGCAGTATTTCCCCATGTCTTGCAAAAACACTCTCCAAATATTCAGTGGTTATCTTTGCAGCAGGAGACGGTGCATTATCATGCATGAATACCATCTTTTTCTGGAATGGCAAATTCTTCTTCTTGTGCCAGGATACAAGATGTTCCTTAATTAAGTCAATGTAAGTCTGCGACTCTAAATGGTCCTACCAGCTCATTACCAATGAGTGCAGCCCAAACATTCTTGTTGACGTCTGATCCGGTGGGGACGTGGACTCTCATTACGGTAACATCCTCTCATTACCAATCGGGTCCATCAAGGGTCGCTCGACACACATTGGTGAACAAAACAGTTTGAAATTTTACCTTTATGTTACTTTTTGCCCACTCCATCTTCTTTTTCTTGTAGATATCCTTTATGGAGGGCGAACTTCTGGCATTCCACATATTGCAACCGTCCTCGGCATCGAGTTGATTTGGGCACATCAGGAACGCCAACGTTTTACAAAACTTTTTGTACAGAGGGTTACGGCGGACTTCTCTCTTGATCCTATTCATGGCTCGATGCGACACAGGTGCTTTATTACAAATTGTCCCTTTGCCAAAACGTACGTTGCAAAGTTCAGAGCTAGTAACAAATTGTTTAATTGTACGATGATCACGGTCCAATTCTTTGGCTATTTCTAAGGTAGATATCTTATTATGAATCCTTTGGACAATTTTAGACTGCTCAGCCTGACTCAAAGCACCCTTACATCACATCTTGCTCATAAAATTGGCACGCTGTAACAGGCTCAAGTCACCAAAATGGCTGCCATTTGTTTACTCTTACGCAGATTAGCTTAAAATTTTAGATCTGCTCATGTGTTAGTGTTGTCATATAAGTGCCAAGTTTCACTAATTTTTATTAAAAACTATCAGCGTTAGAACAAAAACATCGGTTTGCATATAATTCTGGTACACAGTGTATATTCCAACTAGTAATAGGCATAGAAAGTTCGATCAGCAACTATCATTTTAACTAACTATTCTCACATTTGGTTGCCAATATTAACATATGTTGCTGCAATACCTACGATAAATCATGTTGATATTTTCAAAATAGTGAAATATTTCAATTTCAGGTATGAGATTTAATACAAGAGTAAGTTAAAAACCTATTGCGAATGCGATCAATAAGAAATGCATTAAGACACCAAAAGAAGAACGACTCGTCATAAAATTCAGAAGAGAAATCAAATGGAAGTTATTATTTCATTGTCTCACTTGTTTCTCATATTTGTTAAAACAGTGATAGTTCCAAGCTATACGCTTCTAAAATAACAGTTAACATCAACAAGAACTATTACCCGAGGAAGAATGTGTACCCAGGGGGAGAAAATGTACTCGAAGAAAGATATATGGATATCAATAACGGATACAAAATTGCATGGGTAGCCAAAAAGACCAAATGCAATATCACACATTATTTCGAGCAGTTTCCCAAGCTCAGTATATTGGTATGATCGATCTAAATGCCACGAGTCATTTCTGAAAAGGGATTATTTACAAGGTAACAGATATGTGGAAGTATTGCAAATTCAGAGACACGAAATATCGATATATGCATTAATTACCCTTATCGTCATATCGCTACAAAATACGAAAATAACCAGCAAGTCATTAACATTCACAACAGAATGACTTTAATGGCATTATCAATGTTGGAAACAGAATTGTTTACTCATTTTTATTTATATTTATTTGATTATTTTCCGCTGTAGACTTTACATTGGCCATCTTTTATATAAAATAAACCTTATTTCTGGTCATTACTAGTTTTAACCTATTACTTTATTAATTAAGTATTGCTATTTGCATGAATTATGTTTTCATTAATATACATGATACCATGCTACAACACATTAACTCCCCCTTTTCGGGGGCGTGGATAAAACAGTATATGTTCTGTTGTAATAAGGCCACCTGTCAGCCATTCCGTCTTAATTACGGAGGTAGCGTAGTTCAAAGAGTAAGTTCCACAATCGGCTGTTCATTAACAAATTAAACGCTTACATTATATATATTAGCGAATTAAACACTTACATTATATATATATATATATCAGCAAATTAAACACTTACATTATTTATGTTAGCAAATTACACACTTACATTATATATAAGCAAATTAAACACTAGCATTATATATTAGCAAAGTACACACTTACATTATATATATTAGCAAATTAAGCACTTACATTATATATATTAGCAAATTAAATGCTTACATTATATATATTAGAGAATCAAACACGTACATTATATATTAGCAAATTAGACACTTACATTTTATATATTAACAAATATATATATATATGTATTATATTATTGCTAGAATATTTAAAATTTAAATAATCGGTTAAATAACAGGGTATTTGTTTACTAAAACAAGGCGAAGCCTGGGCCGGAAGTTGGTTGTGTTTCTAAGTCACTCTAAGTAACTCTCTTCTAGTCTTTATATTATTGTATTATTCTAAAACGCACCAATGCAAAACCAAATAATAGGAGTTTAACGTAGTTTGTAAACATAGTAAAATACATTGCGAAATACGTTTAAATTAGGTTTATATTTGGTGTTACAGCCATAAATAAAAAAATTAAAAATTATACATGCATAGATAAGAAAAAATAAAGTAAAATCTCTTTCTCTTCATTTTTTTCACGCATGAAAAATGAAATATTACAGTCAGCGTTTAAATATATTTGAAGTTCAGCACTTTCTTCTTTCTGTTCCATACATCATATTGTTATATGTTAAAGGGGGTAATGTACGGCCCCACGGACATTTATACGAATGTGTATGACTGTGACGTCACAAGATGAGAAGAGGGGAAATCTTCGTTCGATGTGTAAGCCTCAATAAAGCTAAATCGGAGACAAGGATATGTGCCAAGATCCACCCACGCGGGGAATTCATGAAGACGGAAGAATCGATTTTTTTTTATCTCAATCCTCATGTTATGTATCGACCTGAAAAAAGCCAAAGAAAAATAGCGGAATGAAACTGGCTGAGAACGGAGCGATGAAATGGTTTCAATGTTACAAGCAGAAAACAGATTTTTTATTATTAATTTTTATAAACTCATGATGACTATTATATTATTTCAGTACCATTCCATTTCATAAGTGACACAAATGCAGAGTGTGGCTGAAAGGTAACGGGACTCATGTCACAAACACAATATTTCAATTTCAAACAACAAACTACATGGCTTTTTCATCTTTGAACCCCCCCTTCCTCCTTCGAATCTCATGTGTCATCCCATCCTATTGATTGCCTCTACACGTACCAAAAGGATTCCGTCAATGATCTTCTTTAGTCTGGGGAAATAGAAAAAGAAATCCAGAGCAATATCAGTAGTTTCAGTGTCGGTAATGTTGTTTGTATTAGCTAACCAGAGAAAGTGTCAACATAACATGCAAAAATAAAGTACTAATAGTAGGAAGCTAAAAATCGCAAGATATGATGTCATAATACAATCTGCTTATCTCTCACTCGCCATAAATTCACACACGACTTCAAAATATGAATCATCATTTTTTTTTTAAAACTAGATTTAACAGTAAATGAGTAATGCAGTTACAGCTTGTATTCTATTATGTGTACATTAAAACAAGTAATGTTTATTTCTGGACGTTGAGGCTTAAAACAATTATTTAACTAAAATTAACATTTAGGTTTCCTCTTATTACTAGAATATATATTTCAGTATTTGTTGCATTATATACTGCTCCCTACATACATTAATATAATAATGCTAAAAAACTAACCATATATATATATATATATATATATATATATATATATATATATATACCTGTGTGTGTGTGTGGTTCATCATTATATAAATGTGTGTAGGGGGCTGTATATAATGCACAAATATACAAATGTATATATATTTAAATTCCCGAAACAGTTTTTCATGGTAAACAACTGATGATCCCTTAAAATAGTGTTAGAAACTAACTAATATAATAACTGTAAAAAATAAATTGACTTACATGAGTGATTTTCCACTGGAAGACTTGAGACTATAAGTTTTTTTTAAATTTAAAAAAAAAAATTTTTTTTATATAGTTTTAATGGTTGAGAAACTTCCGAGACTATATATATATATATATATATATATATATATATATATATATATATATATATATATTTGTCGGTCTCAATCCAGGCTGGGCACTGTCGTGAGTAGTATAAACACAGTCGTCGTCGTAGCTTTAATGCATGCTCCTTCAGTAGTTGAACACTGTGGACGACTGCTGCCTTCAAGAGCTTTAGAAATCTTGCTCATTTATCAGGTTATTTATAGTGAGAGTGTAGACTAAGGCGTCGGAATTTGAGTTTAAAAAAAAACATGGCTCGTGTTCCATATTTTCGAGTCTTTTGACCGGTATGTATAATCATCTATACGCTGACGATTCCCGAAAGGATGAAACACATACGTAAATAGATAAACATACATTTATGATACTGTATATATATATATATATATATATATATAACAAAAAAACTTGTTGTAAAATGGTATAGTTTGGATATAGTTATATAGTAAAATAATTCAGATGGTGGCATTTATGTATTCATAGGTTAAGACAAATACACACAGAAGGCTCAAGCGTGTAACAGATATATTTCTTCTTTTGTAAATTCTATAAAATAGGTATTCGTTCACAACGATAGGATTTTCAGTTCGGTCGTGGACATTTACTAAATCGATATTTCATCAGTTGAAAGACTACTGTTGCGGTAGAGAACACATACATCCTAATACAAGTGACGGTGTTGGCTGTTACTTACATATGTGTATGATGAAAGAAGGTGAGTAGTATCGTCGGTCAAAAAACACGTACACGCGCTCTTGCAGAGGTAAGAACGTACAGCATTTTTACGCATTTATATTACTCTTATACTCTCGTCTGCTCGCTCCCACCTGAGGCCGTTCGTTTTTTTTCTGTAAATATTCTTCAACCGCGCACACATATATGCACGCGCGTATATGCGCACATATAGACACACGTGTTGCGGCTCTCGGGTCTATACACAAGTTTAACAGTGGACGGGGCATTTACTTTAAATATATAAGGATATTCAAAATCCATGGTAACTACGGCTGGATGTTGTTTCTGGTGTTCATAATGCAAGTAAGTATTCATCTTGGTGAGCGTGTCCTTCAAATTTCGGACTTAATGTTCAGACAATTGTTTGGAGATGTAAAAGCTTGCAGAATTCTGACCTTTTCTATAAAGCAGGTGTGTATAAAGTAATGTTATGCAGTACTTTCAATCGATTCTGTAAGATGTGTTCTGTTATTTTAAATTCTAAGCCCCGTCTGCGAGTATTATTATAGTTTTTTCTTCTTGTTGTGTTTGAAGAACGCGGTGAGCCTGTAAAACAGATTTTTAAAGTTTCACTTGTGCCATCTCGAGATATAATTCACTCGTCAGGTCGGGATCTGAGATGGCAGGTGCAATTTTAGTCTGATTTAACACCGCATTTCATCGTCTTCAATTCGACAATAACATTTTAGAGTTGTTAAGGATCTATGTTTAGCGGTAGTTTAGGATTTAATAGGTAGGCCGTAAGGATTTTAGTGGAGTTCCTATTAAATAGTTTTAATGTTTTGGTGGGACATTTTTATCCATTAGTTCTAAGAATAGACAACCTACAGCAGTTTAGACTTTTAGTGGATATGGTGCGAATTTTTATGTCGAACTCGGGAACCTGTATGAAATTTCGAACCTTTCATTTATTCCACGGGGTTAAATTGTTCTCATTCCGTTTTCATTGACCGAAGGAACTGTTAATTGTTCTTAGTCTTAGTTATTAGCGCCTGTAGTAATGGAACGAACAAACTGCCAGATAACTAATTCTTAGCAAACGAGTTAACTGTTAGCCATGCGAACAATTGTTGTAATAATTTTAGGAGATTTATATTTAATCTTGTCTTAATCTGTAGTATTACTTCTTTTTGCTGCCGAATTATATATATATATATACACACACACACACACACACACACACACACACACACACACACACACATATATATATATATATATATATATATATATATATATATATATATATGAAATTAGATGGAGACCAGATGAAACAACGATGGGTGTTTATTTAAATAAACATTCATTTATTTTTCTAAACAAATAATTTCAGCATAACATTTTATCATCAGTGTTGTACAGACATTTTTTCTTTTTTTCTTCTTCATTGGCGAAATCTATCGGCAAAGCCGTCGAAGATTCCTGAGTCCTCCTGTTGGTAATGGAAAAATAGTTTTAAAAGTCCGAGTAGATGTAGCGACCACGCTGGGACGTATGTATTTAGTGAAATTAGTAGTGCTACAATTATAATATGTATATGTAGTCCACCTGAGTTCACTATATATATATATATATATATATATATATATATATATATATATATATATATATATATATATAGTAAGCAATGAAAATATATATGGCAATCAAGCTACACAGAGGCTCCCGTGTTTCATTTAGCCTGACGATTCCCCCCGGGGATGAAACACGGGAGCCTCTGTGTAGCTTGATTGCCATATATATTTTCATTGCTTACTACCTAGCTCTACTTACGTATCGAGCACTGTTGAAGTAAATACTGAAAACTGACATATAAAAAATTATATCTCCTTATAATATTTTACGTGGATACATGAAGTACTAATATATATATATATATATATATATATATATATATATATATATATATATATATTTATTACTGATACAAATGGGTGACTCGCCATACCCGAATTTTCGTTTTTCTACATATTACGGCTTTTTTTTAATGTGTGGTATTTCTGACCTTTGTATGTTTTTCCACATTAACATGGAATTAAATACACCCAGTAGTTAATCATGAAGTGGTCTGTAGTATGCGCGATGTCAACAAGATGTTTTCAGAGAGTTTCGTCAGTCTTGAATACTGTCCATATGTTATATGGATTACATATCCGCATTTTCTTTTCAAATCAGCTCTTTACATCTGCTCGATATACTGTCACCTTATCACGTATCACAATCAGTCTCATAAGTGGGTATCTTCGTAAACAGACTTTCTACGTCTAGGCTGACCAGCTGGTAAGAATAAATATGAGCCTTATAGATGTTTATCGAAGCTTTTGACATGCGATGGGAACCTATTTGTGAGTTAAGTGATTATATCTTCCAAAAAGGAAATTAATGGACGACATGCTGAATCTCGGTAACTGGCGATGGGTCTTGAAGTAATGCCACTTTCAGAAGGCTATATAGATGCGGTAGCTTGCTGTAATGCTAAATTAGTTGTTTGTATTTTGCTGGTTGCATGAGATATTTTTTATTTACTGAGGATTTTTGATAACTTATTCTCTGTCTTCTGAGTAGGATTCTTTCTGACTTCACAGTAGCCACCGGATCCAATTAGTCCTGCCAATACGTTGGAATATTCATTCGTATTAAGTTTTAGTTGTTTTTGAAATAAAAAAAAGTGCCATTTTTTAATTATATCTAAGTGATATTTTACGAATTTGGATAAATCTTTAATTTTGAGGCGCTTTTCAAATTTTTTATCATCGTTAGTAGTGTCGACACGACTATGGCTATCTACTAGGAGTGCTTTGCATCTTATGAACTGTACAACTGTCTCTTTTTATTCATGAATATTTTGCAATATACATCGTTTGGTAGGATGGGGATATGTTTAGTGGAGTAACTCAACTCATGTAGTTCCATTCTCTATCCGTATGTGCAGTCTCAAAACAAAACCGGTGATTTGCAACCACACCCGCCTACATAAATATACGTCGACATAATACAATGAAAATTTAAACAACGTTCTTACGTGTACACAGCATTCTTCAGACACCTGTCGAAGAAGACTGAAACACCTCTCACGTGTTTGAAACTAAAAGACCATACCTCATCGTACAAAACCGATTGTTAAGTACTGGATTCATAGACTTTATAGACTCCTGGTTTCAAAAAATGTATACGCACGACAGAAAAACAAAAACTTCTGAAAAATTAAGGCATAACCAACTATCTGAAAGTCAAACTCGAAGTATTAAGAGCGTGCCCTACCAGAGGGAATATATAGGTGCATTATAGATACACAAAAACAGCATATAGCCTCAGCTATCTTAGACTTCGAACATCAAAATATATTTAAAGAAACTGGCCCAGTCTCTGTTGAACCCTTTCTTTAAGTGTGTACGCGTGAGAACTCGCGCGATAGATGGACGATACGTGTGTATGTATGTGCTGGTTGGTATCTGCGTGCGCGTTTGGTGAAATGTCTACAGGGAAGGGCGGAGATCCCACAGGTGGGAGAGGGTTGACAAGTCTATGAAAATAGTTATATGATTGCGTAAGCGGATATACTTACAGACGTATGCTTATACGTAGACAGATGGACTAAGTTTTATCCATGTATAAATGTCATTATTTCGAATCCAAATCTAAACTGGATTTAAATAAATCTTAGGTGAGTTATTCTACTTCGAAACGGGAATTTACAACATGTATATTTTTAAGCATTTCCAAATATTTATTGGAGAAAAAGTTACAACTGATTATGTCGCCATATGATATTCAATTTAACATATTTTCACACATTTTGTAATCTAATACCTCATATACATATACATATACATAGTAAATTAAATAAAGGGGAAGATCTTGCTGTATCACATTTGTTTTCTTAATACATTAAATTATTGATGTTTTCAAAAAAATTCAAAATAAGGTCTTGACTTCTTCACAACCTTGACGATATTAATATAACACATATTTTCAAAATTTCATGCCTAATATAAATTATAAAGAAAATGAGATATCGGGAAATTGTCTTTCAGTTTGTGTCAGTTGGCCTGCATTCAAGATAAGAAAAAAAGGAAATTAACTCTTTAAATCAATGCACAAAGCAATTTATTTACCTGTTAAGATCGCCATAAAGACACACTGATTCATTTTATTGAAACTTATGACTGTGAAAACAAAAAAGAACTATTCAGAATATTAAGTACATCAAAATGTACTTTGTTTCCTTCGAGCAATTTAAGATGTAGTAATTTCCTGAACAAATGTATAAATATATATAGAAAGAAAGAAAAATTGGGATATATATATATATATATATATATATATATATATATATATATATATATATATATATATATATACGATTTACAGTAAGACTAATGCAAGCAAAGGGAGTGTCTATTGGGACTAGATGTGATCAGTCTCTAAGATTCATCCTCCATTATACATATAACATAACGCTATTTTATTTTCTGTACTTTCTCTTTCACCCCGTTTTTTTTAAATCCCTTGTTTTTTAAAATCCCTCGATATAGCCTTTGTTAAGAGAGGGCTTAACCGGTCGGCTGGCATTTTTCTTCTCTTCATTAACTTAACTAAATGTTATGGTGTAAGCAGATCTACATATTTCTGGAATGAATTGACTCACCCAGACCATAAATACAGTAAAGCGTCGTAGCAGTTATTGGTGGAAGTTATGGGCCCAGAATCAGGCGAGTATCTTCTGTAACATACTGTAATTAATATATTTTATTAATTATATCACTGTGTGTATTTTGATTATTACCGTGATATATGATTTATTTTTATTCACATGTACAAAAATATTTTTAACTAGAAGGTCGTTTTCTGCATTCTTGAAACTTTAAGTTTTAAACATTTTTCTAAGTTCTACCTGTCAGCTTCATCTACTTATTCTAAAACATTCCAGTATACTTTGCACTAAATTATTAATTATGGAATTAGTTCGTGTTTTCTATTACTAAGAGGAGCGCGTGTTTCCCATAATGTTTACCGACACGATCGCTTGAATCGGTTATACCGCGTTCAAATCCTATCAGATCTAGTGTAGTCATCTACACTTAAATGAGTAAAAGTATGAAAACGCAGTTTCCCCTTAAGCTATAAGGCCAATAGGTATTATTTTTCGACATTAAATATAATAAAATTCGTGGACTTTACCATAGAAACAGTAACACTTTTTCTACTATATTGCTGATTATTTTTTTTAGATGTTCAAGAAACTTAGGTGGTCCATTGTCAAGATTCTATTTTCAATTTGATACTAATAAATATCAGATGAGTTTACTTTTACTAAAATGCATTTAGTAACAGAATATTTACAAAGTATTTCAGATCATTCAAATTATATTACCTTCTCTTTTTTTATTTATTGTTTATTTAACCTCAGACTATAGCAGTTAAATACCAGATATTTGCTTATCCATTTCTATTGATTTTGTTGGTCTATAATAGCAACCAAGTTAAGGCACACTTTTAGCATGGGGGCAAGTTATTCAACGGATACATCTATTAATAATGGAGATTATGCATCTGTCTGTCTGTATGTCTATCTGTCTGAAGCCGAAACTATATTATTAGTTTTGATCGCTCTCTTTTTATATCTAATTATCAGCTTCTATATATACCCGTAGCTTCTCCAAACATCACGCGTCTTTCAAATTTACAAAATTAATTTATTTTAAAGCTTATAATAAATTAATATTCGCAAATATACACTCATGATTGTTTTTTCAGATTTCGAAAAAATTAAAATATTTTCGTCGATAATATATGTTCCGCGATAATAATAATCTAAATAAAAATAATAAATATAGAATTAATTAAGACATTTATTTTTATCTATATAATTGAGTTTTGATTTACTCCTCTCCAGGAGTTAGGCACAAGGCCAGTTTTTATCTTACTCCCACAAGTAAGATGTGACCCAAGGTCGGGTCGGGAAAGTGGGGTTTAAAAATTGCCTGGGTAGCCCCGTCGGCATTCCCCGGTAGGGGCGCCTCAGACAGTAAGCAATAAACTTACTCCTCCCCAAAGAGGGGAGGCAAAGCCTGGGAAGGTGGACCTCCTAGAACTGCACAGGACAGACCTATTGATCGGCGTAAATCAAGACCCGAAGGCCAAGACAACACCAGTATGGGGTGCAGTATCCATCGGAACAGATACTACACTTTGATCTTAGCCAAAAGGCCAAGAAAGTTATAGCAAGCAGCCGACAATATTTGGAAGCAAACAATAATCGCGTTCTATTATCTATCTATAGTGAATTATAATCATATATAATCTATATAATTGAGTTACTTAATTAAATTAGATTGTAATGGAATATGATAGAACAGCCGGCGGCCAATTCAACATTTGGTTACCTGCTCTCTCATTATTCGAACGCACAGAAAGAGAGAAACAGAAATGGTGAGAAAAAAAGAAAGAGAGAAAGAGAAAGAGAAAGAGAGAGGAGAGAGAGATGGACACACGTTTACGAGTCGCTCAAAAATAATATATTTACTTTGATTTTTTTATTAAAACGTTTTGGGTTTGTTTTTTTGGTACTCTTATAGCTGACGCGCCAGATTTCCGTGACTTCGCGTCGGCAACAATCTGACAGGTTGCGGAAGCGCCCGAGAGCTGGCTAGACGAAACAAAAACGAGGCTGAAACTGCAAAACCCTTAATAGAACACTTTAAAAAATACATAGATACAAATAAAAAAAAACAACTAACCGTAGCTGAAGAACTGTAAATAAATATACTTTGTATTTTTGGTAGTCAAAATGAACCATTGTCAATCAAATGTGTAGATGTAGATGTTTTGATTTGTTTGTGAAAATAATGTTGTTTTCTTTTGGGGGATAAAATGTTGTCAATGTTTTTTTAACATAAAAGAAAGAAAGAAATGAATTAGTGAATTAGACTTTCCTGAGATTCGACGACCTGCCTCAGCTGATTATAATTCACTATAGATAGATAATAGAACGCGATTATTGTTTGCTTCCAAATATTGTCGGCTGCTTGCTATAGCCTGCTTGGCGGATAAATGCTGCATCCGAAACCTGCCCGATCGTTGTCGATGCGAAGTCACGGAAATCTGGTGCGTCAGCTATGAGAGTACCGTTTTGTTTTTTAAATCTTATTAGAAATTATGTTTAAAAGCACACATTTATTGAATCTAATTATTTAATTTAAAAAATAATTGATTTAAAAATTACTATTTTTTGTAAAAAACAAACAAACACATTTTACTGAGCAAGTAAATAACTGAATTTAGAATCGTGTTCACTGTATTTTATTTTTTTAATTGTTGATTTTATTTTTTGTACACCTTTTTCATTCGATTTAAAAAACTTCAAATATTATTATCTTTTTACGACCATAAATGAGTTAAGGAGTTTTTGTTTTACATTTACGCCTTAAAGGGTAAATTTTGTTTAAAAACTATGTTTTATTATTCTCTGTTTTATTTATTAAAATAAATGATGGGGTCATTTTCTTTCTTTTTTTTGTAAAACAAATAACAAACAAACACATGCTATTGAGCAATTAAATAAAACAACTAATTAAAAGATGCGACCGGAGGGAGCATATATTTGCTAGTATAAGTAATTATTGGAAGATTTATAATTTGTGTTACATGTTGTAGTTTCCTCCGTGTGAATTCACTTTTTTAATATTAAAACTATTCATATAAGGGTATCGTTTTGTACTAAAGGATGCCTTACGGTCAAACTTAGTTGTTTGTTTTCAATAAACAGCGAAGGTAATATTACTAGAATTGTCGATTTAAAATGTTCAACTTTAATAAAAGTGAAATTGTTAGCGTGGAGAATGGTGCGAATAATTAATAGATGATGAGGTCAAAGTTGAGGGCGGATAAAAAAATATGAAACTTTTTATCGTGGATACAAACGCTATTTCCTAAAATTATTTCTATTTTTCTTACGCTGCAAAAGTATTTTCTTTGTGAAAAGATCAATAAGTACAAGACGTTACCCATAATATCACCGCTTCCATAAGCATCTATATGTATAAAAGTGTGTGTATGGATATGATATGATATATCTGCTCAGAAGGGGATAACATTATCTAAAATTAGTTCATTTGTCTTGTAATTTTTGGTCTTTAGTGTAATACTCTTTATATATTGATTTTTAAAAATCACATGTTTTGAAAGAACTGGTTTAAATACGGATCTTGCGATATTTTCATAGGATGATTTGTTTAATTCATGTTATCATTAAATAAAAAACTATTCTAGATGCTATGTTTCTGATTTTTTATACAAGGATTGATTATTTATATAATCTTGATTTTTCGGGCTCTGTTCTCATCTTGAGAAACGTTCGGAGAATAACAGTAAAGATAAGACCAGTAGTTTGAATAATCCAAATTATACATTCAATATGCGTTGTACAAGTTTTTATTTAGAAAGAATAAGATCAAAGGAGTTTTATTGAGATTTAGATATTTTAGTAAACATTTAAAATTATTTTTACATTTTTTTACAAAGAAATATCAATTTCTTAAAAATAATTCCCAATGCTCATTTTAACACCCATATACATTTACATATAAACTATTAATAAAATGTAATACATATTTCCAAAACCATTCAATATTTAGAGCTTTCACAGATTAGGACCTACGCAAACTTTAACCCCGTTGTTAGGGTTAGGGGCAAGGTCAGGGTCAGGGTGGGATTTAGCGTTAGGGTTAGGGTTAGAGTTAGGTTTAAGGTTACGGTTAAAGTTATCGTGAGTCTTAATCTGTGAAAGTACCCAATATTTCATTTTATTTAATGTTTTTCATATCTTGATTCAAGTTATATTTTTGTCTAATCAAATAAAATATGTAAATAGCTGTTTAAATGATGTGATTAAAAGATATAAAACATGTAAACAACTTGTAATTCTGATTTTCTACATGCTTATTACATGTTTCTACAAGTTTCATTACAATTTCTACGCAAAAATATATCTTTTAAATCGATGTCTCTTACTAAAATAAATTAAAAACAATAGAAATAAAACATAATGAATTTGATTGCTAATCAAAACATTAGTGTTGTAGAGGTAAATAAAAACAATATTAAACCTATTGCATAAAACCTTTTATCTTATTGTCTAGTGATGAATTGATACAGTTTTAGTTTCATTTTCGATTGCACATTTACATGAGATGAAGAGTTACTGTGACATATGTTAATGTTACTGACTTGCCTGAAGCTAAAAGCCAGGCTACCTTACAATTGTATGCCACGTTAGGTCTAGAAAAGACGCATGTACAGTCTGCATCAACACATAGGTTTCAGTATATTGGATTAAGAAATAGTCGGTGGAGGTTTGCAACTGAAGTCAATGCAATAGCGAAGTAGTAGGAGTAAGAGAAAGGAGAGGAAAATAAGAAAAAGAGCAGACCAAGTTTGAAAGGAGTCTGCAGGAAAGATTGGAGTTGAAGTGAGAAGGTGAAAAGAAAGAACGCTTACCGTCTGCTAAATCAAGTAAAGATCTGACAATCTGACAAAAACAAAACTGAAATAACAACTTTATTCGGCACCTCTTCAAGCTATTTCGATCTTTTCAGATGGTGAACGTTTTCTTAAGCAACGAATGTTCAAATCGTGCAGTGGTAAAATAGATGACATGGCTAAAGAGGATGAAAGTTATGGCGCGATTTCATCTGAGGTGGATGTCGTCGTGAGCCTACCGTCGTTATATCTGAAAAAAACGTGTTAGTCTTCTAGTTAGAGATATACAAGGACAACCAGATTGACGTGGACAAGAATGAAGTCCGGGTGAAGTAGAACGTCACTGTTCACAGCTCACAAATCAAATGTCTGTAGAGACGGTGAAAACGTACGTCAGCGGAATTAGGCGGTTAGCTAGACTAGTGTGTTTCAACGATGTAGCCCTAAAAGGCTCCTAAAAAAACATTTGTCACAATGATTCCCTATATCATCTCTATCAGACTACAGCAGATGTCAAATACTTTTTAAATATAGGAAGCTTTTAGCAACAATAAGTTTTGGTGACATAATGAGGTCCAAGGCCATGATGGAAGTAATATCATGGTTTATACCTCGAGTCGTCGTGGTACTAGAGTTATCTGTTACAGATGTCGCGACATTGATCACACGGAAAGCTCCGAACATTATCTTTTGACGGGCGGATTTGAACACTGGTTCCGCAACTTTGCGAGAAAAGGGCCAGGGAATAAGGTGTCATCGCTAGCGTTCTCCTTATTGAATGTGAATGTGTCGCCCCCAGAGGTGAGCATTAATGGTGACGGCGCGCGCTATTCGGCTCTATTTGATTAGGGCTGTTCAGTGAAGCAAATGAACGTTGATAAGTGCTAGTCTTGAAAGGAAGACGTCGAAACAATTGGTTTCACATCCAGTGCTTACTGCGGCGTTGGCGTTATCACTATTTTCATTAACAGGTGCGATTCTGCTAAAGTCGATGTTCTGGTGGTCTGTGGCAAATAACTGTATTTGACCAGCAACAGGGAATCGATGCAATAAAATTACGAGGAACCCTTTGTTAGGCTAACGTTACTAAGACATTCGATAAGAAGAAAGTACCGACGTGCGGATAGTCATTCACCAATGAACCTAACATCCGCTACCTTCGATCATTGGACGCACGTATTTATACCGGAGATGTAGAAATAATCAGATAATCAGGTACCTCATAAAATGAAATTCTTCTGGTGACCGTGATGTAGCAGGTTATTTTAGTGATAGATTACAGAGAACACCAATGCAGGTAGCAGTGACTTAAATTGTGACCCAAAGTCTCAATTTAGCTATACTAGACCTCAGGAAAGTTTCCTTCGAAGTAGACGTCCATAAAATCCTATAGATATTCTAGACTATGCGGGTTTATGGAAAAAGTACTATCTGATGCGTGGGGGGGGTTTAAATGTTTGTCTCCGTAGTATAGAGGATATTGCAGGTAAATACAGTACCTTCGCAAAAAAAGACAATACGCCATGCTACATCGACAATCGGTTTTGTTCTTGCGGCTTCAATAATGACACACTTGGCTCAATTTGTGCTGGAAAGCAAAGATACAGAACAGTTTGAGAACAGTAAAAGAATGCAAGAATTGATTGTCTGGGGGCGTGTAGTATTGAGATAAAAGCGGGAAAACATGATCCCGGAAGTTCTCAACATGCGACTGACGATGTTCTTATGCGGGGGGCTTGTCAGGTACCCCTGGTGTGCGAATCTCTACGCGAAGTCTCATTGTGATGCAGAGCAGAGTCAATTCAGTTACGGAGGGGAAACATTGTGAGGTAAATGATCCTCTAGATTTTCGAGATTATGGATTGGGTTAAACGGGATGACCTAACCCGTGTGTATTAGTGTGTGTATCGTCGGGAGTTAAATGTACTGGTTGCCGCAAGTTCTCTACCAACTGTTAGAATTTTGGAGAGCCACGAGCCGGTGAAAAAATATGATCGGGCTATGTACGTGATGCTAGTCACCTCAACTCAGAATGTAACCGACAAATTAGTGAAGGTACCACAGAAGTGGTTCAATACAACAATAAGAACGAACATTATTGATGCAGTTCACGTGTAAGAGCTGTGCTTGTTATTTAATGTGTATTCATACACGGAGTGAGCATCTGACGGAACAACGCACTCCTTATTTTGTCAAGAGAGTATGTTCATCGGGAAACAAGGTAGCTGTTAAGTCAGCTATACAATGTGTGAATAACGTCAAGCTATAGATCCGGCACCAATACGTTCGAGTAAGGGAAAAGTGAAGTACAGATTAAGAATGAATATCACGCATTTTAGCGTCCACGACTTTTTAAGGTTTATTGCGTTTTTACATTTGCAGGGCATTGGTGAATCAGGATTCAGAAAGCATCTATTGGCTATCTTGAGATAGTGTTCTGTGAGCGTGATCCTTCATCTGAGTCCATTATCAATAATATAACTATTTTCTGCAGTAGGAAATTGAAAGTGTTTGCTCATAATTGAAGAATGAGGTTATTATGCAGCTGTGCATGTGTCCTATTTTGGAATGGCAGAGCTTAACGATGTAATGATACGGTGAAGTAGTGTAGTGATCTATTTAGGAGACGGTCTACCGATATAAAGTTACCCTAAAGAATGATACTCAGTATCTTACTTCTTCGACAAATTTGAGATATAAATATAAAGTCAGGGTGAAGAGGATTAACGCATTGCTATTGTCTATATGTCCGGGAGATAGCCTTCACTTGATTAGAGATTTGGTGTGAGTCAAGTCTCTGCAAAACCACTGCACAATAAAATGTTGCAGATGTCAGGCGACTTACTGATGCCTACCTATGAAAATAAATGATGCTCAAAGATAGGCATCAATACGTCCATTCTATGGATGAACCTCGAGAAGAGTAAACCCTGATGAAAATATGCTCTCAATAAGGATCGGAGATAATGCAGCTCGCAGAATCAGAGTCAGACAGTTTAGCCGAGGAATAAGTAGATGAGGAAGTTGAACTTTAAGCAATAATTGCAAGGCGATCATCACATAACTGCTGCTTCTACTAGCAAGTAATGTTACAAATTTAGATATACCTAGTAAAAGACAACACTACCTCACTAATTTAGGAAACGACGCGTTCGCAACCCACTTTAGTTTATATACATTAAACACATCTGCTTAATAAATAGATAAGCTTATGAATCGGCCATTGGATGCCAATTTAAACGGGGCAATATGTGTGGTATTATCGTGCCGTTATAATCGATAATCACATTTCCCATTCAGTTGACCATTGTATTGAGCCAACGTTGTATTTAGATATTCGAGAGATTGTACTTTGCTATGTGTCCGAACGGATAATAAACGGTCGCATTAGACATTAGTCATTAATTCTCTGCTAATAAATAATTATCTTGACTTCCGGGCGAGGACCTTTAGCAGCTAAACATTTAACATTTGATAAAACGTGAAGAAGTCATTTTTAAATAGTATTTAGTTTCTCATTGCATTTCGAAAAACAAACAAGCTATCAAATCGTCAGCGTCGGGAAAGGCGTCTTTTTTATGTGACAATTTTCAACAAACTGCCTTTATTTCTCGTGAAGACAAAAAAGAAAAAGAGAGATCCACCAACAACAAGAGAGAAAGAAAAAAGTAACCCGTTGTTGTTTACCTACCGGTCCAACACAACAGTCGATAACTGGGAGCTACAATTGCTTTCTATCAGCCCGCAGCTGATTTGATCTTTAGCTTTCAACTACTAAATAACATGTGTTTTTTTTTAGAAATTGTGATTGACAGTCTTACTTACGAACTGTTAAAGTCGGGTATAACGATACTTTAGTTAAAAAAATAGTGATATCTCCATCAACCCTAAGTTTGGTCAAAGGCCACACAAAAAGCGCCTTCTACGTCTTCGTGCCACATATGTCGCCTTTTTATAATTTGCTCCAATTAACAAGGGGTAACTTTTTTTAGCTGGCGTAAGCATATAAATAAGACAGTCTTTTCTTTTTATTTTATTTTTCTTTCTAAAAAAGAAAATCATTTTATTTTTGTCATAATTAATAGTCATATCAATTTAAACAGTTTTTTTTTCGGCCGAGTCGTAGCTGGTCGGTGACATTTCAATCTGCCTCGCTACGCTACTGTGCGAATTAATTGAGTCGTTTTGAAGAGTCATTTCCACCTGCTACTTGCAATTTGAACTTTTGGGGGTTAATATCGGAGACTTTATTATTTGGGAAATCCTTAGTTTTACCTTCGGATTTGTAAGAGTTTGGTCGTTGACGTAGGAGCTTTTGCAATTTCTGAATCCTTCCTCAGCTTGAAAGTCCGATAGAAAAGTTACAGAGTCAACGTAGAGTGAGCATGGGGAGTACACGATTCACTGCTCTTTGCATTTCTCGGGTAATTTAATTTTGTTCCCTCTGGTATGCATTAATTTGGGTCTTTTGTTATCACCAGAGAGATTTTCGCATCTATCACCGGTTCATTCTCTTTGACTGTTGTTCAATAGTAAGAGGAATGATTTATATTCGGCTGTGTGGTAGAAACTGATCCAATAGCGCAAGAAGTCGCGCTGCATGGTAGCAATTCTACTTTTACCAGTGAGAATATGCCGATTTTAACACTGATGTTACACCTAAATGGTATATCGCCTCCCTTACTTTAAATTGGTTAGGATGAAAAGTTAGTTCAGCTCAGATCTGTTTAATCGGTCTGCGTACAATATCAACCCTTGATTCATGTCTACAGCCATATACAACATCGACGACGCTTCAATATTCCCAATTTTGATGAGTAAGTGGGCTATGCTATACAACGTCATCTTTTGTTCGTTCGCAAAAGTCATAGTTAGGTCAAACTCTCTCCAAAACTTGTGTTTTTAGGAGTGAGACCTCCAATCATGTGTCGATCAGTGCGTATATCGATCTACTCCTAATCCGTACTGTACAACCCATGTCGGAGCTCTGGTTTATGATTTTTATCCCGGGCTTCTTTACTTTTTGGAGCTTTGTTTCTTGTTATGTTTTTCCTTCAGTTGTCCCGTTTCGGGCCGCTTCCAATCTTTCCCGACACACATGTCTGTTGGAGTTCTTATTTCCAACTGTTACTTCTTTCCCCGAGGACCTGACATAATTAAATGTTAGTTTCTCATATGTTTTATCAAGCCAGTGGTATTGGGCGAATTTCGATGATACTGCGAGTTTTCCATTTTAATTGGGAGAAGGCATTTACTTCTTCCTCGGGTGGCCATAGGCAATCCTGTTCTAGCATATTATGGGTAAAATACCCTCGCTACGGTGTCTTCGATTTTATCGAAGTTTACCCACAAAACTTATTCATTACAGATTGTATCGATTTGCTACAGCTGTAGCAACCATAGTTCTCATTTGACCATTTCTCGATGTAGGATTTTGTTTTGAATACCCTTAATTTAGTTGGGACCCCTAGGTATCTTCTGTCAGTTTGCGCCGTTTGGTAAGCTATTATTTAGTATAGTCTATTCCTTCCTATGGCCACCTCGGAGTTGCTCATAAAGTGTTTCGCTAAAGTTGCCAGATTTGATCTCTTTGATGAAGGAGTTATTTAATGCGTCAATAAGGAATTCAGCTAACTGTCCCTTATCTAACTAGGCGTCACTGTGAGGTCGGTTTATCCTCTTAGTCCGACAGTACCTCGCCTTGATCTGACGTTGTTTTATGTAAATGCATAGCGCCATCGGCAAAACTAGTCGGAAGTTGATCTAGTAGCTCTCCACTAATGACTTTCTGGTGATCTTCGAGATATTTTCCTATCAACTTCAATGCCATACCACCTTAAAAATACTACGCAAGATTTACTAGGTCAAGACCTGTCAGCTTGTAGATCCGCTCTTTCTATTTCACATTAGTTAGCCATGGCCTTAAATGAAACGGTTTCCCAATAAAGATTGGCATCTTTGATCCGTCTGAGAGTATTCTGTTTAAGGGAGTAGACATTCTGTCTGGATTTTTAAAAGTAGCTGGCAAATTATATTAACCAACAATTTCGACAAGAGTAAAGAGAGCAGAAGAAATTGCCATCTAACTTAGTTTCCTGGTTTTACGACATCTTCTATTTACTTCTGTTGATGTATGTGGAGATTGTTTTGACTGTTCTCTGGATGATCTCTAGGGTTGATTCCGCGTCTTCTTCCATGGATATATCTTTGGATGAACGTCGCTCATGGGTCGATTCCTGCGTCGTCTGGAACCAAATGTTGTGTTTGCATGCTTTCTGCGTGCCATGGATGTATCTCGGTGTCGATTCCTGGTTTGATGCACCATTCCACAGCGGTGTATGTTAGTGCGACTGTGCAATAGAGACATCCCCGGGTGGAATCCTATCCTACTGATCACGATGCCACCAGCCAGACCCTGTGGCCACGAAAACCATGTGGGAAGAGTTGGCATTAATCCTTAATTGTTAATGATTTTGCATTAATCATTAGTCCATAGGAACATAGTATTTAACAAAGCCAGGAAGCGCGTCGTATTTATCTGATCATTGTTAGGACTATTCATTTCTCATGGCGACTAAAAAGAAACAGAGATCAGCAAACAAATTAATGAACTTACTGATCCACACTCTTGTCGGTCGCTGACAGCTGCCATTACTAGCTGTCAATCCGCAGGTGATCTGACCATTAGATTTCCAGTACAAAATAACTGGGTTATTCTGACAAGTTCTAATTGTTAGCTTTACTATTAGCCAACGCTGGCCCCTTTAAATCGGATACAACGGTGTTTTACTTGAGGAAATAGTGGTATTTCTATCAGATCCAAGTTACCGCGAAACCACATAGCCACGTGCCACAGATGTAGAAGAAGATGAAGAAGAAGAAGAAGAAGAAGAAGAAGAAAAAAAAAGAAAAGTAAGAGAAAGAGGAAGATTCTAAAGAATCCATGGTAAACAGTGCACTAGAGGTTAAGCAACGTGACTAGAAAAAGCATGTCCTCTTAGAAAGCTTACAATATACCAAAACGTAAAGCACTAATAACACAATGTAACATATGTTTTCTTTATTTGTATGTTTTAACATTTTTATATGTATCTTTTGCTACTGAATTCAAACATAGCATTCGTTTTGGCATAAATCAATAGCTTTTTTAATGTTTTCTTAATTTAATATTTTCGCGTTTTATACACAACCTTTCTCTAAAGCAGTATATTGTAAATATAATTACACAGCATTTAGTACTTTTTCATATATTGAATTGTATTTAGTAAATGCAATGTTAGTTAAAACCAAACAAGCCATAAAACATTGCAATGTAAATGTTTTTATAACTCTTTTCTTAAAATGAGAAGTGCTTTGACGACTAAGATTTTCTAAAGTGCTCACTTTCATCTTTTCTGACAAGAGACCATATATAACCTTCCATCATAGCAGTATCCCATCGTCCTTGATATCTTTCCATTGTTGCCATGTCTTGATGAAATCTCCCACCATGTTCTTCACTGACATAACCCAAGTTTTTGGGGAAGAAATCTAGATGAGAATGAAAAAATGAACCTTTAAAGACATATGACAACCCAGTTTCCTGAAGTTCCCAATACGCTTTGATGCTAGTTGTTTGTAATTAGGATCCTTGTGATTTCCTAAGAATCCACGAACTACATCACGAAATGCACACAAGGCTTCTTTTTCAACTTTTGTCATAGCATTTTCCAGTTTCTCCGACTTCAACATTGCATTTACGTGGGGTCCAACAAATATACCACTTTGATCTTAGCGTCTAATAGCTTTGGAAACATGAGACTAATTTCTTGAAAAGCTTCTCCTCCAAAATCTAAGGCCGTCGCAAACTGTTTTACCAATCCTAGTTAATATGAAGTGGCGGTAATAAGACTTTGTTGAATCTACTGACGGCTGTCTGAGAACATTTTTCATTTCTGGCTGCAGTTCTCTTGGTGGGGCGGCCAATGAACTGTCTCGTAATGATCATCATCAGCTCTGCTGTCCCATAAGCAAAGGAAACGTAAGTAGTTTGCTTATCCTCCTTGCAAGCCGAGCAAGAAGGCAAGCATCTTGAAATCACTACAAACATCACACTTGAATTCAGCATAATTTATTTTGTCAAGAAGTTGTTTGACATTATCATAGTTTTCTTTCTTCTGTACGGAGTGTGCAAAAGGCAGAGATGGGTATTTATTTCCATTGTGGAGCAATACTGCTTTGCGACTCCGTGTTGAGCTATCTATAAACAGTTGCTATTCTACAGGATCATGCGTAAGTCCAAGAGCAGTAAACAAACCAGTAACATCATTACAATAACACGGTCATCACTAATGTCATAGTACATTTCAAATTCTTCATGTCGTTTTCGGTACACATATGTCCTGCAGTCTTCCCCTACTAGATTCCATTCCTTCAGCCTTGACGTAAGAAGTTCAGCATCTGACTTAGTGAGACCTAAATCCCTGGTTAAATCATCTAGCTCACTCTGATTTGGAGAGTGAGGCTCCGAAGTCGTTCTTGGTACAAAAGCTTCCTCCATTTCTTGGCTGCTGCTACTTGCTGACCCCTCAGATAAAATATCCATTGCATGTTCTGTCTGTAAATAAAAAATAACTACATATAGCAACTTAAACAAAGACTTGAATAACATTAGTATTCCATAAATCTGTAGGAAAATGAATGCATTATAAACACTTAATATTCAAGTTAATTAAAAGTAAAGCTTTTGGAGAGTACGATGAGAAGTAAACTTACATTTTCTGGTGCTTGTGGTATTGGCATGCTGTCATTATGTGGGGCATGTGCTCTACATGATGGTATGTTAGGATACTGAAAAGCTTGTCTTCCTTTAACTTTTCTGTACTTAGTCACATCAATCATACAAAAGTAACAGTCATCGTGATAGTTAATCGGTTCTCTCAATACTCTGGGTATGGAAAAAGGCATTGCCCTTCCTGTACCTCTTAGTCATCCTTCTAGAGTAGATTGACAGCTTCCACATATCATATGAGGAGCCAATGATTTGTCCTGGTCACCCATGGGAATTCCGAAATAGAGTCTGTATGCTATCCACAATATGGCCCCTTTCCCGATCTTATGTAATGCCTCCTTTTTTCTAATATAATAACCACACACATAGCAAAATGTATCTGGAGAAATTTTACATCCTCTAGTAGCCATCTTAATAAGAACAGAACTTAGTAATTGATCTGAAAGAGAAAATTAGATATACATTTAGTAGCGGAACATATAGCATTTTTTTATATATGATGACATTGAAAGGCGATGTATTTCTATAACGGTCGATGATACAGAAAGAAATAATAACATTTTGGGAATCAGCAGAGAAAATTGATTTAAAAACAGTAACAAAATACAATAAATAAAACTTTTTATACAAATTGTTAAGTTGTGTAATCTAACAGAAAAGAAGTAAAGTAACACGCCCGTTTCAGTTACTCTTCGATAAACTCGGTATTTAGGTTAGCTTCAAATGAACAGAGATATTAACAAAATCTTTTATTTTATTTGTTTTTAACATATTCATCCGATAGAATTTCATTAGGAATGGTTGAACCTTCTGAACTCTTGAATGGTCCACCAAATAGATTTCTCAGATAAACAATTAATTGTATTCCCAGCTCGCAATTGTAAGCAAATAAATAAAATGCACAAAAAAATGCACTAAAATCTCGAACCTGTTCATAAAATGTTTAGCTATATTTGCATATTTCAAACTGCCGTTCTAAAAGGATTTAAAAATACAAAATAATTAATAATTGGATAAAAATAGTATTTGTAAAATTATTCGAATCAAAGTTTATATGGATTAATTAAGTCTTTTCATGATGTTTAAATCACTAAATGAAAATAAAAGATAAATCGTTTTTAATGTCTACATGCAAATCCATATTTAGGATTGTAAGGATTTTCAAAATAGAATGCACATTTCAATTGATTATATATCACTAATTTCTGAGCAGCGCTAAAAGTCAGCGTTCAATCTCAAGTGAAAGAAATCAAGTAACACAGATTATTGTGTGAAGGTTTTTAGATCAACTGAGCAAGATGATTATTTCCGATTTTTTCGTCTATTCATTTATTGTTTCCTTCAATAAGTCAGATGCTTTACAAGAAACAGGCACGTTTGAACCTGAAAAAATATTCATTCAGCCATCGCTGTGTTGATTTGTGGAACAGATTGCCATCAAGTGTAATTGAAGCCGAAACTGTAAAGATATTTGAGAAGCGGTTGGATAAGTTCTGGATTGACCAAGAAATCAAATTCAATTATAAGGCTGCTGTCATCACTGGACGCATACAAAGATGAAGACAAGGAGCTGGTGCCATAGGACAACTCATGTCCTTCTACCAGAATTCATCTATGTTTCTATGTTTCTATGTTTCTATGTTTATTACTGCAAATAACATCCTTCTTCTTCTTTGCGTGTCTTTGAAGCATGTGGTCATATGACAGTTTACCACTTGTTTTATGCAGTGCTTTGCAAGTGTTGTATTCTGCAAGATCTTTCAAGCTACACCGGTTGGGCAGTGGGGGGAAGACCAGGCATTTACAGATGGTACGGTCAGTTTTGTAGCACCATCTACTCATAGCAATTTTTCATCGCCCCATTCCCGTTCTCACGCTGTTGAATGTTTTTCATTGAAGCCAAGGTGCCTCAGAACCGGGAGAGAGTTACTCAGAAGCAAAGATTCTTATGTCATTATGAGGGGGGGGCATCTTCTAGCCATCTGGTCCGCAGCTGTAGTCTGGTCTCTTCCTGAGATGTTGTTAAGGGTTCGACATACCTGAGGAAGCTTCCCCTTGACTTCTGTTGTTAGACCGTTAATTCACGTCCATTAAGAGGGTGATAGCCTTTGTGATCTCTATTCAGTTGATAATAACATTGATTTGTCTTCAAACATTTTGAATTTACTTTTTCTTCACAGAATGAAACAATAAGTAACATCTATTGTCTCTAAATAATTTATGCACTCGACATTTTGAAAGTTCATCAACATCTTTCTGTTTGTGCATCATCTCTAACGCCAGCAACACGATGTATAAATATTACATTCATATATGCCATATATATTTGATTGATGTCTTACTTTATCATTAAATCATAAAACCTCCACATTTACGTCAACAACAAATCTCAATCCCAAATAGAGTCACTCAAAAATATAATATTGACGTTTTCAGGACCCGTTTAGTCACAAGTTCTTAGATATCATTAACTTTTTTCAGTTTACTGTGACATAATTCTACGATATTATTTTTGCACTCAACTAAAATAATAAGTCTTTTTAATTCTATAGTGTCAGCATTATTATTATTATTATTATTATTATTATTATTATTATTATTATTATTATTATTATTATTATTATTATTATTATTATTATTATTATTATTATTATTATTATTATTATCATTATTCTATATATTAATACGATAGCGTTTGTGGGTCACGCTTACATCAAAAGCTTTGCGCATGCGTGCAGCACCTAAATTTGAAAAAAACATTCAAGTCACCTAATTTCCGTAATATTTTCAAGTATTTCTCTTTGCAGTAAGCGACGTTGAATTTTGACGTCGATTTTTGACGTTAGCCCGACTGGTTTATAGTTCGATCCCAACCAACTTCTAACATTTTTTTCTACATCGAAGGGAGGAGGGGACGACCGGAACACATATTAATACGATAGCGTGTGTGTTATTTTGTATGTCACGCTTACATAAAAAGCAACGACTTTCCGAATCTTTGTATGCTACTCATCAATAGCAGCCAAATTTAATTTAATCTAAAGCATTTACAAAGTAAGGTTGAGTCGTCGAAATATTACCTTCACTAGAAATATTGTATATAAAGGAGGTTTGTAAATTGTTTCATGTATTGTTCATTTTAAAAAAAGTTAATATACGAGTCAAATCTGATCATATTTTATTCAAACAGGTTAGAAACAACATTAGTATTGAAAACATAATTTCGTGTAATTTACACGGGTTCCGCTAGTTATTATTATTATTATTATTATTATTATTATTATTATTATTATTATTATTATTATTATTATTATTATTATTATTATTATTATTATTATTATTATTATTATTATTATTTGTACTCACTAGGAGTTCTCACACAGATCATCGTCAGTGATTGCTCACCGACAACAACCAGTGGTATTTCTTGGAGTCTGAGTGACAACAAGTCTCCCCAAGGTCTCAGCACTCTCTGCACTTTTCCAGTGAGGGTCTGGTTTGTGCTGTCCCTCCTCGGTCTTCTCATCCTCCTCGACCCTCTACAAATATGTTGTCTGGTGTCAGCCTAGGCCGGCACCAGTTAAAAAATAAATAAATAAATAAATGAATAAAATAATATTTCTTTGAATTAATAAAAAAATAAATAAATAAATAAATAAAAATAAATAAATAAATAAATAAACAAATAAAATAAATAAAATAAAAAATAAAAATAAATAAATTAATTAAAAAAAAAAAAAAATTAATTTTTTTTTATTTAAAAAATTTTTTTCTCCCTTCAATTCCCTTTCTTTCTTTTTTTTCCTTTTCTCTTCCCTTATTTAAAAAAAAAATTTTTTTTTAATTCTTTTTAATTTTTGAGGGGTTGGTTGGTGGGGGAGAGGGAGGAGCTTATAGTATTTCTTGTAATTTCTGTTTCTTGGTTCATTTTTGTGTAGTGATAGCTGAGGCCGGTGTAATTTATTGGGGGGAGATTATGAAGTGCTGTTTCTTGCAGTTTCTGTTCCTTGGCTCTTGTTGTGGTGTTCTTCGGGTGGTCTTGTTTTCTCCGTTGTAAATTTCTTGTGACTGGTTAGCCTTTGTAGCTTATGTGTGTTAGTTTCCGCATTCGAGGATTTTCCTTAAGATTGCAGCTGTTTTGATCATTGCCGTCCTTTATATGGTTTCGATAGTCCCTTTGATTCCAATTTCTCCCAATCTTTTCTCCAGGTTTTTGGGGATGATTATTATTATTATTATTATTATTATTATTATTGTTGTTGTTATTGTTGTTGTTGTTGTGTCATACGTGGTTGTGCAATCGCCGCTAAAATATGAAAGAGTGGTTGAATCAACATAGAGTGAGAGGGGAGAGAAACACTTAGATAGATAAAGGTAAGATAGCTGACTTGTTTTGTTAAATATAAATTACGACTAATTAGAAAACCTGTTTCGAACATAACTCAATCCCATAACTAAGTTAACTGTTAACGTGTATTTTGTGTTATTAAAGTCTTAGTAATATCCATGAGGGAAACAAACGTTGATTATCTACATTTATTATAATAATAGATAGTGATATTGGACATCATCTTTTCGGGGATATATTTTAATAATCAGATATCTGTGTTCAACCTGAAAGAAATTTTATAAATTCAACCAAATCGGTGATGAATTTGACAATGAGTCATGAATGTTTTTTACAGTTACAATAAAGGATAATTAAGTGAAGCAAGATTGTATCCTATTTGGCGCTAGAAGTATCGGTTAAGAAATATTTGTAACAGATGTACAAACTATACAAACATTCTTAAATGTTAGATGAATCAAGGGAGGCGCGAGAGCGCTCTATCTCTTAATAGACTTCAAAAACGGTCTATGCTAGAAATCTTATTGATCAATCATAACTCAAAAACCAATAAACCAAATTAGTTACAACTTTGCACACAATTTTTTTTTTATAGGTTCTATAAGTGTGTAGCATTTCAGCATCTATGAGTGTGTAGAATTTCAGCATCATTAGTCAAGGCAACCCAGATATCCAGAAAGGTCAGGCATGAGTTTGTGTTATCCGTGTGTACGTACGTATGTGCAACTCTGTATCTACTCAACTATTTGATGGATTCAGCTGATCTTTGGCAGAGATAGAGGTTCTAGGGTCTAGTTGATGGCATTTAAATTTCAGTTTACCATATACCTTAGTTTTCTAGAAAATTTCAAAAAACTTTTAAAATGACCATTGTATTGAGTCATAGCCTTTACAAAAGTAGTGACATCCCATGAAAAATGCCAGTATACTGAAATCATATGCCTTTAATAGGGTTAAGATGAAAATTCATATACACTAAATGTACAAAAGCTAGGAAATTCCCAAATTTTTACACTTTTATTGTCATTAAGGGTATGCGAGCACAACAGGGCTATGTATTTTACTGGTAGGAATTTTCTTCAGCGCACCTCACACACTACATCCACTCATGCATAGAGATTTATACTGTAGTTATGTGATAATTGAATGGTTTGGTTGATATGTAGTCATACCCTTAATTAATGACAATAAAAGTGTAACAATTTGGGAATTTACTTGCTTTTGTACATTTAGTGTAAATGAATTTTCATCTTAACCCTATTAAGGGCATATGATTTCAGTATACTGCCATTTATCATGGAATATATGTATACTTATTCAGGCGTCTAATGTAAAATCTAGTGAAAATTGTTTTGATAAGCACAGGTAAATGTACATATAGAATTAGTGGAATGTGTCCATTGATTTAAATGGCAAAGACTAAAGGCAGATATGCAATTCAAAAGGAATACATTTATTATTTCATGAATTTCTTTAATCTAGTAGCTTACAAATATATTTTTAAAATTTTTCTCTTGACATTTTATGAAGCGGTTAAACTGTTGTTTTTTTTTTTATTATTTAGCCCAAAACTTCTTTGTTCCATAAAACGGTGAAAGTGTTTGAATTTAGTCAAAAAAGATAGCGGAGATTACGTGACAATTTCAAATTAGCTGAATTCAGCTCGGATAACTTGAAATGTTTCATTTTCATGCAAGGACTTGTATCAGGGAAAAGACGTAGAAATCAGACGTATGGTTCTAAATAAGTTAGAAAGTGAACTAAATTTAACATTACAGAAATTAGTCTATAACTGCCAGAGATGTGTATGTTTTAAACAAGATTCTACAGATATTGAAGAGTCGGGCATTGCGCACATAAGAAAGGTATGTAAAAAATGACAATTCAACTCTCTTTCAAAAACAACTCAAAACAAAAAGAGATTATTTTCACGCTCCTACAAAAAAAATATAAGCTATTTTAATGAATGATACGATAGGTGACAGTGGTTAAGTGAAGACCTGGGTGTTCCAAGTTCGAATCCGTTAGGTTCCACAGTGTTACTTTCACTTAGGGATATTGGTAACTTCTCGTGGTCCTTCCCGTAAGTACCCGATGTCTCTCCAGAAAGAGTTATAACTATAAAACATCGGGGAAACGTATGCCAACATCAGAATCATCTGATTCACACGAACGAAGAAGATTAATGATACGAAACTTTAACAACACAGTTTGCTTTTGCTTGCTCGTTTGCGGTTATTGAAACCTTTTGAATTATTTCATGTCGACATACGATGTAAAAGATTCAGTGTAAACGATTAATTAAAGACAATTGCTATTTCAATCATAAAATGGGTGAGACGAAGTGTTCATACCATTTTGAAAATAGTATCACAGTGGAAATTAACCAATATATCCGACTTGATTTGAACTCGGCTTAGCTGATTTCGTGATACGCGTAGATACCCTTACACTACACGTACCCGACAAACAAAACGGACAGCATTCTATTGTTTTCAGAAAATGTTTCGTCGCTTTGTGAAACTCGATCAAATGCAGCGAATTAATATGAGAAACGGTTTTATGGAAGATAAGTTGTTGTTGATCTACTTAATGTGTTTCATAATATCTTTATCAGTCCTATTTAATTGTTTGAAAGATTTTCGGGATTGAATAACATTAATGCAATTTGCGTGGTGTAATAGTTAAAACCAGGAATTTGGGCCCGCAGGCTCGGTTCGAGTTCTGTCAGGGCCATTGCATCACTGTTTCTAATAACCTTGGGAAAGGTACAGCGTTCATATATCCTCCCTCTAACTATGGATTAAATAGTATGATAGACTAGACTTCCAACTAGTCGAGGAAAAATAAAACTCAGTAATTTAAACAGTTTTTTTCTCTGTTAATCCAGGCATTTTTTCCAGTCGGCCTGTACTCCTTGCCACCGGACTTAAACAATAAAAGTTCAGGGTAGGTGAAGATAGAGATTACACAAGCCTTGCTCCAGTATATAGACTACATCCATGCATATCTATATGATTTAATAGTAATACAGCAATTTTGAAATTATTATTTCAAAGGTATTTGAGTCGTACTTATTATTTCAGAACGATTGTTGAACGCTAAAATATATTTAGTTCAGACGAAAACTTAGATTAACACAACAAATATGTTCTGCAATTTTGATGCGCGATTTCTAAGATCATTAACATCTTAAACAGCTGAACCTTAAGATGTCCTATTATGGAATAAATCGACGAGAAAATCGATATAGATAAAAAAGATTATAAAGTGTCTATCTGTCATTGTTTATTCTTTTACAAGAACACTTGTTTCTCTAACAGATTGGAAACACGACATTATTCTTAGCCTTTCCACCTGGATAAAAGGCAGGCAGGTGGATTTCAAGAACACGTTTGACACAACTTCTGAAAAGAACCACAAATAAAAAGTATGACACCCCCCCCCTCCTCTATAAAGTAATCGGACTGGTCTTATATGTGGTATTTCATCTATGAAAGACCAAAGAAGGAGAGGATTGTGTTATCATCTAACATTATGGTTTAGCAGATTGTTTACACGTTGTCTTTTTTGGGTCGTTCAGATATGAGCACCAAGGAACGAACAGAGTAACGGATACAAAGTAGACCGCCATATTGGAACAACTTCCTTATTTATTTTAGCTTGCTATGTCTGTTTGCTTTTCATCAAGCTTAAAGGTATCACGAGCAAGTTAGTTTACAACAGTTTATTTTACCTTCACCAAGGAGGTTATGTTTTCGGTCGAGTTAGTTTGTTAGTTTGCAACTATTGTTGTTTGTTTGTATACAGCCTAGCGTAGATATAGCTTAACCAATCGTCACCAAACTTGGTCGAAATATCCCTCATAGTCTAACTTATAACTGATTAATTTTATGTAGGTAAAATGTCGAGGGCAAGATAACGACAAAGGTTAAAGTAACAATTCCGGGGATAACTTTTGTTCTGTTAATCGTAGAAACTTGCTACTTCACCAATAGTGTATTTAATAAAGTCCTGCAACTCATATTACATTGGAATCGACATTCTGCTTTGATCTTAGCAAGTTCGATTAAGGTAGAATTTTGACAGATTTCAACTTCCGATTTTTCCGAGTTTGTTGTATGTATCGGATGCTCTTTGAAAATAGAAATCATCACGCACAATTTCAGCCTCATCAGAGTAATTATTGTTGACTTATCAACGTTTTCAATGGCATATCTGCGCGAATACCTCATACAATATGGAGCAGTAAGGCCCATATAAGACTTTAGTCTACCTTGTTGTTATGTATATGTTATAGATTATTTCTAAGCGCATTTTTTCATATGGATCTAATGTTACTTCTTGTATAGTAGTTTATCTACCGGTTGCTATTTTCATCAGGAAAGGTCTGTGCCATTTTATAATAAACATGATTCGAATAATTATGAAGTAAAGTTAGATTTGTATCACAAACCATTATAAATAATTACCTTTATTTTCTTTATGCAAATTTAGATGCTTTATATTTCAATATAAATAAATCATGGCAGCTCCCACGTTAAGATAGACATTTTAAAACACAATAAATGTTTGTAAATTTCTCATTCTTAAATTTATCGACTGCAAAATATTTTAGTCGTGAACTAATAATGACCAATAATATTTCTCATGGCAGAAATATAAGCGATAAAATAAATGCTATTTCTAAGATAGTGTTAAAACTATGAAATGTTAACGACATTCTCCAAATCAGGTGTGCGTTCAATGGCTTAAATATCACTCATTAGAATTTGACGAAACAAAATAATTTATTTGAACTAAACTAATATGGAAAGACTTTATTAAAGAAAACAAATCAGAATTAGATGCAAAAGAAAAAAGGTTTAATCGAGTGTTAAGTGAAATTTTAAATCAGCAACATGACACTAATCATCTATTTTCATACCTCACATACAGACGAAATCGCATTGATTGTCTTTTCACATATATCCTACTAATTATATATAGTATGTTATTTGAAATGAATTTTCTTTGAAGTTGAAACTATCTAGAATTTCATAGTCGTTTTATATTCAACGATTTTCTTAACAAAAATGCAGTTTTTCTATAGAAGAAGAAAGACTGACCTAACTATTTACATGCATTTATGTTTTACTATATGACTTGTGTTTTATTTTCAAAAGCCGAGAAACATATGTTCGTAATTTATTGTTATTGTTTGTAATAATATCTGTATTACAGCTAATAGTGATGAGCTTGAGAGAGTAAACTCTCTTACATACATTATGTCACCTCATATTTTTTATGGATGTATACATAAACTCTCTTACATACATTATGTCCCTTCATATTTTTTATGGACGTATACATATATATATATATATATGTATGTATATATATATATATATATATATATATATATATATGGAAACTTTGTTGAAAATAGCAAAATTCGTCTGTTTAATTAAACCTTTTCTTAATTTTACATTTTTCTGATGGTCCTTTTTTTATTAAAATAAATAAAATAATAAATGTACCATAGGTTTCACGAACGTTTTCGATTCTTCGTCGAATCAGCGAATCATCGCGAAGCATATGAATAAAATAATCTGGAGAAAGAAGATATTTTCAAAACGATGGCGGAGAAACGCGCAAAGAACGTTTTCGCATTGTTCCATGAAATACGTTGGCGATTTAAACTCAGCGACGCCGAAGTGGTATAACTGAATAAAATAGCATTACGTTAAGCATTTGAAAAGGTTGCCACTGGGTTCATATGTGATGCTATTAATTGTAGGTTGTTGTGCCTTTATGTAGATATGTTCCAGTATTTTTCATTTTTTTAAATTGATTTCGGAATGTATTATTTTAGTGTTATCAACTATAATGTGTCTTAGACCAGAGGGAAGGCAGTTATGTTGTTGCAGATATTGGAAAATTCAGCTACAGTTTATAAGATGCATGGTGAGGCGGCGGGATAGGGTAGCGGTTGTAAAACCAATGTAACTATTAGCTATATATATATATATATATATATATATATATATATATATATATATATATATATATATATATATAGTTTTGAAAGGTTCATACTTTTTTTAGCATCTAAATGAAATTTAGTAAAAAAGGAGTGTGGTAAATGAACTACCATCAAAGCTTGTAATAAATGCAATATTTATTTTATTTAAAGGAAAAGACAAAATCGAAACCGATTTAAAAAAAAAATTTTTTCTATAAACTGTCATTTTTTTATAAAGTTTATAGTTATACATATATTTCGCTAATAATATTAGCCTCATAAGTGTGTTTGAAATTCCGATGTAATTGGGAAAACAGCTTCAGTTGGTGTGAGCCGGCGAGTGAGATGTCGTTTGTTTATTTTTGTTTTTTTTACACTCTCGTATGAAAACACGCCAAGCACGTGGACTGTTATAGTTTTGAAAGGTTCATACTTTTTTAAGCATCTGAATGAAATTTAATAAAAAAGTAGTGTGGTAAATGAACTACTATCAAATCTTGTAATAGATGCAATATTAATTTTATTTAAAAGAAAAGACAAAATCAAAACCGATTTAAAAAAAAAAATTTCTATAAACTATCATTTCTTTTAATAGTTTATAGTTATACATATATTTCGCTAATAATATTTTCAAAAATCGGTTTCGATTTTGTCTTTTTAAATAAAATAAATATTGCATCTATTACAAGCTTTGATGGTAGTTCATTTACCACACTCCTTTTTTACTAAATTTCATTCAGATGCTTAAAAAAAGTATGAACCTTTCAAAACTATAACAGTCTACGTGCTTGGCGTGTTTTCATACGATAGTGGAAAAAAAACAAACGACATCTCACTCGCCGGCTCACACCAACTGGAGCTGGTTGCCTAATTACATCGGAATTTCAAACACACTGATGAGGCTAATATTATTAGCGAAATATATGTATAACTATAAAAAAATGACAGTTTATAGAAAAAAAAATCGGTTTCGATTTTGTCTTTTCTTTTAAATAAAATAAATATTGCACCTATTACAAGCTTTGATGGTAGTTCATTTACCACGCTCCTTTTTTACTAAATTTCATTCAGATGCTTAAAAAAGTATGAACGTTTCAAAACTATAACAGTCCACGTGCTTGGCGTGTTTTCATACGAGAGTGGAAAAAAAACAAACGACATCTCACTCGCCGGCTCACACCAACTGAAGCTGGTTTCCCAATTACATCGGAATTTCAAACACACTGATGAGGCTAATATTATTAGCGAAATATATGTATAACTATAAACTATAAAAAAATGACAGTTTATAGAAAAATAAATCGGTTTCGGTTTTGTCTTTTCTTTTAAATAAAATAAATATTGCTTGTTCTGTGGTGGTTATGCAAGAGCCTTGCCTCAGCATTCGACCAACTGACCATTCCTTTATTGTAAATTGTACTTATTTTGTACCTATTTTTTATGCAATGTCAGGAATTAATGTGACAATTGTTACCTTGAAAAAAGCTACTTAGTCTGTTTTTGAACCTTTTATATTCATATTTGTATAAGAAATAAAAAACATGAAAACGATGTGAGGGGCTAGTCATTTTCTGGTGTTAGTTCATTATTAAGCATATAGCTACGTACTATTACAATTTAAAACAAAGAAAATGTAAAGTTGGCTTGGGGTTGGCCCTGTGTGCGTTTTCATGCAAAGAATACTTTTTATTTCTAACTTAATAAAGGTTTTTCTCAGGAAAAAGGTTTATTTTTGTCAGTAATTGTCAGGAATAATGAACATACTTGCCAGGAAATGTCAGGAATTTTATGTCTCGAAATTTTAATATTGTTAAGTTGGAGTTTAAAGATAGCGCCCGTTAACTTCTTTCAACAAGGCTAATTTTGGTTAACTTTTTTATCTGAAAGAGAAGTTATTCATGTCCAATATCCAAGTTAAAATAAAAACCTTTGTTAGCGATTTGTTTGAGGTTCAGCCACATTTTGACTGAAATAAGTGGGCTTAAAGATTTTTAAAAAATGTAGCGGTCAGCTTATCTGGATGAAACCGCAGTACGTTTTCTGAATTATGTAACATATAGTTTTCAAATAAATTATATATATATATATATATATATATATATATATATATATACTTATCCACGGACATGTTTTCCTCCGTTACTGCGGCTCATCAGCTTGACTGACTATGACAGGATTCGAAACTACGACCACAGAGACTGTAATCAAGTGTTTTACCAGGAAGCCACAAAGGACTTACCTGAAATACGGGATTATTTATCGCTTATAAATGTTTTCGTTATTTAAACAATAGTACTTGTTAAGGTCAACCCTCCTACATACATTATGTCACAACATATTTCATAGACGAATATATTGATAGATATATAATATATGTATATTTATTTATAGATAAAAATTATCTATGGACATGTGTTTTACAGTTATTGCGGCTCCTTAGCGTGGCTGACTATAACAGGATTCGAAACCACGTCCACAAAGACCATGCTGATGAACTACAGTAACGGCGAAACAAGTCCTGCAATATCTAGATTATCAGTGAATCTATTGATCGGGGTTTCGTTTCTTAGGGCGATAATGATATATATATATATATATATATATATATATATATATATATATATATATATATCAAAAGCCTTTCGATAGATATGGGCACAAACGTTACTCCATAAACTTGCTAGCTATCAAATATAAGATAATGTCCTTTCAAACATCAAATAATTACTCTCGGATAGGTCTATAAAAGTAGTTATTGACGAGCGAAAGTCCGAAGAAAACATCATCAATACCGGCGTGCGTGAAGAATCCATTCTGGGTCCAACCCTTTTCCTGTTCTTTATAAATGATCTTCTAATGTATTTTCTGAAATTATTCATTGAAATCTGTTCAGATGACACGAATATCTATGACAGATCTTCAAAGAGCATTGAGGATGAGGATTTCCCCGACTTAGAGCACGTGGTGCAATTGAGTAAAAAAGGGCATGTAATTTTAACGCTTCTCTCTTTGTCTACCTATTTGAAATTAATGGCTCTCTCCGCGAGAAAGCCCCTTTTTTGATTAGCTTCTATAACTTTCACCCTTGACCTGAGATGAAAGACTTAAATCAAATATGTTGCTAAGGTTGCTGGTTAAATGGGTAGATCATTCTATCGCCCTAGAAAGTACCTTACTCTACCTGTATAAGAGCCAGATACGTCGTCAGATGAAGTACTGCTGTCATATATGACGAGGTGTCGCACGAAGCACCCTCTCTTGTCCAGATAGAGTACAGAATGAACTTCGCAATGTAGGGTGATCTTTTCTCTTCTCTGCAGCATCTTTCAGACAAAATGATGTTACTAGTATCTCTCTACTTTATCTCTGTGTTTTTGGTAGGTGCTCGATTGTGTCCCAACAACTGGTCCGCCATGTAAAACATTCACAGTATGATCTGTATTTATATGGTGTAAAATAACCAAGCTAGTGAGTCTGTATGCGTAGAAAAGATATGCAATGTGTCTGATATGTCTGATGTAGAAGATGTTTATGACTATCTGCTGAAAAGGCCAATAGTTTACGTTGTTGACTTGGGCGAGGCTTGTTCATACGAGGCATTTGGTTCTGAAGTTGCATATAGATGCATTCATACTGGACCAATATACAGAGTCATTGGCACGGGCTTTCACGCCAACAACTTTCTGGTGAGGTGAGTGTAAACCGGAAGTTTAGTGTTATTTTCAGTTTATTCACCAATATTTTCAACGGCTGAAGATAGGATAAAAATTAAACTTTTTTCAATGCTGACGACGAGGTCAAGATCAGAACTCTAATGAAAACAAATATTGAAAAAGGGAACACTAAAATAGACTTCGACGCCAATTTTTAATTCTCCATGAATAAGAGACGTTTTACCAAATATTACAAATATATTGATAACTATTGACATATGAGTTATTTCGTTATGTTAAACATAATCAAGGAAGCTTCAATTCTACTTTTAATATACTTTCGGAAACTTCGATAAAATATTTTCAGATTTTTTGTAAACTACTATTTGAAGAAATGTATTAATCTGCTGGCATTTTTGTAAACTACTATTTGAAGAAATGTATTAATCTGCTGGCATTTTTGTAAACTACTATTTGAAGAAATGTATTAATCTGCTGGCATTTTTGTAAACTACTATTTGAAGAAATGTATTAATCTGCTGGCATTTTTGTAAACTACTATTTGAAGAAATGTATTAATCTGCTAGCATTTTTGTAAACTACTATTTGAAGAAATGTATTAATCTGCTGGCATTTTTGTAAACTACTATTTGAAGAAATGTATTAATCTGCTAGCATTTTTGTAAACTACTATTTGAAGAAATGTATTAATCTGCTGGCATTTTCGTAAACTACTATTTGAAGAAATGTATTAATCTGCTGGCATTTTTGTAAACTACTATTTGAAGAAATGTATCAATCTGCTGGCATTTTTGTAAACTACTATTTGAAGAAATGTATTAATCTGCTGGCATTTTTGTAAACTACTATTTGAAGAAATGTATTAATCTGCTGGCATTTTTGTAAACTACTATTTGAAGAAATGTATTAATCTGCTGGCATTTTTGTAAACTACTATTTGAAGAAATGTATTAATCTGCTAGCATTTTTGTAAACTACTATTTGAAGAAATGTATTAATCTGCTGGCATTTTCGTAAACTACTATTTGAAGAAATGTATTAATCTGCTGGCATTTTTGTATACTACTATTTATGAACCCTTTCAATGTAACATCGCATCCCAAATGGAAATTGAACGAAAGTGTTTTTCTTTGAGTTGATAACTATAAATTTTAACAATCAAGAACTATTAATCTTCTATTTTGCCTCTTCATGATGAAAATCTTCAAAATAACTGCAACATGAAAAGAATAGTTCCCGTCGATAATTGCAGACAGAAATAACAATTTGTTTGTTATATCATTAATTCCACTATTTTCATATGTTTTATAGACACTAGACTTGCATCTTTTCGCTAAATGACAACATTTACATGCATGCATTAAGAGAGAAAGGATAATCTAAGTAACTATTTGAAATAGAAATATAAAACGCTTTTTAAATTGAAAATAATTGTTTTCAAAGATAATGTTTAGTTTTAGCATTTTAGTTTGTTTTATTATATTAGATTCTAAATTTCGCGCTACAAGATACAGAAATCCTCTGAGTCAAATTAAACGTCAAAAAATAAAAGTTAGTTTATTAAAAAGAACATGTCATAGGTATAATTTTTTAGGAACGTAAGTAATAAAAAATTATATTTTTACATGAAGTATCGCCCGCCCCGCCATGTATGACGACATTCCATTTGTTGATCAAGTGATTCTAAAAAGAGAACCTGGTCCGTTCACAATGTATCGTTTTATCCCATCACTGCAGGTCAATAATCTCAACAGTTGATGTACACCATTCGTGGTTTTTACTACAATAAAATTCCATTAATAAAAGAAATATATTTGAACTTAATTGATGTCATAAATAAACTAATCAATTAAAAAAACGGAAATGGCATGAAAAATATGTTTACATTGCTTTATTGATTTACTAAGTGTTTGGTCTCATTTAATAAGTCATTGGCAGATTTCGTAAGTGAATATTGATTTGCTGTCACTCAAACTTGTATTTGAACGAAACGAAACAAACCAGCATTACATTTCTATTCCTTTCTGAATCCAACTTCAATACAAATGTGTATCTATTTTCTTCTGCGTGTATTTTTCTTTCATCTATTTCCGGGAGTTCACATCATTGATCTAGTGGATTTCCTCCTAGACTACGGAATCGGTTCAGTCACGAACTAATATTGTTAAGAACTGCAATCCCTGTGGAAATACATCGGATACAATGGATCGATTATAATCAGCGAGAAGAATACCCGTCAAAAGACGTTAAACTTATTCCCCGAACATAAAGGTTTTGCACCACTTTAACGCCCCTGATGAAGCTTCATATCAAGATATAATGATACTAAACTTAATGTATAGAATCCTTACTTCAACTTTTATCGAAATCCATTGTTGTGATTCTAGAAAATATATAAAGTGTAACGCTTACGATTAAGGGGGTTTAAGAAGAAAGTAAAATTTAGGGAATGTTGTTTAGTTAGTGTGTATTGACTATAGATCAAATCAATGAAAATCTTATATTGTTGAGTTTTCTAAATGTGGGAGGAGGGCGTCGTGACTATATTATGTATCCAAAATGTTTTAAAATACTTTGAGAGTTTGGATATATTAATTAATTTATGTCTAAACCTATTGTTAAAAGTTTACAAAAAATGAGATATCTGAATTTTCACTAAGCGCTCCCAACCTTTTTCAGCCCTTTCATTAAATTATATTAAGCTAAATATAGCTGACACTCGAATTCATCGATACAAAATGATCGGTTAATTAGTTTAGGATTGATTTTTGTAAATACAAATATATAAACGTATACACATAGCTAATTTTCTAAAGATAGAGATATGGTCACATGACATCAAGCAACGTCAAAAGAATTGATATATGGTAATACTTACAAATTGATCCAAACTTTGATCTTCCCGTCTATTTATTTATTCTTTCTCATATAATTATTCGATGATGAATAGAAAAAAAGACATGTCGGGAAATATGAACAGGTAAAATCGGAAATCTAAATATAATTATGTTCTTAAACAAGATGGAATCTTAAAAAGTAAATCACTTAATATATTGAAATAATTCATACATTTAAAAAAATGAATATAAGAAATTCGAATACAACATTACTTTAATTCATTTCTTTTATAAAGACATAACTACGTTCGATTAACAAAATAATCTTCAGTTTCTGCTGAGGCACAAGTAAAAGATACATCATCCAATTATCTTGCAGATTTTACTACCAGTCTCCTAGATTTCGGTTAAATTAACATTTTCTGATAGAATGTCCTTTGAAACCAGATGGACATTAAGACAGTTTTATTTAAATATTAATTCGTAGATGCTGGGTCGAATAGTTATCATAACTGATCCGAACTATTTTGGTCGGTTGATTGTTGGGGTTTATTGTATGTTGATTGGGTTTATTGTATGTTGTTGAGGCTTATTGTATGTTGTTGGGCCATTTTATGCCAAAATCGTATATGTATGTTTTTTATGCGGTTTGTCTGATGATGATTTTCTTCTATACTTATATATTCTGTAAGCAAATAGTCTGTAAACGATAGTTCTATTTAACCCATAAGCTGAAACCATGACAGCTACTATCACTCCTGCCACAGTTAACCTAAGAGTAGTTGTAAAAAAAGGCTCCAAACTCCCACTAGCCCCTAAAGTGGAGCCTACGTAATGTGTAAGCTGTTGTGCTATACTCAAATTGGTTTTGAGATGAGACGTTGGGTCAATACGGTAGAAAGAAATGAGGAACTAATGATAACTAAGAAGGAACTCTGCAAAACCAAAAGCTCCACAAATTGAGCCTCACAACCAAATTCACCTTAAGGTTATACCTAGGACATATCGGAAAAGTAGATGAGATTATTGGAGTATGAATAATTTCGAATTAGCCGAGTTACCAGGCGTTGTCTGTGTATTATTAAAATAAAATAACACTAGTAATATATAGATTCGAGATGAACATTATTAATCCTGATATGTTCTCCATTTCATTAAACTAAGAATTTTTTCTTGTTTATCACATCAAATTACAGTCAATGGGAGTTTAAGCTTTCGTCAAAGAAAATCCTAAGAAATCAGTTAAATTTGAAAGAATTTGTGTGGGGAATAAGAATATTTCCTTTCTTTAATTACCACTAACCACTATCAGTTAGATACTCTATATCACGATTAGCAAAAATAATTTTCTTGCCTTCTTTTGTTTTCTTTATCCAATTTATTCATTTCAATTTTCAGAGTAGACACTTTGTCTATGTTTAATACAACACTCGCATTGGTTTGTTCTCTGAAAATATTATAGTTGAATAAGGTTTACTGACGTGGACTATGGCATTGGCAAGCCATTTTTTATCAATTTCGTTCATTTATGAAATATAACTTTCGAAGGTATGAACCCACGATTTTTCTTTCCACCTATTGGTTTTACATATGCATTTATAATAGAATACACAGACGCAAATATAAGAAAACATTAAAAAACATATAAAATTTGAATGGGGCACATTAAGTTTGTAACGTTTAAATATGTTACCCATAGCTTGAGAGAAAACTGTGGACCCATATCTTTTTCAAAGGTATTAAAGCATAAATGGCCAGGGTTTTAACTCGGAATTGCCGATTTGTAGACGACACCGGTAACCATTAGCTCAATCTCTTATACACCCCCTCCAATAAACGGTTGAGGGATTCACGTTCAATAAAATATCTTCATTAATCTATATTTCTGATGTCAACCAATGTCATTATCCTAATAACGGTTATTAGACATTTTTATAAATAATATTTAATTTCTTTTAAGGATTATATTAATAGATTTGTCAACTCCAATAATAAAGGCTGTCTTAATATCCTTTACCAAATTAATTCTATGATAAATATTTTTCGAATTCCATCTATGTAATCTATTACTGTCATATTATGTCAAACAATATATGATTTATACATTAATATTTACGTCAGATGTTCTGTATACATGAGAAATCGTGTCATTTTCCAGAATTATGTGATTAATCATCAATAATTTACCCAGGAACATTAACAATGAGTTAAGCCATGCCCACTTAGATCTAAAGGCCTGTTCGACCGAACGTGATGTTTAGTAGATCCAATATTCGTCATATTTTATGCATTTCTACTTTGATGTGATCTTTAGATTATTGGATTTTTTCGCAAGAGACTCTTCCCCTAGAGAAATCTTTGGGTCAAATTATAAAAGCAAATATCTGAATGGACTACACTTCTAAAGTTCTTGTTTCTTCACTGAAAGATAAAGATTTATTTGAGAGATGAAAGCGTGAAAACAAAAGGAGACATTTAACCCAAACAAACATAGCAATGAAGTAAGTATTTGTTTTATTTTTAAACGGAAGTTATTTACTTATATCTTAATCGTTAAATTAATTTCGTGTTATTATAATTCAAAAGACTCAAAGAAAGTAAGAATGCCGTGGCAACCTATAATTTCGTACTCTTATATAGAACGATCGCGTTTCCGTGACTTCGCGTCGTCAACGTTCGGACTGGTCTCGGAAGCGCCCGAGACTTGACGAAACTATTAACCAATCAAGTTGCAGCAGGCATTAGACAATCAGGTTGCAGCAAGCAGACGATAACTTTTGGAAGAAATTAATTTCTACAATATGCTGCGCGTTAAATAAATTTAATTTCTACGATCTGTGTCTGCGCGTCGAATCTCCGGAAAGACTCATTGAGTTCTGCCAGCAACGATCACTTCTAGCAAAAGACTAACCCTAACACTTAACTCTAACCCTAAACTCTAACCCAGAAAAACTTTGAAAAGAAAATTGAAAAATAATTGCTTGAAAACCGCTGTTTCGTTGTTTGGTATATATCAAAAAAATTTCGAACATTTTTCGTTGCATAGAAAACATTTTATTTAAAAACTTTTTTTAACAATGGTTCCTTTGACAAAAAACATAAATATCTAATTAATAACAGTTGTTTAGCTATGGTTTTTTCATTCCTTATTTTTACTTTTATTTTCTTCGTCTAACTTTTGTTATTTGCAAGTTTTCTTTAATTTATCGCCTGACAGTCTTCAATTTATGATCTGGCATTCTTCGGTTTGTCAATTCTTAGGCGCTTCCGAGACCTACACGAACGTTGACGATGCGAAATCACGAAAACACCGGTCGTTCTCTATATAAGTACCGATATTTTTAAAAATTATATTTCAAAAGTTAAATTTCGTAAAACAACCTAATTTGTATTATTCAGACTACTATTGTCAACTTCGTTTAATATTAAGAACATTTATACCGATTTAACCTCCAGCCATATTCAGATGCATCTTTCCGAACTTGAAACCCTTCTAGTCTTACTTGATGATCTTTATGTCGAAGTCAGAAACATATACGAAATGTATTTAATCCACGGAAGTCGATGGTTCTCATTCTGTCAGCCATAACCAAATAAATAGTGTTAATTTATATTATTTTGTATTATTATCACTTGGAGTAAAAATTGCACATTCAACCTAAATAAAACTGTCACTTAAAACTGAGTGTTAATCAACGTTTTCAAGAATTACGTCATTGTTTTCTTTTATGGTGATTGTTTTAGACAAGGCATGAAGCCACTTGATGTAAGCAGCTATAAGAAATACTACTTCAAGGTCAAAAACTAGTCAACGATAAGAGTTAGATGGATAGAAAGCAGCAGTTTTCCCCCTTTGCTAGAAACATCGTTCATGGAATGTAAAGACTAAAGGACAAAGTAAGAGAAGCGAGAGTTACGAGGCTGACTAAAGTTTATGTGGGCAATTCGAATATGATTTAGGGGAGCCTGCAACTTAATTGTCTCTTGATATTTAGAAATAGTGAATATGACATTACTTATCAGACAATTCATATTAACAAATTATCAATCCTTATCTTACACATTTTAAACATAAAACTTATTTGTTGTGCTGTGCGTTGATCGAACACAAAACCAATACATTTTTATTGCATAAATCAATATTATTGCATAATATAATATTGATTTTTTTGTCTAAAATAGAGATACAATTGAAAGAAAAGAAAAAAAGATTTGTAATTACAGGGTTCTTGAGAAAAGATTGATACTTTTTAGAAATGAAAGAAAAACGTCATATTTTGGCTAATAATTAACGTATTCTGAAAATTCAAAGTGCACTTCTTCAGAGAATATATTGCCCAGTTGATCCGGGGGAATCGGCCTCGACTTTCACTACAACCTCGAAGCGGAACCACAACCTGAAAAAACACGACCTTCACGATTTATCTCGAGAGACGCTTGAACACCAGGTTGATCTTGGCAATAAGCTCGTGGTTGGTGTCTTTCTCAATTGCGCCCCACACATAATAGCCTCATGGGTTGCAATCAGACGTGTTGGGGGAGATTTCGAAGTTCTCACGTTGCAACTTCTGAGTTTTCCTGGGGTATGTGAGACGGGGCTGAGTCCTGCTCCTTAACCTATTCTTCCCACTTCCATCGCTTGACAAAAATCGACAGCAGCTTTATATAGCCATCTGAATTGAAGCAGAGGCTCTTTTTGAAGATATGTGGCGGCATAACATGGCTCTGAGTAGACCCACACCCAAAGAACATCACAGATTAAGGGAACTTGGTGTCATTCTGTGTGTTGTGTGACTAGTTTTGAGAAGAAGCAGAGCATCCTCAGTTAGTCCGGTTGTTTGACCTTGTTGAGGAGTTTCTTGAGTTTCGTAAGACGGTTTTGGGGGCCTTGGCAGTTCGTGGTTGGCCCTCGCGACTCTCGCAGGGGGCGTAACGAACATTCTCGTTCAGCCTTTTGTTTATTGCCGCTCATCTTTGCAACTTCTCAGCAAATTTCATTGTACGAATACAGTTTTAGAAAGCCTGCTATAATCTTTCCGGAGAGCTACTGTTTTTCCATCTCTGTAATAATTTTCCAGCTCACATATCACCACCTTAACATTATTCAAGGAGGACTGATTTGTAGCTAAGTTTCCTGAATTTAAAAATCCAACATGAGTCTTCTAATATTCCTGTGCTTTTAAGTCGGTCATGATCTCCAGCTCTCAAACCCACCAATAGTATACGGAAACATCTATCCGTTGCATTTTACCGCTGTTAGAAACTTCAAATTGTCCTGAAATAAAAGAATTAGAAATATTAAATTTCCTTTCGAACACCGCATAAAACTTTACTTTTTCCAAAAATGTTTAAACTTTTTAATGTCTAAATATTTTAAGTAAAAATATATAATTAAGAAATAGATAAATATTTGATTATCGAAAATAATTTTCTATTTAGTTCTCAAATAAAATAGTATTGAATGTATTTGTATTAATCTGACTGATGACAAAAAACTGATGACAACAAATGTAATTCGATAGAAACTTCTATGAAACTCTTCATTTCATTGAATCCTCTAAATCAGATAAAATTTGCATATTTTAGCAACTCATTAACTTTTTCATATTTACATGAGGCGATGGTTACAGTATTGAAAAAACATGAAAATTTGTCTAGAGTTCTTTAAATGTCTTATCAGATATTTTTGTGACGAGAATAATTATACTATAACGAATAACAACTTAAGCAAAATTACAGAAGAAAACTTCAAAAATTCAAATAAATTTTCTATAAGAAATTTTCTGCACTTCGTAATATAGATTGTATTTCTTGTTTGCAATTAATTATATTTTGTTTGAATTATATATTTTATTTCATCGTTTCATAAAGTGATCAATTATTTTAAAAGTTTTTATGTATTCAATGATTGTTGGTTTGTTTCCTAATTCACACTTCAGTGGTATAAATATTTTTATTTATAGAAACATTATAAGGCTACACATTTGCAAAACATATTTCAGTCATAGTTATGAGGTAGCCAGACCTCTTGAAGACAACGTATTTTCTTTACAGCTTTATTTAATGGAATAAGACAAAATAACTGTCTGAAATTGAACACGTAATCAACTCATAAAGACGCATTCAGATCACCTAAAATAGTATTAACCGTTAAGTTTATTTGTTTATTCATTCATCAATTTATTTATTTTCATTATTTTATTTTTGTTTCTTGTGTCAAAGGGGAGCTTAACCAAAATTATTAAGTCAGGGTTGAAACCAGAAAGACATACATGGTTTAAACTTCAATATCCAGTCGCCTGTAGAGCTGACATGTAGGAAAACAGAAATTCATCTTGCGAACCCACAAATCACGCACATAAAACACATACAGACACGGATACACAACACTAAAATTTTCCCTTTTTTCGCAGCGCTTACCATAGTGCTACGCTTATTGGTAGGGATATCAACAGCTACTGGACTAAGAATTAGATTATAAAACACAGGAATTCAGTTGTGTCTGACTTTAGTAACTGCTCTCTGCAAAACAAAATATGGGCGGCGGTGATAGAAATAAAGGTGAATACCCCATCGTTTTTAAATGCTGTTTTAGCGAAATGCTCTAGGAACTAATCCTTAAAGCGGGACAATGTGTTCATCCTTTGGATGGAAAGGCGGGCTTTTGGACGATTTAGCAATTTATTTCTGCCGTCGATGTCTTGTATTGTGATATTTACCTGGGGTGATTAGGTTTCCGCAGGATTTGAAAAATCTTCAAGCAGTATTCCCCAATCAGTGCATGCTACATTGCTGAAATAGGTCGATAGATCATCTTGCTTTGAATTTACTTGGTTGACGTCCCTGAAGCACAAATATCACAGGCAATCATCCTTGACACACGAGTATGAAATCTCCTAGGACTCGAACGATATTTTTTTTTTATTGAACTTGGTTATTCACTGTGAGGCGCATGGTTAGCAAATTCCCTGGTCCCTCTAGACACATATTTGCCCTTCTACCAAGGAATATCTTCAACTTAAATATGTAGTCACGGAGAATGTTCATGGTCTTCTGGGATCCGGATTTTGTGAGAATAGGGTAACATACACGTCTATTTCCCTGACTTAATTTTCGATTTTCGATTTGTTGAATAGTATGTGAGCGATAAGAAAGTCTATGAAAGCCTCGTTAATCCCAATGTTGCCTCGTCCGGTATACTCTCGAAAGGTGATTAGGCTTCCCACATATGCTGCATGTTTGCCCCCATACTGAATAGTTTAACTAGCATGTAGCTTGTTTCCAGAGGGCCATGTTGTTCTATGTATGTAGCGACCATGCACAAATGAAAGGGATTCGGTTTAGTGAAGCTATTATGGCAATTATAAGAGGTGCTGGTACAAACATTACCTGTATTAGTTTGTAGAGCGATGGATGTTCGCTTGCGGTACGTGAACATTTAAGCAATAGCCATGACGTAGGTGCCAATCATTGATATTCGGTCTCAGAATGCTAATTCGAATATCTCAGAATGAGGGAAATTCTGTTCGAGAGATTTAAATGCTCCGGCTTTGGCCTGCAAGTCTGCTTGGTGTATGACGTTTGTAATTCCCTTGATGAGGTCGTCCTTGATGTCAAGCTAACAAAAGGGACATAAAAAGTGCAGTCCAGGGCTGTGGCCTGGAAATGGACGAGGTAGTTCTGTATTGTCTTAGTCTTACTCTAAGACAAAGAGGAGAAAGTGGAGCGATTAACGATAGAATTTAACCTCACCAGTGATCAACCTTCAATCATCCCTAGTAGCTTGTCTTTGCCACTGGTAAGGAATTTAGGGTGAGTGTTTTGGAGGCACCAATTTAAGAATTGTAAAGCAAGATGTTGGTCTGAGACGTCAGCATATCTGAATTTGCTGCTTACAACTACAAACAAAGTAACTGCCATAAACCAACATCCCATTCGAGTAATAACATATCAAAAACAAGAGCCGATAGAACAAAATTCATGACAAAACTGGCCAAATATTTTTGACAAGACTGTCTTACAAATGAGACAGAAACACTAAAGAAGTTTGCACGGAAATTGCCCAAAAGAGCCAGTGTCGCCAGAAATACACCAAGGGCTTCCATTGCAGAAAACTGGGAGAATGGGCCAACCAACAACATCCAAAAATTTTCCCGTTGAGCTATCTCGGGAATATATAGACTTGTTCAACAGAACATCGCTCAACTATGATCGGAAGAGGATGATAATGGCTGCCCAAACCTAAAGTTTGAGTACCAGTTCTTTTAAGATAATGAGTTGTCTCAGCAACAACAAATACAGGTTCTGCCACACAAAAGTAGAGGGTGTCAATAACTTGACATCCAGGTTCTGCTAGGGGGCGGCCACTATACAATGCGACACAATGGAAAGTGTAAATATCTCTACTGGATCATCTTTAAAAAGTTGAATATCTAGTGTAGCAGCAAGTCTTGGGAACATATAACAGACTAAACAGTTGGAAATAAGTCATACACCATCCACTATGACTATGCAATTACTACAACTACATACATAGAAAACGAAGCGGTTAAATCTGACATCGTGATATGAGACAAGAGAGATGAATTAGAAAGCTAAGTTGAAGTCAGTTGGCTTAAACAGAGCTGAGAAGGAGAAGAAACGAAATATCAAGATATTGTGTACGATATGAATAGAAACTGAAATCTTTGGTAAAAATGCATAATTTTAGTAATTATAAGAGCAACCGAGCTTATGAAATAAAACTTTTAAAGAAACTGGTGAATATACCCGGTGAATCAAGTGCAATATAAGATACAAACAACTCTGCTCAAAGGGAGGGTTAGAATCTTAAAATGATCTCTCAGTTAGAGTCTCTTAAATAGCGGGTGAATGTCTGCCATCATTGTTGGGAGGGTTATTCCGAGATTGAGAACGGTCAGTTTGGCTGGAGATGTTGCATATGTCGCCTGGGCGAAGGGTCCCTTAGCGTTTTTAATGATGGGCAGCGCTTCGTCCATGTATGTCACCCTTATCTCTTTTAACATGTCCCACTCCATCAGTTGCAGGTTCTATTTCGTATGCTTCTCACTTAATAAATGTGACAGCATAGGTTTTGGCAGATCTGGCAGAGTTCCCTTCCTTGACAAGGTAATGTTTCCAAATCAATACCTTCTGTTCGAAGCGCCAGATTAGATTTAGTAGTCCGTACCCAACTGTCTGACCAACGATAAACTGAAAAAAACTAAAACGCCGGTTTGTATGAATGTTGGAATGTCCCGCTATGCTCAGTTGGACAGGTCGATTCCCTGATTTCTCATTGGTTGCTAGTCCATGGGGTGATTATCAAATAGAAAAATATTGCTTTAATTAAACAATATTTAGATATAAACTATTAAAATAATTAATACGGATAAGTGTCAATTGTATTCTACAATAAATATCTAATTTTACTGGAGAAATGTAATTTATATAAATTACCCATCATGATCAGCTTGGAAAACCTATTCTCTGAGTTCTGATTGCCTGCTACTATATCTTATTCTGATGGAGAATTGTCAGTTGTATAGAACCAGCAGACGTGTGATATTTGCTTTTTGTAAGTGTTGTATATTTACGTTTGTTTAAATCTATTCCATCCATGTTGATAGTTTAGTACTAATACTTGCAAGTACAGCATGTTGATAGTTTCGTACTAATACTTCCAAGTACACCATGTTGCTAGTTTCGTACTAATACTTCCAAGTACACCATGTTGATAGTTTCGTACTAATACTTCCAAGTACACCATGTTGATAGTTTCGTACTAATACTTCCAAGTACACAATGTTGATAGTTTCGTACTAATACTTCCAAGTACACAATGTTGATAGTTTCGTACTAATACTTCCAAGTACACCATGTTGCTAGTTTAGTACTAATACTTGCAAGTACAGCATGTTGATAGTTTCGTACTAATACTTCCAAGTACAGCATGTTGATAGTATCGTACTAATACTTCCAAGTACAGCATGTTGCTAGTTTCGTACTAATACTTCCAAGTACACCATGTTGATAGTTTCGTACTAATACTTCCAAGTACACAATGTTGATAGTTTCGTACTAATACTTCCAAGTACACCATGTTGCTAGTTTAGTAGTAATACTTGCAAGTACAGCATGTTGATAGTTTCGTACTAATACTTCCAAGTACAGCATGTTGCTAGTTTCGTACTAATACTTCCAAGTACACCATGTTGATAGTTTCGTACTAATACTTCCAAGTACACAATGTTGATAGTTTCGTACTAATACTTCCAAGTACACCATGTTGCTAGTTTAGTACTAATACTTGCAAGTACAGCATGTTGATAGTTTCGTACTAATACTTCCAAGTACAGCATGTTGATAGTTTCGTACTAATACTTCCAAGTACAGCATGTTGCTAGTTTCGTACTAATACTTCCAAGTACACCATGTTGATAGTTTCGTACTAATACTTCCAAGTACACAATGTTGATAGTTTCGTACTAATACTTCCAAGTACACCATGTTGATAGTTTCGTACTAATACTTCCAAGTACACAATGTTGATAGTTTCGTACTAATACTTCCAAGTACACCATGTTGCTAGTTTAGTAGTAATACTTGCAAGTACAGCATGTTGATAGTTTCGTACTAATACTTCCAAGTACAGCATGTTGCTAGTTTCGTACTAATACTTCCAAGTACACCATGTTGATAGTTTCGTACTAATACTTCCAAGTACACAATGTTGATAGTTTCGTACTAATACTTCCAAGTACACCATGTTGCTAGTTTAGTACTAATACTTGCAAGTACAGCATGTTGATAGTTTCGTACTAATACTTCCAAGTACAGCATGTTGATAGTTTCGTACTAATACTTCCAAGTACAGCATGTTGCTAGTTTCGTACTAATACTTCCAAGTACACCATGTTGATAGTTTCGTACTAATACTTCCAAGTACACAATGTTGATAGTTTCGTACTAATACTTCCAAGTACAGCATGTTGATAGTTTCGTACTAATACTTCGAAGTACAGCATGTTGATAGTTTCGTACTAATACTTCCAAGTACAGCATGTTGATAGTTTCGTACTAATACTTCCAAGTACAGCATGTTGATAGTTTCGTACTAATACTTCGAAGTACAGCATGTTGATAGTTTCGTACTAATACTTCAAATTACAGTTGGTATCGCATTTTCTGATTATACCATTATCCGTTTTGATGTCGCATAAATGTTTCTGTTTACGTTTTAACCAGCTACCTACTCTATGTTCACATCTTTTTAAAACTCTATGCATTTTCGCTTGGCATGTCATATCAATTTTAATTCCTTTTACTCTTTAAAATATTTATTTATTTTATTATCCAATTGACATGATGACAAACATCATTTTTTTATCACGATTCTTTCATGATTCATCATTCATATGAGAATATTCTGCTGAAACTTGTTCAATTCTTTACATCATAAAACTTTCGTTTTCCTTTTTTCAGCATGTTTTTCACAATTTCCAGAAATACTTTATTTGATACTTTCTACCTCAAACTCTGACAGCTATCTATCATACCGTGCTTTCCATCATGCCAATTGTGTAGAAAAATAATGTAGTCTTTTACATACTCACCTAAACACGTTTATCACTCCTTAAACACAATACTGAATTATTGATTAAACATATCTGAACACTGTTAATAATCTACGTAGCTTTAAGCCATTAGACTAAACAAGCGATCATGTTACGAGTTTATAACATGATTGCTTACAATGTATATTTTCTCTTCACTTTTGCGCAAATCCCTAATAGTAGTCTTCCAAAATACACTTTACGTAGATGCTATTTCTTGTCGTTTCCGTAATTTAATTAAACAAAATATTGACAACTGCATTTCCCATTTGTTTCATTAACCCTGTCTTTGATAATGTTATCTCTTTTAGTTAATTTGCATGGTCTCTTGCTTCGGAATCATCATACCACGTTCTTTGTGCTTGAAGTCTATCTTAACATCGATATTTAAATAATGGGGAGTGTCAATTAGGGAAGTCGTTTGTACTTCATACGTGACTTCAATTTGTTCGTTAACAGAATATGACCGATGCTTTAAACAGATGTCCTATGTTCATTTTATTAGTACCAAAGCCACAGGGATCGTGCAAAATACGAATAGCAACGGTGATATTCTATCATCGCGGGAAATCCTCTTTCTGTTGCTTACAATACCAAATATTACGTCTCCGGGGGATGTAAATTAAGTTTACCAACCTATTGGAGATCTCTTCCAAACATATATACATACCTTGCGCTAATCAATCCACCTAGTCCCAGACGTGTCCTTTTAAAATCGTGTATTGCCATTTTATCTATTAGTAAATGTTTTATTCTTACATATGTAATCCTTCTATATAAGGGTTGTTTCATATATCCTTAGATACCACCAGGTCTTGTTGCTTTTCAATGGGTAATTACTTATATGTTCTATTTGTAAAAATGAAAATCAACTTAGTTGTGTATCACTGTATCTTTGTGTTATGGTGCCGTTCCTATAATGAACATTTTGAACTCGTCTATTCTAAATAGATGCGGGAAGCATAGACTTCTGAGCGTTTGAGTCTAACCCCAGTCTACACTGGCAGTCAGTACTGACGTACTACTTCTCCTGTTCCCCTGTTGTATACACTTTGCACGTTATGGCGTCCATTCTCTTAAAGAGAAAAATGACTTGGAGAAATCAACTATAAATTCAGCAGACAACGCCATAATTTAAACCTTGCTTACAGGTGGAAGAAAAAAAATAAGAAAAAAACGTATGACCAAGTTATTATTCTCTTAAGTGAAGAAAGGTCAGTGATTTTTGTTTTAATTGCTATTCCGATACTGATGTAATATTTAACAATAAGGGAATATATTATTTTTTCTCTCTCCAAAAGAGAAAGTTACTTCTGTCGAAAGAAAAAAATTGAAACTGTATTTTAATTTTTTTTTTTACTAAAGTGCTGACAACAAATTTTACGGCTACGCAGCGTACTAAAACAAAAAAACAATAAAAAGAAAAAAGGTGTTATACACTTTTACAAATAAATTACGTCTAGAAATCATGATCTTAAAAAAATATCTTTTTTAACAAGCCGTACTCGAAAAGAAACATGTACTTTCTAACAAAAAAGAATAACTTTAAAATATAGAAGAATTAAAAGCGACGATTGCCGAATTAGTAAAATTTCAAATGCAACTGCAACTAGAACATAATAAAGACGCAGACGAGAGACTACGAAAAACTGAAGAAAGATTTCAAAAGCTTCTTCTAGAACAAAATGAAAAGATTATAGAGAAAAAGAAAGAATGTGACGAAAACATTGAGATGTTAATGCAAACAATATCGCTTAGAGGCGAAAGTAACGAACACGATAATGCTTTTTCGCAGTAGTCCGTGTGGAGTACGATCGACAACTTCACGTATCCCCCTGATGAGGAGAACACTTTTGCTTCGTATTTTAGAAGATATGAAGATTTATATAAAATTAATTGCGAAAACTGGGCAGACTCTAAAAAGGTTCGATTGTTACATAGAAAATTAGGCACCTCCGAACATACGAAGTTCGAATATTTCATTTTGCCTCGAAAGACCAGCGATTTGACTTTTGCGGAAGACGTCAAACTTCTAACAGAGTTGTTGAGCCCAAAGACTTCGTTATTTCAAAAACGCTGGAAGTGTTTAAACCTGGTAAAAAGGACGACGAAGATTATTACACGTTCGCATCAGTAGTGAATAATCACTGCGACGACTTTAAATTATCCGAATTAGTGTTGATAATTTTAAATATTTAATTGTTGTTCAAGGATTGGTATCAGGAAAAGACGCTGTAATAAGGCGTAGAGCTTTAAATAAATTAGAAACTTAACCGAACTTAACACTGCAGAAATTAGCTGAAGACTGCCAACGATTTACAAATGTTACGCAGGATTAGAAGGACTAGAAGGACGTCAAAAATCAAAATTCAACTCTCATCCAAAATAAAATTCAAAGCGAAAAATAGAATTTTCACGTTAAAAAAACAAACAAGCCTTATAAAAATGAATTACCACCGAGCTTTTGTTATCGGTGTATTAGTATGCATTGGGTAACATAATTCCTATTTCGTTTTAAGACCTGCCTTATTTCGGGCACAAAAGTTCGCACTGTAGAATGAATAAAGGAAATAAAACGCGGATACAAACCATAAGTATAAATGATAAGGAATGCATTTATATAAGGATTTACCGAGCTAAACTTCTTTCCTTTTTTTCCTTTTCTTTCTATTTTTTTTATTTATTTATTTATGTATTTATTTTATTTTTTATTTTATTTTTTTTATTTTCCTCTCTTTCCTTTTTAATTTTGAGTTTTGCTATCTTCTCTAGCGATTAATCTTATAAATAGTAAACTAGTGTCTCTTAACTGGCTGTAAATCTTGATGCCCCCCCCCCGCCGTTTCAAAAGCTCGCCATTCCTTAGATGTACACAACATGATTTTACTGAGTGGGTCATCTGCAAAGTAGCCCGACTCCATTTAAATGCCCTCCACATGGCCGGATTGAAAGACTTCTCAAAAGTTTCAGTTGAGTCTTTCTGTTTTACTAATCTTAAATGTACTTGGTATTTTTACTAATTTCAAACAATGTTACCAATCGTACTAGTATTTACCCTGTGTTTTCTTGAACTTTTTTTCTTTCCTCATATATACTCTCTTATCGCCTGTTTATTGAGTTTCCACTGAAGAAATCTTTGAAATCCCATGCTGGCCTGAAGTTTCGCCTCTTTCTTATTTCTTATTTGCGAGAGGGAAACCTATCTCCAACTTTCTGTTCCCTTTTTAGTATACAATGTACTTATATCTACATATGTAAATATATATATATATATATATATATATATATATATATATATATATATACATTATATATGGCAGTTTTTTTTTCATATAAACCTGCGGGGGATAGGATATACCCGACTAGTACACGGGCGCAGGCTATCGTTACACCTCTCGGAGTGTTGGACTCGTAAGACCTTGTAAGACCTTCCATCTAAGAGAAGGCAATCTCTGACAAAAACCTTGCTACTAGCTACTTACGCCGTGGAAGTAAACCGTTGGGGAGGGAGGCCTCCTAAGTCCTGATCGACAACCTTCCTAGAGTAGGAATCTCGAACAAAATACCATGTTTGCAAACCTACAATTGCTTAAGGAGTAGACAGGTTCTGCCTATCGCCGGCCCTTGCACACCTGCTTTGTTTATTAGTCAGGCGCAGAGGTAACACCCCTATGACGCATCTAAACACTCAGTGCCTAGCCTTGTTTCCTTACTAGGACAATGAACGCCGTTCTCTTTCTCTCTATTTGGGAAACTTCGGGAAAGTCTTTTCGTCACTAAGTCTTACATGACCAGTCTGGGTCTCTCTTGTTCCAACAGGTTGAGGGTACAAGTTAGACAGCTTGTCTGGCTGCTGTTTCCGACTGACAGGAAGAAGCCCAAACTCTTGGGTAGCGCCAAGAACGGCTGCTCCATCATCAGGTGCATAATACCGTCGGTAGTTGTATGTGCTATGTCGCGCATGGAAAGGGACCATGCAATTATCTCCGGTGGGCTTTCCCGAGACAACAACCCCCATGGACCTGATCGTGATTAATAGACTGGTTGTGTGAGCTTACTAGGACTAAACAAGTACCCAACTTGGCCAACCCACTCTATAATCAAAACAAACATGGCATTACAAAAAATAAAAGCAAACCTAAACCAGACACCCAACTAAAACACTTTCACCTCCGCCCTAGAGGCTCGCATTCAAAAATATCCGGGAACCTAGAACCAACATCAACGACTTAGAAACCTTTCTCCTGACAAACTCTCCCGATATCCTAGCTCTAAGTGAAACAACCCGTCAATCCTCAATCTCTTCTCACCACTTTCACATGACTGACTACCTCCCACTCTACCGTAAAGACTCTGACAAACATATTCACGGGCTAGGAGTTTATGTTCGGAACACCCTCCCTTGACTAGAGAACATAGGTTAGAATCAGATGACCACGACTACATGTGCTTTAGATTGACTATACACCACAGCGTCAGTTACTTATATTTATTATACAACTCCCCGTCGACCCAGGACTGTACTCTGCTAAACTCTGTCCCTGAAAGCATGGATAGAGCACTCTTAATTGACTCGAATGCCCATTTACATGTATTTGGGGATTTCAAAGCCCACCACGGTGACTGGTTGGAATTCTCCAGCCTTACTGACGCAACCGGCATCTCTACGTATAATTTCCCCTTAGCTCACTTCCTTTCTGTCGATTTTCCGACCCGCATCCCCGATCGAGTAGACCAACAAGCCTCACTTCTAGCCTTTTCTTGACCGCAATGCCCGAGGCATGTGTGACGAAAGCTCATAGCCCACTCGGGAATGCTGATCACATTGTGTTAATGATACATATCACCCTAAAAAGCCGTCCAAAAGCTGATGAACCGTTGCTCAAAACAACGAGATACTACAAGCAGGCTTATTTTGAGTCAATCAGAGATCACATCAGTGACGCTCCATGGAGGGAAACCTTCTCACTCCCTGAAGACCAGTGTGCAAATGAATTAACTGAATGGGTCAAAGCAGGCATTGAAGCCTATGTCCCAATGCGAAAATTCCTTAGCAAGCCCCACTCTCCCCAATGGTTCACCTCGGAATGTGCAGCTGCCATTGCTGAGAGGCAACAAGCATTCCGTAAATTCGGCCGCCCTAAGTCAGCTACTAATAGACATAAGTTTATAGAGTCAATGAATAATTGCAAGGCCGTGATAGTCGAAGCAAAGAGAAGGTATAATGAGTTAACAAAAAAAACACATTCAGTCACAGAAACTAGGTACTCGTGATTTCGGGAAAATCTATAATAGTGTAGTGAATAATGGTCAATCAAAGATGCCCCCACTATCAAACCACAATGATTTCGTTTGCACGGCCACTGATAAGGCTGAACTACTTGCCCAGTGTATCGCTTCTAACTCCACCGTGGAATCAGAAAACCACCCCCTCCCCAAATTCCCATTGCGGATCGAAGCCACACTTGATAATCTGGTCATCACCCAATCCCAGGTCAGAGACATCATAAAAAACCTTAACACCTCCAAAGCTTGTGGGCCTGATCTTATACTTGTAATAGTAATAAGGAAATGCTCTGCTGAACTGGCCCCTGTCCTCTCCAAACTCTACAATGAATGGCTAGCTGAATCTTGCTTCCCCGATAGCTGGAAAATTGCCTCTGTGGTACCAGTCTACAAGAATTCTGGGAATAGAACCGATCCCCAGAACTACCGCCCAATCAGCCTACTGCCGATATTTGCTAAAATCTTTGAATCCTTAATCAATCTAGCTATAGTTCAGCACTTAGTTAATGCTAAGCTTCTTTCTGACCGCCAGTATGGATTTAGACAAGCACGATCTACTGCGGACATCCTAACGGTCATCTCAGAACGCATGTATCATACACTCAACAAGGCAGGTGAAGCTAGGGCAGTAGCGCTTGACATATCCAAGGCCTTTGACAAGGTATGGCATAAAGGGCTTTTCCTGAAAATACGCTTATATGGTATTACTGGGAAATTACTTAATATAATTAGATCCTTCCTAAACAAAAGAAAAATCCAGGTTGTCTTCGATGGCCGTTCATCTAAGCAACATGACTTAAATTCTGGTGTACCCCAGGGATCTATCCTTGGACCTTTGTTGTTCCTGATCTATATAAACGATCTCCCTGATGACATAGAGTCTGAGATTTGTTTATTTGCTGACAACACCACGCTTTACTCTCGCCATGTTGGCAAAACAGACGCGATTATATCTGAGGCAATGGCTGAATCTTTACAATATGACCTCCAGGCTGTAGTGGATTGAGGTCATAAATGGTTGGTAACTTTTAATGCCGCAAAGACGAAGCTCCTTTCCTTTAATAACTACAGGAAACCTCCCCAACCATCGATTGTCATGGCAAATAACACCCTACCTGAGAGTTCATCATTCAAACCCCTCGGCCTAACCTTCACAGGTAACATGAATTGGAACAAATACATTGAAGACATTGCCAAGGCTGCCGCAAAGAAGGTTGACTCCCTCTACCGTGCTAGCAAACTCCTATCACCTGACATTATCCTGTATCTCTACAAAGCCACCATCCGCCCATGCATGGAGTATTGTTGCCACATCTGGGCTGGTGCATCATCTACTACTCTCTCCCTCCTTGACAAGGTCCAAAAAAGAGTCGCAAACCTAATAGGTCCCTCACTGTCAACCAAGCTCTAGTCCCTGTCCCATCGCCGCAATGTAGCATCCTTGTGCTTGTTTTAAAAATACTTCAATGGATTATGCTCTGATGAATTGGCTACTCTAGTGCCCTTTCGACGTAAATTCACTAGACCAACTCGACAATCAACTAAATCCCATCCATTAACTGTAGAGGTCCCCAGATGCCGGAGAGCTTTCTACTCAAATAGCTTCTTTCCTCGTGCTGCTGGCCTCTCGAACTCCCTCCATGCCCTCTGTTTCCCCGTCAGTACTGACATACAGAAATTTAAAATTAATGTAAACAGACATCTCGCTGCGCAGATCCCAGCTTAGGTTGACCCCCCAACCTTCTCCCCTTTTCTTCTTCTCAGTAGCCCCTTACGTCTACAGAGTTTGTCTGCCTTGTTTGGGGTGAACTACGTTAAAAATAATATGTGCACGTAAAAAAACCTGGATAAAAATATAAAACTACAATTGGATTCGGGCTCGGACGTGTCAATTATAAATCTATATACGTTGAAGAGATTGAAGAGACTCACCCTGTTACGAACTAACAGAATAGCCAGTACAGTGATTGGTTAAATAATTAAATTTGATGGTCAGTTAATTACTAATGTGACCCTAATGGGAAATACTAAAAAGTAAAAACCTGCCGGTGTTAAAAGACACTAATAACCTTTTTGGCAAGAGTTACATTAATGGGAGTTACCAATAAATACATTTTGCCAAGAAATAGATAGTAGGACAACAGAATCAGAAAAACTAAAACTAGATTTGAAAGAATATTTTCCCGAAGGTTTCTGGTGGCCTTGGTCGATGCACAAAGATGGCGGCCAAATGTCAAATGAATGAAAACGTTCGGCCCGTATTTAAGACTAAAAGGAATGTGCCTTTTGCTTCGGTAGACAAAATAAATGAGGAATTGTACCAACTAGTGACCACCGGTATTTTATCCAAAGTGGAATACAGTCAGTGGGCTGCTCTCACGGTTTATGAGAAAAAGAAATGAAAAGAGATTCGCGTGTGTGCAGAATTTTCAACGAGATTAAATGCAACACTAAAAGATCATCATTACCAACTGCATAGCCCGGAAGAAGTTTTCTCAAAATTAAATGGATTCAGATTTTTTTTGAAAATAGATCTGAGTGAAGCGTACCTCCAAATACTCGTGGAAGAAGAGAATTCTAAGCTGTTGTGTATACATACGCATCGCGGTTTATACAAGTTGAAAGGCTAGCTGTCAAAGTTGCTCCCACAATTTTTCAACAAGTTATGGATACCATGTTGGGCGAACTTGATTTTGCTATTGCATACCTTGACGACATTCTAATCAACAGTAGAGAGATAGAACAACACCGGAAACATGTGATTTTTATTTATAAAAAATAAAATGTCTGGGTCATGTAATAGACAAAGACGGCAGAAGACCGGGCGCAGAAAGGGCAACCGCAATTAAGAACATGCTGGCGCTAGAAAACGTCGCAGCACCACAGAGCCTTCTGGGATGGGCAGATTACTACCAGGATTTTAGCACAAACTACGCGCCTCACTGAATGTACTATTATAAAAGGTTAAGGTTTGGGAGTGGACGCCCGAATGCCAGGTGGTATTCGCCAAAACTATTGAAGTGTAGACATCGGATTAATTCTTCATGCATTAAAACCCAGACTTAGACATAATAGTGGCTAGCGATGCTAGTTCATATGAATTAGGAGCATGTATCCTTCATGTAATACCGGATGGAACGCATTAACAAATCGCTCATGAATCAAGGACCTTACTTTCGGCGGGAAAGAAGTACTCCCAAATTGAGAAGGAGGCGTTAGGACTAAATTTGCTGTAACTAAGTTCCACCCCTACATACAAGGTAGATGGTTCACATTACAGACGAAACATGAACCGCTAATTGCCATTTTCAGTTCGAAAAAACGCTTGCCGGTGTATACGGTGAATAGATTACAGAGACGGGGAACCATTTTATAGAACTATAATTCTAAAATGGAGTTTTAACCATAAAAACAGATCTATCACGCAGATGGACTGTCTAGACTGGTGCCAAGACACAGAGCCACTAGAAGACACAGTGATGTCTTCCCTGCAAGCAGAAAGAGATATAAAAGCTATATTGTGCAACGCAGTAAGACATCTCCCGGTGACTCTACATGAAATTAAAAAGGAAGCCTTCAATGATGAATTCGTCATCAGTACAAAAGCTAAAATAATTGCCTACAGTTTGTAAACAGATTTGCATAATGCGACGATGTACTCATGTACAATGAGAGAGTCGTCATTCCAAAAAAGTTACAATAGAGAATCCTGAGGGGTTTTCACGTTGGCCATCTGCGGAAAAACATGTTTCATGTACTGGCCTAGAATGGATCAGGACATTTAGAATGTCGTAAATACGTATAAAGGATTTGCCTTGGCGGCAAATGCACATAATATCAAATATAGTCTGTGGCCAAAAACAGACCGACCGTGGTCAAGGACACACATACATTTTGCGGGTCATTATGGGGATTTTACTATCTAATTTTAGTCGATAGTTTTTGCAAGTGGCCCGAAGTATTACGAAATGAATAAAACACCACGGAGGTAAAAATCGACATTCTGCACGAATTGTTCGCCCGTTTTATAGGTGGTCGATTGTTTGGTCAGTGACAACGGAACGCAGCTTACGTCTTCCGACTTCTGTAAGATCTTTCATCTCAGACACATCACGACTCCCCCGCATTATCCTAGGTCAAACGGCCAGGAAGAACGCTTTGTGGACTCTTTAAAAAGAGCCATGAAAAAAGCTCGCGGCACTCCCACGGAAACACTTCTGCAGCAGTTTTTACAAGTGTACCGGATCACGCCAAACATTTAACATACCATCCTCATTGTCTCCAGGAGAGATGATGTTTGCACGAAAAGTGAGATCCCTTTTTGACAAAGTATTGCCTAAACAGACCAAACAAGTTCAAACCTCTATTGTACAAAAAAAGCGACACATCACAGGAAACAGAGTATATTTCAAGATGTTTAAAAATAATACGTCTTTCTAGTAACCTGGTATGATAGAAAAGAGAATTTGAAATAGGATTTACATAATCCAAGGAACTCAGTTCGTCATAAGAGACACCCAAATCAAATTAAGAAAACGACTGTCGGATGACACTGGCAGTTCTCCCCAGGTAGAAGAAGTTATGGGCATCATATTCGATACTTTTGACATAACAGTATTCCAAGCAGCCCCAGAAAAGCAGTAAACGGAAGTCTCCGGATCTTATCGAAATCAATCCAAAAAAGGAAACGATATTAATACTCTTGAGGAGGTAAGGCTTAGGAAGTGCTGTTATGGTGCCGTACTTATAACAAACAGTTTGGACTCGTCCATTCTAAATAGGTGCGGGAAGCATAGGCTTCACAGCGTTTGAGTTTAACCCCAATCTACACTGGCAGTCAGTACTGACATACTACTTCTTTTGTTCCTCTGTTGTATATACCTTTCTCCAATATATTGGTTTTACCTAAATCCCGTGCCCGTTTCTCATTCAGGCCCCTAAATAAGGCCTTAACACTTTGCATCAAACATTCGGCTCTAATATGATAGGTTCTAGCTTCTTTCATTACTCACTCTGAAACTATCGAGACAAAGAATTAATCTCTCACATGCTATCTCATTATTAATTGATAAAAACATTTTAAAATCATTTTCTAAAATAGTATTAGTTTAGCTGATTCAGCTGTTCCAATAGAACATGAAGTCATTTCCTAACAACATCCTACTTGATCATTTTTCGGAATTTGCTATCATTGTACAATTCCTATTTCCTTTCCCTGTTCAATATTGACACTACACTATTTAGAAAACTTATATGCTCTGATCTTATCCGTTTGCACGATTCTTATGTATCTCCTTTTATTCCTGTCAACATTCGTAAGTTTAATTCGGTATAAGATATTCTTTGCATCAATACACTATTGATTTTACTAATTTCCTCATGAATTCAGCCCTGTTGACATCACCCCCACATTTCCTTTCTTTATGCATTTAATACTTTCTAAACGTTATCCATGGTCATATTATCTTCTTCGTTTAATAATTATTTGACACCGAGTCTTTCATCATTCACACCAGCATATTCTTGTGATGAGATTATTCATTATGACACTTTCAGACAACCTTGACAACCACCTATTATTCCTTATTTCATTTGCCTGATCAGTTATTATAGACGTACCTTGCATTTACAACTGGCTTGCTTTCGTTCTCATCAATTGAAGTTTTCTATCTACTTTCGTTTATAATTTATCGTATTTTCACTGTTTTACTTCAGCTTAGTCTAATATGTAACGAACCCTTTTACAATATTAAGAGTTAACTTATGTTGCCAAATAAAAGCAAATAAGAGAAGTCATATTCAGTAAATTATTTAGTTTTGTTAATTAAATATTGTTTCATCAAATACAAACACTTATCTATACCTTTTGCATGTTTTAATTGTTATTTACGAGACTAAGATACATTTTGAAAATAGGCAATTCAAGAGGATTTTATCACTGTCGTCAGATAATATATTTCAAAAATGTACAACTTTAGAAATAGTATCACTAACTATGTTAACGCAGTTTCAGTTTCTGTTAAAATCACTCATTTGTTCATTTTAATTACAGCTAAAATCTTAATTCACTGAATTTAAAAGCAATAATGTTGGTGTATTTTGTATTATTTTTAGTCTAAATCGTACTTGTACCAAGTTACTATTGACTTATTATAGGAAGATTAAAGATAATATTCGTAAATCAGTGAAAATTCAAAGAAAAGACTACGACAATCTATTAAATTTAAAAGTAAAACAATTACATGTCAATATATTAAATGGTTAACATTTTGAATAATAGAATTAATTAGTAAAATATTAGTGAGCAAAGCTGTCTCAGATAATAAATGCAAACATATCAACTGAATAGATTTTTGTTCTCTAGATAATGGATTGTAATAGGTTTAATAGCGTTGAATGGTTTGTAATAGAAATTACGTTTTATTTCAAGGTTTTCTCTATTCTCCCCATCCCAGTTTAAATGATCTCTTAAAAATTACGTCGAAATATCTAAAGCAACTCTTTTAAAAATGTTCATCTATTTACAAGTTATGCAAACAAAGACAAATTTTTTTCCCTTTGCTTCTTTTACATTCAATTTGCTGATTTTCTTTTCTTATTTGTTCGTTTGTGAAAATAATTCAAAAATATTCAAATTAAAAATGTTTTAATTTTCAAATGTAAAACAAGATGAAGTAGAAAAAAGTCACAATTTAACTTTATTTATTTGTTCAGTCAATAACAACAAATAACGAAATCATTTATAAGCGATAAATCATCCCGTATTTCAGATAGGTCCTTCGTGGTTTACTGGGAAAACACTTGATTACAGTCTCTGTGGTCGTAGTTTCGAATCCTGTCATAGTCAGCCACGCTGATGAGCCGCAGTAACGGCGAAAAACATGTCCGTGGATAAGTAGTTTATCTATAAATATATATATATATATATATATATATATATATATATATATATATATACATATATATACATACATACATACTTACATATATAGTTTTCAAATAAGTTATATATATATATATGTGATAATTTTATTTACACAGACATGTACAAAATCTGCGACACTGGCATGTCGATGTTATCGATCAACAGTTACTATAAACTGAGATCTCAGCAGGCAGAGTTAGAATCCGATCTTAACCTCAGATCATATTTGGAGAGATATTGTACATGTCTGTGTAAATAAAATTATCATATATAAAGCTCTATTTTGATATTGAGCACTTTTTATAAACCCGGTTAAAATTCTCTGGATTACCACCCTGTGGATATTTTTCACCTGGAGTATTACCATTATTATTATATATATATATGTATATATATATATATATATATATATATATATATATATATATATATATATATATATATATATATATATATATATATTATATATGTATTTGAAGGGTAGAAATAAAAAAAATATAAAAATAGTAAAAATAAAAATTAAAAGTAAAAATAAGAATAAAGATAATTAAATGAAAAAAATAAGAAAATAATAATAGAATTAGTCTTAGGCTCGCAAGGAGTGTTATGGATTGACCGATAAAGAAATATATAAATGAGGGAATAGTCGATAAAATTGGAATCCGGGAGTGAGTATTAGAATAAGGAAAAGGTAATTTGACCTCGAGTGAATATTCAGGATGAAAATCCCCATAGTGTATAAAGATTTGGATAGAAATAAAATATGTTGTTACGGGACGCTAGTGCTATTTGGATGTAGGAAAATTAAACTTTGAGTAAAAAAATTCAGAATAAGATATATGGAAGTTAATTAAGAAAATTATTAAATAGGTTAATGATGGCAGAGAGAATTTGAGACATACCTTGGTTAAAATAGTGACAATAATTTAAACTAGAGTGAGAATGGAGATGGCAATTAAGAGTAAATATTATGGGGGTTAAAAGATGTAGAATGAGGGCCGGGGTCGGGATTGAGCAGGGTCCGAGAGAAGTGAGCGAGGGGCGAGGTGAACGAGGGGGGAATAATCGAGGCTATTAAAAGAGTGAGAAGAATTATTTGTTAAACAGGGGGAAAAACCCGTAATTAGAATGCACAGAGAAAACGGTGAGCAGTTCGATATCGAAGAGTGCAAAGGTGATTAAAAGTATAAAGGGCGAGTCATCAAGTAAATAAGAGGGCTAGGGTCTAATGCAGATAAGGTGGGTTAGGTTTCCGGTTGAAAGGGAAGGTTAGAAGGTTGGATGTGTTGATGGGAAGCGGACGAGTGTATTAAAGGAAGTTAAAGGAAGAAGTAATAGAAATCATATAGAGGTTATACGATTAAAGAGGTTAAGTAAAATGGTATAGGGGGTAGTGGGAGAAAGGTACTAAAGCTAAGGGGATTGTAAAGCTAACGGAATTTATGGGTAATTATTTAAGTTAAGAGAGAAGCTAAAGGAATGAGGGAGATATATGCAGAGTAATAGAACAAAAGGAATAAGAACTATCGGATAAAAAATCCGAGATGTAGGGAGGGTAAATCTGAGGTGTAGTGAGGGTAGTTAATCAAATGGGAGAGGGGTGTCTGGGGGATTACTGTGGTTGCTATATTTAAATTTACGTTTATGTCTGCAACTGGAGATAAGTTCATTCTTAGAATTAATGATATTTTTAGATTTAGTAGCAGTAGCTATCATAAAGTTTTCCAATGTACAAAGTTGGCAATGGGGTGCACCCGGGGTATATGATTTGGACTTTTTAAGTATTGACCAGTGAAGTGAATAGGGGGTATTTTTTAGATTGAGGTTTTTAATTAATTTGGAGAGTGAAGTACCAGTGCTATTATCGTTGCTATTTTTAAAGGAGTAGATATGGTTAGAGATCCGGGTCTTAATGGGGATCGAAGACGCCCCAATGTATGTGTGTATCTTGAAGGGTGGTGCTATAGTTGCATTAAAATTGCTAGTAGTATTAGATGAGATTTGGGTTTGGAGATTCAGGTTATGCGAGGGAGATTAGTTGAAGTTATAGGGCGGAGCGGATATGCGGGAAATGCCAGATAGCCCAAGGACACTATCTATTATTGGCGGTGATTGGTTAGAAGTATGGCTGTATATGTGGGGGTCTTGAGGAGAAACGGATTGGGGTTGTGGAGAGATGTGGAATCCGGATGGAGTGTGAGAACTGTGATTGCTCACAATATTGGAGGAACGGGAGAATTGTTTCACAGTGCAAGCGTATATTACGTCCTTCTGTACACAATCGTTGTTTAAGGGGCAATCTCTGGGTTTACGGCAGTTATAAGTGGTGAGGGGTGCGGTGGGTGGTTGTTGTTGGATATGTTTGATTTTCCTATTGTAAGAGGTTATGATAGTTTGTTCAATATTGGGCATTGTAGAATAAGATATTTTAATAGAATTTTTGTTAAGAATAGTTCTATATCTGTGGGGGTGCTTAAAAGATCTGATAAAATTTGGAAAGATTCATTAGGTATATTGGTTTTGACATTACCGCTGAAAGGCGGTTTGAACCAAATGTTGTTCTTTCTTCTCAGTTTTTTTCTTTGTCTGTGCGTCTGTGGGTCTGCCCGGTTAACGATATTGTTAATTCCTATGGGCTTATTTGCGTGTGTTTTGATTTTCTTGGGTGCAGATGTGTTAAACTTTTTAGCCCAGGAAGTCTTTTAAATGGCGAATACTTTCCACCTCACGTTTTACTGAGCCCTGTTGCATCTACGAACGTACCGTTTATTGGACCTTTTACCCTTTGGATTCTACCTATCTTCGCCACACCTGAAGACGTTGTTTTTTGGGGGATTTTAACTTTGAATCCTCTCTTGTCACTTCTCGTGCCTTTTAACAACCTACCTATCTACATTTCACTTTCTCCGCTGGACTTCTTGACACCGGACTTTTTTGCAATCGGACTTTTGCGTGTATTCGGGCAGAGTTTTGCCTTGTGTTTTTTTCCCTACAATTTTTATTTTACTTTCTCAAATTTTAAATTTTGGCCTTTGCCAACTTATCTATCCCAGCGTCTTCCTCTGATGATAAGATTTTGACATTTGAAAAGCCCGGCTTAAAGAAACATTTAACTTGAATAAATTGCCTTTTTGCGGAATATACCCTGCTATGAGCAACTAAATCGAAAAAAGATTTGACTTTTGCTTTTCTAATTCCTTTTCATCCTTCTACATATATATATTTAATGTTGCATGCATAGATGTAGTTTGAAATAATACATAAGGGAAGGATGCAAGTTAAGAGAGAGAATAAGAGAATTAAACTCACGAGAGAAAGAGAAGTTAAATACATGAGTAGAACAAGAATGGTAGAGGAAGCACTCGCACGCATTGTGTTTCCTATCAGTTTAAATAGGAATTGAGTGTGAGGCGAGTGATCAAGGAACTCACATGTTATGATTATAAAATGGGGCAATATCCAGCCACATTGAGTTTGGGAAAACAGTTCAGCCACGACCGTCGTAAAAAATGCCTAAGCGCTGGAAAATTACGTCATTCTCTAAAGTAAGAAACGAGATCTGTCGAACAATGAGACTATGGGCATTTTGACCTTTCCTTTACTTAAAAATTCATCAAAATCCAGGAAATGAATTAATTTTAATGAAATTTTCAGTATTTAATAATTTACGATCACGTAATATGATTAACCCATTATCTTATTAGAAATCTTAGTGCAAATGTATTATTTCTTGTAATTTGCTTAGGTTAGACAGAAAACATTAAATGAATACTTAATAATAAAATAGTGTTGTCAATCATATTTTAATTTTTAAAACATGAATTAATTGAAAAATAATTTGTCTATTTAATATTCATTCTTAAAATAAGTTCATTATGTTCAGATTATTTTTAATGTTGGAGTTGATTGTTATAACAACCTGGCCTACATCGTATAAAAAGTCTAGTATCAGTTATGCTGCATGGAAATATCTCTTGGATTATAAACACAAGAAGACAAATCCCTGTTCTTAAGCAGTTAATTCTTTATATCAACATTTCAGTATCATTAGTTTTAGCTGAATAATTTATTTGTTTTCTTTTGAATAATTTGATAAGAGTTACTCTCATTTTCGAAAAAATAAATGATGCTTCGTGATTTATTTTAACTTAAAAGTTAATCAAACACGAAAAGTAAATCAAACATGAAAGATTACGAATTTATTACAGTAACACAACATCAATAATTCAAAATTAATAATTTATGAAACATTTATTGAAATAAATTAAAATGTATGTTTTTTTGTTTTGTTTTTGTGATAATTTGATAAGAGTTCATCACATTTCCAAAACAAAATGAAAGATGTTACTTGATCTTTTTAACTTTAAAGTAAATCAAACATGAAAGATTACGAATTCAGTAAAGTAACACAAAATCAATAATTCAAAAGAATTAATTAAAAGAACATTTATTGAAATAAATTAAAATATGTGTTTTTTTTGCAAAACGAACAGTTTATTTACAATATAGTAAGAATTTGTAATACATTAAAGCAGTCATGTATTTGGGGAGTTATTAACAGAAAGTTTATTTACAATATATTATTATTTAAATATCTCACTTATTTCGTTAGATTTTCGCAAACATTTTCGATGAAACTTATTAATTAGTCTTAAATTGTATTTTTACCACGAAATCAAAGTCTAATTTATTTTTTAAGACTGGAAAATCCAACTTTAATTCAATGTGTATATGTCGTAATTTTCTTATTTTATTTCGCACTTGAGATCTATAAAAAAGGAAATGATTTTGAGTAATAGAACAAGTTTACAGTGATTTCCAAGTGAATAAATAATCCTAAGGGGGTAGTCATGTTCTTAGCAGGGGAATAAAGTTATAATAGCAGGAACAATTTGATAATGTTTTCCAAGTGAATGAATCATCCTATGTTCGTGAGTCTGCTCGCTTTGATTACTTGTTCTGTTTAAAGATTAGCGTTAGCGCCTTCGTGCACTTCCGATTCTAATTGATAGTGGTTTTTACTCCCCCTGTCATGACGTCATCAGAACAACTCTACTCAGTTAACTGACCTTATAATACGACGGCTGTGGTTTAGCCCCATGTAACTGTTTGGCGAAGAAGTACACACACAATGCCGGTACGGTGAGAAAAACGTCAATTAACAGAAAGAGAAATAAAGGGGACCTCAACTGAACAGTGACAGATAAAGCCCTATTAAGATTATTAAGGAAAAGAGAAAAGAGAAATTGGGAGAACACGGAAACCAAAAATGACACCTGCGTTCTAACTAATGTTTTTGTTTCTATTCAACGTCCAGCTTATGGCTCGACATAATCTTATATTGGCATTACCTCTTCGTGACTCAATCTCCCCAATCTCCTTCATTCACTTTATCCCATGAACTTGATCTATGTGTCGTAAATATGTGGTTTTAATCCTTAGAATTATAACATTTATTTACTTGATTCCAAATACGGTTTCTGTTATATGTAGGCATTTCAGTTTTACAGGTGCGAAAAGAATCCTAATTTATATTTGATTTGATTTTCGCTACGTTGGCTACTTAGTGAGACGTCATGAATATATATATTGATTTGATGTATCTGTAAGTGTGTGCTTGTTCGCATGCAAATATGTATATGCTTATGTTTATATTTGTTTCGTGTGTGTCAATGGACGTGTATATGTGTGAATTTCTGTATTTGTTAGCATATATAAATATGCTGAAATAAGTTTTGCTCGTGAATATAAGTGTCTGTATATGCATGCGTGTATTTTTTTAAAATTATTGATTGGTAAAATCTGAATGTTCATGTCATTGTTTGTACGTGTTGCTTTCTGGCGTTACTGAGTTTCTTTCTGTTTTTTCTTATGTGTCTCTTTTCTGTTTTTCTGTTTGTGTGCTCCCCAAAACTGCATCCGTATTAATTCCAATTCCAGAACTAATGAGTGTTCTTCTTGCATTTGCAACTTTTGTACGTATTTTTTTGAATCGCCGTATCTTCAAAGTAGTTAAAACAATCACACCAGCTTCAATCCGTCTTCAGCTATGCTAACAATAAACAATGTACGAGCTCTCAAAAATGCATGTCTACAATAAAGCTCTAATAAAATTAGATACACTCTGGAAGAGTATCTTCCGTTTTATAAACTGGGCACAAGTCTGCAACCAATCAAGAAAAGAACTAGTTTTGAAAAGTGGTTACTACTTTTAGAGACGAAGAAAGGTAGAAATGTATTTTAGAATCATTTTAATTCTTTCCTTCTAATGAAAACATTTGTCATACATCCAATTCAGACATCAAACAGACAGTTTTAGCCTTTTCAGAACAAATTTACAAACATAAATATGAGGTTTATTTTTTTATACATGCCAAACACATCAATAAAATAGACTTTTTCTATATGAACATATATGATATATTTTCTATATTCTCGTTGACACCATCTTAATAGAATAAAAAATTATTCTATAATCAGCTGGTCACAGAATTGCGTAGGTCTGAGGCAGTTAATCGATGGCTGATATGAAGTGCTTACACTATTTTCAGATTTCAGTTCATGAATATTGTAAAATCTCATAAACACCACATGCTTATTCGTTGCTATTTACTGTTCGTCATAACTGCATATAAATATTTATTCGTTGCTATTTACTGTTCGTTATAACTGCATATAAATATTTATTCGTTGCTATTTACTGTTCGTTATAACTGCATATAAATATTTATTCGTTGCTATTTACTGTTCGTTATAACTGCATATAAATATTTATTCGTTGCTATTTACTGTTCGTTATAACTGCATATAAATATTTATTCGTTGCTATTTACTGTTCGTTATAACTGCATATAAATATTTATTCGTTGCTATTTACTGTTCGTTATAACTGCATATAAATATTTATTCGTTGCTATTTACTGTTCGTTATAACTGCATATAAATATTTATTCGTTGCTATTTACTGTTCGTCATAACTGCATATAAATATTTATTCGTTGCTATTTACTGTTCGTCATAACTGCATATAAATATTTATTCGTTGCTATTTACTGTTCGTCATAACTGCATATAAATATTTATTCGTTGCTATTTACTGTTCGTCATAACTGCATATAAATATTTATTCGTTGCTATTTACTGTTCGTCATAACTGCATATAAATATTTATTCGTTGCTATTTACTGTTCGTCATAACTGCATATAAATATTTATTCGTTGCTATTTACTGTTCGTCATAACTGCATATAAATATTTATTCGTTGCTATTTACTGTTCGTCATAACTGCATATAAATATTTATTCGTTGCTATTTACTGTTCGTTATAACTGCATATAAATATGCTCATATGACAATCTATTTTTTTAAATTTGTAAAAGAATTACGCAAGAATTAAACGTTTAATGTTTGAAAAAGAAATAATAAGTGATTGTATAACATTATTCTTTTTCGAATGATTAAAATACATTTGATTATCTCCTTAAACTGCATTTGTTCTAGATCCTTAGCTTAATTAGTTATAGGATATAATATATATATATATATATATATATATATATATATATATATATATATATATATATATATATATATATATATATATATATATATATATATATTTATATATATATATATAAGTGTAAGTTTGAAATCCAAGGCAGGAGCAATGTGAAATATATACCGGAAGGTGGAAAAGATGAACAAAAATAAATGAGAAGAGAAAATAAGAATGGAATCTCTAATCTATTCATTAATATTTCAGATTAAATACCAGAACAGTAAAAAAGTGGTTACCGTCAGGCAATTAAAGGTTCCGGAATAAGGTGAACTTAAATTTTCGAGAGCGTTCCTCTCATTATCAAAAGACCAAAGAAATATAACCGAGTGGTCGGAAAAACTGATGGGATCAATATATATATATATATATATATATAATTAAAGTCAAGAGTATAGACTTGAATAGAGTATAAATGGACAATATAAGAAAACACCTTCAAATGTAAAGGAAGTTGAAATAAAATTATGACATTCAATGCTCAAATATTGCAAGTATTAAAATCAGCTCAATGATTTAATCTTCAGATCAAGCAGATCTGTTATACAGTAATTTGAGACAAATAAATTTATTAAATTATTTAATTCACTTCTAAGAATCCAAGACTAACAAGTATTAGGCGTACGATCATTTCTATAACGATTAGAGTTTTGTTCTTAGTGTTTACGTTTTAATTCCAATGCGTGCGTCTCCAGCGTCTTTTACAAATCACAAATTGAAATTAAGCAAAAAATATCAACATTCTTCTTATTTAATATATATATATATATATATATATATATATATATATATATATATATGTAAAATATAACAGGTAAAAATAAACACATTAACATGGATCGTAGTGTAGTGGGTATATGTTCCGTGATCATGATACCATTCTCTCAAAGATTTCCATCTTTTAGGGGAGGTGGAGTGGGATATTAGAAAATTATGCGAAATATTGTTGCATCCTTTTGCTAGTATATGTGATATATTACATTACTATATGTGTATATACATGAAATACGAATTATATATATATATAGTATGTGTTGTTCTAATATAAAAATCCATAAAAGTGCTCGATCTTAATTATGCAAGAGCTAATCTTAATTACTTTATTTATTTAAATAATATGCATTACTGTGTCCGCTGGAGATAATTGATTTGTGTCCGTCTTTTCATCATTAAATTAAGAAAAAATTCAGGGCGTTGATTTCTCAAGACAGATTCATCAGTCTCATTTAGCGACGAAGGCTGATAGAAATGCTGAACCGGTGGTCTAATGGCTAACTGTGTTCCCCTTTCAGTTTAAGACTTTAAAATATTTCCAGTCGGTTTTACAAGCTTCCTCCTTCCTGATTTTAATTGTATGGAATATCTGGGTTTTTTTCTATTTTTTTAAACGAAAAACTGTTTATGGAATAATAGAATGTTGTAATATTTACTCTAAATTTATCTTGTGTATGTGAAACGTTTCCAGTTGTCGTATTGCGACTGGGTGGTTTTTTTGTGAATGTATGATTAATTTTGTGTTGATTTTTCTTTAAGTTTAAGTAATAATTATGTGAATACACGTTTAATTATGATAGCGCTTTCTAAATAGATATATAACTAAATAAGTAGTATGTCAAAACTGGTCAAATATTGGCAAATTTATCGCTAATACTGTTTTGTTATTATTGTGAAATGGTCGAACATTTGAGGTCTATAGCAGACAAGTCTGTTTTTAATATACCCCTCATATATCCGTTTCTGTTGTATATTGTGTTTTAGTTTGCTACAAAGTAAATAAAGGGTATCATTTTAATTATGTGATCCAGTAAATTTGTAACGGATCTTTTTGAATATGTAAGTAAGTAAATGAGTATCATTCATATTAAAGAATTACATCACTGTTTTTAGTAATATTTCCTGGTTACTGTGAAACTAGTCGTTATTTTCGTTTAAATTGGTTTGAGTATGTCGGGTTTTCTGTGGCCCTGGTGTACACCAGATGGGTTACCAGTAGGTATATCCCCGTGTGTTATAGAAGAGGGGCTTTTCTTGGATATGTACAAAGTAAGCAAAATTTGTCCCTATGATTTATTTAAAAACGATATTTTGAGGTTGTTGTTTGCTTTCAGTTTCTCAGGAAATATCTCTTGAATATGAGGCTGTAGGATTTCTTCTGTTCGATAATTTTCTATATGATTGTGTGCAGGGGTGTTTGAATCATTTATGTACCATTAAACTTCATTCGTCTGAGTGAATATAGGTACCGTTATGAGCATAGTATAATTTTTAAAATGTGCCTTTTCTCGTGCCGATATAGTTTTCGTCTTTTGTGGTTATGGTGCCTGGGGTGACTTTTGTTTCATGAACAACGGAATTCATCAATGGACAACTGTTGTCTCTTCTGCATGTGGGATGATGGTAGTTTTTTTGTGTTTTTGCGGAGGGCTTTATTGTTAGCATATCTTAGACCTGACAGAGTGGTTAGAGGTCATCCTGCTTATGTTTTGTATTAGGTTTCTGAAGTGTAAAGGATGTGACAGGATTCAAAGTCGATGTATTTGAGCGGTTCGCTGGGTTTATAAGAGGATCAAAGAGTTGTTAAATAAAATAGTAATCTTGAAGCCTTATTCTTTAGAATATGTCGTTAGCTGTTTTCTGAACATCCAGGGCGTGGCAACTGCAGTCGCGAGAGAGTCATTGGCTATCGTTCCGGTTAAGCCCAAATTCTTTGTTGAGGGATTTCATATTGAACGAATCAGGAACATATAATCCCGTAAATTCGTAGATATCGTCACTGTTATAGAACCCTATCTGTACGTCAAGGAATGTGCCGGGTTGATTTTTTAGCCCGGATTTTTTGTTGGCTATCATAGGCCACAATCGGTACGTGAAAGTAGTCGATAAGGTTCGACTTTTTCCCAGGTTTTGTCTTCGAAGAAGAAGAGTGGCTTTCTTGCAATTAATATAGCTTCAAGTTCTGAATAACTAATCTCTATAGTTTAATATGTCTGTATTGATTGAAAGGATGAAATCAATTGGATAAAATTCTGTGATTTTACATTGAAATTTACCTGGCATGGTCTTAAACCAATTGATGATCGAAGTCTGTCTGTTTTTTTATGTGTTTATTTATTTTCATATCATATGTTAGCTAGATAAGCCATTCTCACTTATGGCTGGGTTTATGACTCTGCATTTGAGTATGTTCTTTGAAATCTAAATTATGAATTTTGAGTTGAGAAATGCCTCTCTTTTTGTCTAGTAATAAGCCCGGAGTCAATTTTTACTTTAGTCACCAAGTTATTAGCTATACTGTTGATATTTTCTCGTAATATTATCTATTGCACATCAGTTGTATCTGTCGTAAATTCATTTATAAATATTCCTGGTTTTATCTGCAAAGATTAGTGTATCGTTATTGAATTTAATTTTTTTTAATGTTTGTGGAATTAGTCTTTTCAAAGTTATTTTGTATTGCGTGAAACGGATCTGGAGACACTATCCGTCAAGTATTTTTCAAACCCATCCAGTTCATTTACCTCTTTAGCGGTACTTAATGAATTTCAAACTGTAACGCTTGGCGAGGTGTGTTCCCATCTCATGTATCGGATAACTTATACCATAAGCATTTTACGACATAATTCACTGCTTAGTACCGGAATAGATTGAATAGATTTGTTATTGTCTATCCATTTTTCCAGTGAATATTCTTGGTGTTAGGTATAGTCAAACATTGTTTTTTCTCACTTATCCATATATAAAGATCCATCATGATTAAACTTGATCATCATTAGTACAACTATACACTATACTTTTTATCCAAACGGAACTATTTTAAAGTGAAAACGTTACTAAACGAGACTGACAAATCTGTCTGCAAAAAGTATAATCCATAATTTAGACAGACAAAACCTGGGTATCCTCAAAATACTGAAATAAAATAGTTCACATGTATATATAGTTATAAATAAATGTAGATCAGATTTAGTTATAATTATTACGACACCTAGTTCACTATTACCAATAATAGAAGTATTACATGACGTACAATGTTCGACAACTTTTGAATTTATAGGTAATAACAAAATATGTACACGCCTTTTCGATTGTAAGGTGAAGTTTATTAATTCAACTTCCACTTCATCCAGTCAGCTTGTGTCTGTATGTGGGCTTGGTAATGGTTATGTATATATATATATATATATATATATATATATATATATATATATATATATATATGAAGAGACAAAATGGTGCCACACTACAAAATGAATAATGAATAATATGGGGAAAACTTTATATAAGATGAAATAGAAAAAAAAAAAGAGAAAATAATTTTATATAAAACAAATTTTTAAAAAAACCCGTTTATTATGGTTTCGGAATTTACGAATAAAAAAATTCACGAATAAAAACAAAGTTCTCACATTAGCATAAAAAAAAAAAATTCCCCTGACGAGAGTCGGACGAAAGGCTGCCTTGGGAACTTCAAGCTTTTTTTTTTATGCTAATGTGAGAACTTTGTTTTTATTCGTGAATTTTTTTATTCGTAAATTCCGAAACCATAATAAACGGTTTTTTTTTTAAAATTTTGTTCTATATAAAATTATTTTCTCTTTTTTTTCTTTCTATTTCATCTTATATAAAGTTTTCCCCATATTATTCATTATATATATATATATATATATATATATATATATATATATATATATATATATATATATATATATATAAATAAGTCAGGTTCATATTATATTCCAATGACCATCGTTTTATTTTATTATTTTTATTTTTTTACATTTCCAAAAAACATAACATTTCTGTGAGATATATTTTTTACGGTCCGTTTGATTTGTCTTGTGCCAAACAATGTTTTTTATGTCAATATCGTCTCTGCAACATTACCAAATCATCAGAAAAATTCACAAAGAGTAAAAAGTTCTTGGATTAAAGTGTCTTGAAAAAACATACACTATACAGTGGTTCATTTGTGGGTGAAACCAAACAAAAAACAAAGAAAAAGAGCAAACTCACACGTGGGGGAACCCACTAATACGCCATTTTGAATTTTTCGTTCAAAGCAATTACATCCTAAAAGTTGTGCGGACATTTATAAATTTTAATTCAGTGATATTTCTTAAAATAGTTAGTAAGTTCTATAATTTATTTATTAAAAATCTAATTCACTTGAGGGTGATTTTTTTACTTTACATCAATTAGCCTTCAGATGTCTATTAAAGTCATTTGGATACGAATATCTATAAGTTCAACAGTTTAGAGCTAGTTTTATAGACTCAGTCATCCATTCAAGCAACTATTAAAATTGTTATACTTCGGTGTTTTTGTGGAAGATGTTTAGTATTTATTTATAAATCGTTTCAATCAATACTAAGATAGGCTTAATTACCCAGAATTCTTCACTTAAATAGTAAGTTTCTATTAAATGCCAAATTAAGGAGGAGGGGTTTGTCACTCACAACGAAAATATTTTATAGTTACCTAGACATGATTCAAAATACCGAAGGGAGATATTAAATATTTATTTATTTATTTTATTTTATTTTTCATAAAATGATGTTTAATATATATATATATATATATATATATATATATATATATATATATATATATATATATATATATAGGAAATCATGACAGAGGGAGACAAGGTCTGAGTGTGCCGTGAGCTTCCGTACGTTAAACTTTAATTTTAAAAATAGCAGATTTGTTTGTTTAATGAACTTATGGTTATTGGACAAATACTTTTATTGACTTGCACCTAAGAGGAAGTTAATATTTTTATAATTGTTAATCTCTTTTAACACGCATTCAGAGAAGTTCCTTTCATAAGAAATGTGAAAATAAAAGTAAATAATCAATAAAAACCCTTCTGAATATAAAGGCATTGCAAGAAACGGATCTAATAATAATTCGCCAAGTGTTCGTCCCTCCGCCCCTCATGCTTCACGTAAAATATAATTTGCCAAAATAAGTGCATTTTCTCTAGTGAATAAAACCATATTATTGGGTAAAAACGACTCTTAAATAGTTCGAAGGAGTGTTTGAGGGCAGGGGCGTCAACATTATCTTCAAAAAATATTTTAGGTTCCTACTTGCAGGAAAAGAATAGAATGTTCGCTGATGACGTCAGAGTAATAGTAAATGTTCTAAAATGATGCATCTTTATGTTGGCAGTAAACACCTGTTCATATCACTTTCGACTCTTTTGAAATTGTTTTATTTTTCTTCTGTTTCCTTCGTGTACGCGACTTGCTGAAGAGAGGCACATTTCAAGAAACATCTTTTCGAAAATAAAGTATTTCTTCCTTCTTATCTCCTTTTCAAAACTTGGCTTGAAAACATTTATTAATAGCATAGTTATCTCTTCTTTTTTTCTTTTCCTTAGCTTTTTACAATGTACGGGGAAGGCGAAGCTACTTTGTAAAGGATACATTTAGACATACTAAACAGCGAAAATGTTGCGAATCTTATTCAGTCCATTTGATAGTTGCTGTTAATTCTGTCATGATCTGAATGCAATTGAGATGTAGGCGTTTCACGGCACGACATTAGACTAATCTGTTGTTCAGTCTATTTCAGTCTGTTTTCAACTGTCGGCTAACTTTACACATTTCGAAGACGTTTGTTTATAATCCTAACTTAAATCTCTCTATATAATTAAACCTCCATTTTTCATCTGGAAATTAATGTTTTAGATAGCGGGATGACGGGCAAACCGCGTAAATAACAAATCTATTCATAAAAAAAAAGTGTTGAGAGGAATATAATTATTCAAATATTAAAGCAAAACGCAAGATGACGATAGGTGGAGAGGAAAGAGTGGGATGGGGTGTGAGAGGTTCGTTTATGACATCACAAGAGAGAAAAGGTCAATTATGACATTAAAACGTATATACATACTGTATACATCTATATCACGAAGGCAGATTAAATGTTCATTGGCACAGTTGTTTTATATGAAACCTTTTGAAATTTCCAAATATTTCTGAAAACATTTAAGAAATTTCATGCAACATATCAGCACTAAAGACTCTCATTTTAAAGTCATACATAATAGCCGTTAAAAAATACTCAACAGTAAAAACATAGTTGCAAACACACCAAAACTAAACCGCCTGATGACGATTTGATAAATCAAATCGAAAGTACTCGCAACAAAAACAGAAAAATCGAACAAAAAACTTACGGAACTTATATACACCAATTTGACTGAAATACTAGATAGACTATTCGAAAAATTGAAAAAAAAAGTCTTATCAAAGAAAACACTCCGTGTTATTTAATAGCGTTTGCTTAAATAAAAACATGCTGCCTAAATGCACGATATATATATATATATATATATATATAATAAAATACTGATCTAATTGTTTAAGCGTATTCTATCATTTTAAGAAAACTAAAAAGCTAGAAAATCTTTGTTTTTAATAACCAAAAAATCCATTTCTCTTAAAAATAGAATGTTATTTCTTGGGCATAACGTTGGTACATATTTCAATAAATAAAAAACTCGTATCTTTTTTACATTAAAATAATTTAGGAACTTGATAATGCCTAAATTTACATGGCTTAGGTGCACTATTATAAAATCTTCCATTGTTAAATAATAAATATAGCACAGGCAGAGTTTGACTTGTCAGTATCATAAGAGATTTTAATTGATAACTATTTGCTATTCGTATTGGTAAACGTTATTAAAAGTATGAGTTTGTGATTAGAAGCTGCCATTTTGTATGGTGTGTGTTTGTTCCGGTGTCCATTTTGCTCTTCCTTATGAAAAAGGGAACAGAAAACTGTGAATGTTTGAATTATAATTTGGAACGTCCGTCATGGCCGATATTTTTTCATGTCAAAATGTTAATATGATTTAGACATTACTTTTATAAATATTCAAAAGTACGATTGAAACACATCACAGATAAAGCTGTATATAAAACTAGCAGAACCCGTGTCTCGGCGTTGCCTGCGGACAAAAGGAAAGACTGATTTAACTTGAAAATATAAATATTAGAGTATCAGGCTAACTTGTTATTTTCATTTATATTTTGACTTCTTTAACCTAATATAGATTAATACATTGTGCTATTTAGACATGTTTTCTCTGTCTAGAAGGATTACTCCTTCATTGGCTTAGGGCAGAAAAAGTCAAGTATAGCATATTACCTTTTAACGGTAATTCTATTTTAAAAAGGAAAAAATAAAATATCAACCAAAAAGGAAACAATATTGTCAAATCTGCAAATATGTAAATTGAGGGAAAAGTTCGAAGCTGGCTGTGGCGGGCATGAAATATGCTTCTGTTTACAATCAATTTAGTATTACGAATGAAGTCTGAGAAAAAAACGCTTTTTAAATGAGTAAACATGCTAGAGTTATTGGCTTATTTTCTAGATGATGACATGTTTCATTGAATCAGGTTCGAGGAAAATACGTAAAGTCTGTTAATGCGATTCTCATAAAACCAACGTTATTTCGCTTCGTCGTAAACTTTGACCTACACACATGTGACGTTGTTATTTATTGAATTTCAAAAGCAAGAAAAAAAAACATCTTGATCTGTTCTGTCGTCGATCAGGAAAGAAGACATTTTTTAAACTGATGCAATTTTTATCATGAAGCCAATTTAAAAAAAAATTAAATATTAATCATTGTTTGAAAATCGACTTACTTGTTAAGGCTTCACGCAGGTGTCGGCATTTGTAAACGGCCACGTGTTCGCTAATTCTTATCCGGAATATTTACAGAGTGTATAAGAAACAATTATTCAAAATAGCCACACGAATAGAGACCGCTATATCTCGTAATTTATGCTTTAAAGACTGTATATTATGTAGATTAATTAAGAAGGATAAAATGAATACTTTCGGTTATTTTATCAAATTTCCCTTCCATTAAGAAAAGACCCGATCTTTTTGGTAGGAGTAGAAGTAGAAAATAATATCTGAGTAAAAATCGCAGCTACCTATTCTTTAGAAAGTTATTTTCGGAGATTCGATAAATCGGAAAAAAATATAAAATATTTATAGAAAAAAGAAATGAATACATAGTATTTTGAAACACGCACGAGTGACTAAGCTTATTGGATTGCGTAACAGGTTAGCATAGAAAAGTGTTGGTTATTATCCTATTATATTAGAATGCAGACGTGCAAAATTGCCTTTACTTTAATATAGAGATAAAACTAAACTGACTTTTCTATGGTAAATGCTCCAATAAAATAGAAAAAAAACAATTATCATGAGCAATACTGTAGTGTGGACCTGTAATGAGTGAAATATAGACGATGGTTGCATCTCTTAATGTACCAAGGCATAGGCTAACAATTAAAACGCAATATATTGAGACATGGAATAAATAGTTGTTTTAACTAAAACAAATAAAAATATAGTAAAAGAACATAACATATACATACAAACTTATAGGGGTATTAAATATATTGTTTATGAGTTTGAAAAGTAAAATGTTCTCTTGTTTGTTGAATGTTCGAAATGAGAAGACTGAATTTGTCTGTTTAAGAAGTGTGTATACATGCCTTATGTAATGTTTAATTTTACTACAGTCGAAGTTCTCAGAAATCAAGGGGCCCCTTCCTGGGGCTAACACTTGATCTCTATATGAGATACATAGATACCCGAGTATTCTATTAAAATTCTCTTTTATTTCTCAAGCATTGAGTTAGTAAAACAGTTCAGAATAATTTCTTCTCTCCCCAACTGACCAGTCAATATGTCATAGTATATCTTTCTTGTAGTCTGTTGGTCTTACCGGATTCCAGGACAAGAATTCATCTAGTCTGGTGGAGTATCCAGCACGTGGTGTTATTTGAGGTAACATCACAAGGAGAAGATGCACTATTTCTCGTACGAGGGGATCTTATTTGTGCTGCGGATACTATGTAATTTGAATATTTGGTCAGGGTTTACTTGTAGGGGTAAGTATCCTCATGTCAGGTTGTCCTGACAAACCCTTGTACAGAGAGACCGAGGACACTCGAGGATAGTGTCTAGTAGGTAATTCAAACTCCCCAGTCAGTGTAGATATCTGTGTGACTGTGTAAGTGTGTAAGTGAGTATTGTATATGGAGTGTGTATATTTGCTTAGTCAAATATAGTATATGCGTGAACTTGTGTGTTAATGGGTCCAGTAGGCAGTGTGTGTATTTTTGGTTGCTTTTGTTTTGTTAATCTGTGTGTGTATGCGTTAACTAATGAATGAGTGATTCCTGTAAGTAGTGTGTATATTTACTGACTTCTGTCAATGTGTAAATATATGTGAGAAATTTAAGAACAACCATTTACTTCCCCTTGCCTGGAGGGCGTAAATGCGTGCTCACTAGCTGCATTCTTTCTTGTTCCCGGATTTATATAAACAGGGAAATAATTTTCTTTTCTGCGGACGTAGTAAACAGCAGCTCACATGATCGTCATTTTCCCAATTAAATTCATTTTTGACCTGGAACCATTTATGCACAAAAGAATGTAATTGTTTTTTAATTGTTTTGGGCCGTGTCTTGTGTGTTTTTGCATACGCAGTTGGTCAATAAATATGTAGGATTGGAAGACATGTTTATCTTATTAGACAATTATTTAAACGAAACGAAACGAAAACTATGTGTTAGTTATACATCAGGATTAGATTACGCCCATCAAGATATACATAAAGACCGGTTCTAGTGAAAGTAAACCAAAAGTTTCGAAGGTTTCATTCCTATGTCAGCTACAAAACACACAACAACCTGTTTGTTTACATCGAATTCGACGCGGACAAGCGGCTCTAAGTTTTACTAAAACATTGGTCCATTCACCAGAGCATCCAATGCAGCACTAGTCTTATCTCTGTAGAAAACCTCTTAAAATTTGGTCTGCATATATTTCTGTGATCAAGTAATATGTTTTCTTTGTGGGTGTCGTTTAAGGAAAGGTTATATAATACTACAATGGGTTCTTCTAGATAAAATAGTAACGCCAGAACGTTCAAATATGGTGACAATTTTATGCTGATGTATTTTGTCGCTTGCCTACGTTTTACTGGAATGCACTTCTCAATATTTTATTTTGTCTTCGTTTGATTATGGTCTTTCCCATATATTACAGCAATGTTCGTATATGTCAATCAAGATCTGTTTGCAATTGACCTGTGGGAGCTAAAACAATCTGTCAGACGCCGTTTCAGTGGCATTCATGGACAATTACAATAAAGCGTGACACAGTTTGAAGCACTTTCAAATACGCAACATAACATAGCATTCTATATAGGCCATCAGTGCTATTTTAATTTTCACTGAATACTTATTTACATTCAGTGTATCAAGTTTTAATTTTGTACAATATTAAAAATAGAAACAAAACGTTGACTTGTAATAAAATGATAGTGCAATATGATGTACTTTTCGTTGAAAACTGTGGACATGATGCGTCACAAATAATAAAGTGCACATCCGCAGTATGCTGAGACTTGAACTTAAAACATACAATTCAAATCCGAACTTACAACTGCGTCTTATATAGGTCATATTAAATACCTATGAACACGACATATTCCTAAAAAAACGGTTGCTCTGGTCTATGGTCCAAATACCCACCTGAATTTTCATTGAGAGAGCGGATCAAGCCTTCAAAATCGAACTCAAAACGAGAAACAGACGAAGGGTCTCATCATAACAGACGCCCAGATCACGCAAAAGTGCGTCTAGAAATGTTCGTTGCGAAAAGAAGCCAGATGTGTTCGCTAATTAACGCCATTATCAAGTGAAGATGCGTGAAAACTATTTGGAAATTGTATCAAGACAAATTACGCTCTTAACATTATCGGCTCATTCAAGGAATATTTCTAAGAAGTACAGCCAGACACCGATTTGGCTTCGTAAGGACATTCAAACTGCAGAAATCCACGTTGATGATTATGTAATTGTTAGATGCGAGAAAATCTTAGAGGTAGCTACGTCGTCATACACATTAAAAGCAGTCTTACTCCGATGCAGTGTCATCTTTCTCACAATGATTTACCAATGGCTTACTACGCATCTATTCTATTCAGTTTATAAGTGTTATCGCGGCTGCCAAAACGTGTGTTTGGAAGAATATCAAAACATTTCAAACAATCAGTGACAAGCAATTTAAAACATAGCAAATAACTGTGCCATACCTTTTACACTTCCCGGTCCACAACTCTAACACCCCTTTAAAATCACCAAGATCAAGCAAGTGATGTTGTATAGTCTTAATACCTGATCACTCCAACTGCAGTAACCTTTGCAATTCATAGAAGACAGGGTAATAAGGCAGATATGGTATTGATAGAGGCACGTTCCATCCACAAAACACGCTTAACAGACCGATAACTGATAGAAAAATTCCACCGATGATGTCGATGAATATTTCTGCCTATACAGTGCATATTGTTCTCTCAAAACTCAGACCTGATGAAAGCCACAGACCTGACGACATCTATCCAACCGTGCTTCGAGTCTTTGCTTCTATTCTGGTGCGCGATTTAGCAAAACTTTTCAACATCCCGCGTAAGGACGGCGTGGAGTCGAATGACAAGAGAACAACGACCGTTTGTCTAATATTCAAGAATGTCGGTTTCTTATGGAAGCTAGTTTCAAGCAAGTGTTCATGAACCACCCCATAGCTTCCAAAATCATTTTTGCATAAATTCATGGATTTGTACCCAGAAGATCCTGTTAAACTAATATGCTGTCTATAGAGGAGTGGATCACATAGATTATAGATGAAGACGAAATATTATTTTTTGGCATTTTCAAAGCGGTTGACTCGATTAACTGTGCAGTTATTTTCCTACCGACCTTTCGCTACTGCCCCATAACTATCGGTTTTCCATTTGAACTACTTAATATTTTCGCAGATACGAAGAACCTTTACACAATAGTGTACGCATCTTTCAAACCAACGCACTATTCTATTGAGATGGCGAACAAAGCAAAGCGTTCTCTCCTCAATATATGCTTTCCGTCTTCTATACGTAACTCTGATACGCCATATTCTTGAGTATGCCATCCAAGAACAAATCATGATCTTCAAAAAGATATCATACACCTGGAGCGTGTTCAATGGTTGGTAACCATGCTGGAGACGGGACTCTTAATTTTCCCTACAAGGGGCGGTTTCAAATACTACATCTGTTCTCACTTGAGCGTGCAAAGATGCGAACGTACCTGATTCTGCCATACAACATCGTCAACGGGAATTTGAATATATCTTTCGATAAGGTGTTTTACTCCAATGCCAAGTCGTTGTCTCTGCGAGCAGCCGCAGATGTATCATCATCGCTTTTGTCTAAACAGAAGAAAAGGCAGAATTCCCAGCCTATGTTTATGATCCGTTGAACAGCCTGACTGAAGCGGTCGTGGCGATGCCTACCATATCCAGGTTCAAAATGGCATTGGAAAAACATTAGATGGTAACATAGATGTAAATATATGCTGTCGTTGTTACATGACTGTTTGCACTTTGCCATTTTAGGGCAATACATTTGAATTTGAATTTAAATCCACTAGTATTCCCTTCCATGTCTTTAACTTTCCTCATTTATATCCGTTGCTATTCGTTTATAAATATATATTCGCATGAATGTTGTCTTTTATTCTTGAAAGAATGAATGAATGAATGAACGAATGAAAGAATGAATGAATGAAAGAATGAATGAATGAATGAATGAATGAAAGAATGAAAGAATTATTTAAAAATAACAGTGCCCTTTTTATTATATATCGTTTAAAGCATAATATAAAATATTTTTTATTGCTTTCTTTTATAAAATAATTTTTCATATATTCTTAAATACCTTTTTGTTGAACTAGCAGGGTTATGCGGCGTTGTCCGGGCGAGTAAGAAGTAATTTATTTTTCATCAATAACAATTTATTTCCTACCGTTGCCATAGGCGAGCTTAATCTTACTGTAAAAACCAAAACAACTAATCGAGGTAAAACTTACGAAAGAAATAAAAACAAATACGCGAGTTACTTATAAACAAATCCGCAAATCAAGTTTTACAAGCAAACAAACATAAAATTCGCGAGATATGTCTTGAAACAAAACAAACTAATCCGCCCTTCCTTTTCTGAGTTTGTAAGTCATTCCTATTTTAGTCACACACACACATTAAAAACAAAGGAATACTTTTTGTGTGTTTTTTAAGTAAAATATTTTTTTCCTTTATGTTTCATTATCAATTATTAAGATTAAGCCTCCTCTTCTTTGCTCATAAAAATAATTTGCATACGTTATTATTGAGGCTACCCGGATACACGTACGTTCACTTATATTATATAGATTAATTACTTTTTACATATGTGTGTTAGATATTATATATGTATATATCAATAACTCTGGGTATACGTCCGTCTGTTTTTCCTGATCGTAAACCATCTTTGATGTTAGAATTCGAAACCCAAACAGCTAGATTCATTGCTAAATGTTTGATCCATTACGCTATAAATATCACACATGTGAAGTATTCTATTAATGGCTATTATAGTAAAAAATATTTTTATTAGCTTGATGCGTAGCGTAGTGAATTTATAAAACGTTTAAATAAATATTTGTGAATTAACATTTTGAAATATTTAGTATTTTATCTTTACTTCTTTACACATCAACCTATTTCGAAGTGTTTAATGAGAACCATTCATAGCATAGTTGATAGCGTTTGTCTATTACGCTGGAAGATGTGATTTAAAATTCAACAGCAGCATTAAATACTAACTTTTTAAAATAAAATTATTTAATTCAAACCCAACAAAACTTGTCGGTAGAGTTTGATGAGAAATATCGTAGTCGTAGTCGTATTTTATACTTTAATTATTTTGATACGGTACAAATCACGTTGACACACCGGTTCCCGTTAGATCACCGAAGTTAAGAAACGTTGAGCCTGGCCAGTATTAAATGGGTGACCATTTGGGACTACCAGGTGCTGTATGTGCTTTCTGTTTATCTCGGCATTGTTTCCAGTCGTCTTGAACTGCTTGCCATTGGAATCAAGCAATGCTGACCCAGGAGAGGTGTTGTTAGGGATTGCGCAACCATTGCTTCATAATTACACGCGCAGCCAGCCCCTTATAGGGGTATCCATAGTCTATCTAGACTGAACGGAGGGCCTACCTATTTTGATGTTACGTAATTATCCGGTGTGATATGAGAAAGAAAAGGACAGTGTATTTGCATTCAATCAGAATAAATTGTATAAATGCGCAACACATTTTTGCATGGTTTTCGGGTGATAATTAAACAGAATAATCACACTTTTAAATTTAGGAATAATTCCACGCGTAGGACAATAAACTTAAAAAATAACTTCCAATGCTTATAAATGCAATGAAATATTTGCTATGAAGAGTATAAAATAAAATCAATCATATTTTTATTCGCTGCTGATGTTCATGTGTGTACAGTTTTTGTTAAAGTTTCTGTTTGCCTTCATCAGGCAGCTCTAAATTTGTAATACACTAATGGCTTTCATTTACAGCAAGAAAACCTATGTGAATATGTTAGCAATTTTAAGCATCAAATATTTTAGCAAAAATGGCTGGATTCGATATGAAATAACCGGAAAAGGTTTGATATGCCGCAAAAAAAAGCAACGATCAAACAATACGCGACTTTAATTCCTGAAGCAGATTGCTTGCTGTAAACGTTTTCTTTCTTACCTAATTTGGATTAATCAAACACTTGATGTTTCCAGTTTGGGAATTACTCGAATAAGGCCATAACTGAAGGGAAGGAGGAAAGCAAACGTGAACCTGGGAGCAGATGCGAGGATCATTTCAAATGAAATTATTGACGGGAATAGAAAACGAACAGACATTCAATAAGAGATAATTGAATTTTCTGATAATGACGTTTCGGAAGAGATACGCTAAACTTGCAAACTAGTATCAGACTAAAAGGGTTGGAGCGAAACAAATCGACAGTCGATATATGTTATTGATCTTGTCAAGTAGAATCCGAGATAATAAAACTTTGCACATCACTACAATAAACTGCACGTGGTTTTCAAATGAAACCAGTTTTCACGATGTTTCTAAGAAGTATTGTTATATACACTATGTAACTGTTGTCCTAATTTTTGTTGTTACGATATTCACAAGGTGTTGGATGTTATACTCTCCGGTCTTCTTCACGTTACTTTTATCGTAGTCAATACCCGTCTTGAAGATTTTAACTTAAACCTTTATTTCAACCATTAAAGTTGATTGCTCTTATTCAGTATTCCATCCATTTTCATATATCTTATCATTTAATCAATTTTTTGATATTCTTACCCACACAACCATTATAACCTGTTGAATATCTCTTATCTAGGACATTCATCGATTATTGTATGCGCCCACTAAGATTACTTTCTTGGTTATGTATAAACCCAACGTCATTAATATTATTTTACCGATATTAATGCCGCATCTTCTACCTCATATTGCAATTAATTACTTGCTATTATCACAATTACTAATTATAGGATTAACTGTCTTTTCTTCATGAATGATTCCCATATATATATTTCTCTCTATATCTTTCCCACTAGGGAGGTTACTTGCCTAACTGTTTATACTTTGCTTTCCCGGAATGTCTAGTATTGTTTTCTTTACATTATTTGAACCTCATTCCACAGACGACGACAAACACACAGGAGAAAGATGAAGATTACAACGGCCAAAATGTTGTAAACAGCACCGCCAATTTGTGTTTAATGTATATTTTTACCTCCTTGCTTTTTATACAACATCCTAATCGCACGATCAGTGTTCTATCTAATCACACGGAAACTGGTCTTCATTTTGATGCAGGTTTTGTCGCATATGGAACACGTTATTATAGTAACAAACATCACAGATATATATATATATATATATATATATATATATATATATATATATATATATATATATATATAAAGTGGTGTACTAAAAGCGAACTTTTAGGAAAAGTAAAACCTATTGTGAAGAGTATACAGCTCAATATCCAGGATAGAGCAGGTAGAATTTTCGCCGCACCTGAAGTTGTGGCTTCTTGGAATTTAACTTTTAATCCTCTCTCACAACCTTTCGGGCCTTTTAACGACCTACCTATCTACATCTCATTCTCTCCGCTCGACTTTTCGACACCGGACTTTTTAGCAATCGGACTTTTGCTTGCATTCGGGCAGAGTTTTGCCCTGTGTTTCTTCCCCTACAACTTTTATTTTATTTTTTCAAATTTTAAATCTTGGCATTTGCCAACATATCTATCCCAGCGACTTCCTCTGATGATAAGATTTTGATCTTTGAAAAGCCTGGCTTAAGGAAAATTTAACTTGAATAAATTGCCTTTTTTGCGGAATACCTTGCTCTGAGCAATTGAATTGAATTATGATTTGGCTTTTGCTTCTCTAATTCCTTTCCATTATTCTTCATATATATATATATATATATATATATATATATATATATATATATATAAGTATTCACTCAGCTAAGAAAGAGGGAGAGAGGGAGGAGAGAGATACAGACAGGTATTTTTCGACCTTATCACATTGTTTGCTCGCTCCCTAATTGGCGTTTTGGGTCGAGCACCGATTTTTGCGTCTACTTGACTCAAAAGTTGCCAAGAAAGAGACCACAATGCCATTGTAAGGAAATTACGTCAGATTTTAAACTTGCGTTTATTCGTTTGGGGTTCATCCCTAGTTTGCCTAACCGATATTCTCCATGGATCTTCATTATATAACATATGGACATAAATCATTTCGAAGGCTCTGTAACAAAACAATTTTATTTAATAATTGTTCAATGCGGTAAACACGTGAAGTAGATCTGAAAATCGATCAACGTGTTTAAAGAAAAATAAATATTTACAGTATTTGACAACTGTTTTTCAGAACCGTTTTTAATATCGAGTAAGATTCAACATGAGATATAAACTTTGCTATATCAATTATTGAGTGCTATAGTTGGGTTTTTTACTATCAAAATATTACGATGAAGGGAAATGTCAGTTGAGTGATTTTTAGGTACTGGTGCAGAGACCCGTGCCGAAACCGACCTTCATCAGCATCTCCCGGCAGTTTACCTAAACAACCGGGAAAAGCCGAATGAAAACTTCGTGATCTCAAAATCCAAATGAGGCGACGCTATCAAACAGGAAAAGATAATTGAAAAATATGTATTTTTAACAAAGGCGCTATTAAACTTGAAAAATTAAGGAAACAATTTTTAAATCCAGAAAAAACAATCATCGTATGGTAATTTTACTGACTAAATTTTTATTTTTACAAAGAAAATATAATGAAACAACTGTTAGCAAATTTTTTTGCGGGGAGGATAATTTTTTTTCTTTTTATTTTACTGGTAAAGCTTTACTAAACTGACTGACTAGGTTAGGGTAAGGTTAGGGTTAGGTTAGGGCGAGGCTTTTATTTTGTATGATTAGGGTTAAAAACAGTACGTTTTGCCACTTGTATTTGGTCTAGAAGTTTTCTGACAAAATTCAATATTTCTTTCCGGAGACCGAAGCGTTTGTCCCAACTCAATGGAATTCGCGATCGCTTTAATCAAATTTCTTTATTTGTTGTAATTTTACGCTATATTTAATATGCTATTAACAATTACCGTCTGTTGCAATCTGATTTGCTAAGCGTTTCGGCATTTTCCGGCGGTTTAAGTACAATGTTGGAAGATGCTGACGAAACGTCGGTTTCAGCAGAGGTCGTAAACTGCACCAGTGCCGATTTTATTATGCAATGTGGCGTTTCTTCATGATTGGATAGCTCGTCGAATGAAGTAATGTCAGAACATTGCAGATTGATGTTTATTTAGACAGTCTGTGTAGCTATCAGTTGTAGCTTTTTATCTGGAGTTTCTTCTTCTCTATCAATCAAATTCAATCATCATGATTGAACAAATGATATGTTAATTAATATGATAGTATAAATAAAACTAATCTAACAACCGGTAAATAAATCATATATAACAGAAATCACAATGTCAAGCATTGATACGCTGACGATTATTTGCATCGTCACGACATCTGTCCATTTAATACATATCTCGTTCATTTTCTACTTATATCGGGTTTATCCTATTCTGCTACGTGGTAAACACCGCCCGATAGAAAGTCATAAAGTAGAGCTTAGTACTTTTAATGAAAAGAAATCTAAAACAAAATCGAATAGACATTTTTAAATTTTGAAACTTGCGAAAGGGACAAGATTTTGACAGGGAGTAATTATTTAATTTTTTAAAGTTTGACCAATTTTTCAAAAATATATTCGGTTCTTAAAAGTATGATGAGGAAATGCTTTAAATTCTTATTTAAAACGGAGAAACAGCCAAACTTCATTATATATATATATATATATATATATATATATATATATATATATATATATATATATATATATATATATATAAAGTTGTGTACTAAAAGCGAACTTTTAGGAAAGGTAAAACCTATTGCGAAAAGTATACAGCTCAATATCCAGGATAGAGCGGGTAGATATGAAGAAGAATGGAAAGGAATTAGAAAAGCAAAAGCCAAATCAAGTTTCAATTCAATTGCTCAGAGCACGGTATATTCCGCAAAAAGGCAATTTATTCAAGTTAAATTTTTCCTTAAGCCAGGCTTTTCAAAGATCACAATCTTATCATCAGAGGAAGTCGCTGGGATAGATAAGTTGGCAAAGGCCAAGATTTAAAATTTGAAAAAGTAAAATAAAAGTTGTAGGGAAAGAAACACAGGGCAAAACTCTGCCCGAATTCAAGCAAATGTCCGATTCCAAAAAAGTCCGGTGTCGAAAAGTCCAGCGGAGAAAATGAAATGTAGATAGGTAGGTCGTTAAAAGGCACGAGAGGTGGTGAGAGAGGATTCAAAGTTAAATTCCAAAAACCACAACTTCAGGTGCGGCGAAGATAGATAGAATCCAAAGGGTAAAATGTCCAATAAGAGGTACCTTCGTGGATGCAGGCAAGGCTCAGTAACTTGAATAAATTGCCTTTTTGCGGAATATACCTTGCTCTGAGCAATTGAATTGAAATTTGATTTGGCTTTTGCTTTTCTAATTCCTTTCCATTCTTCTTCATATATATATATATATATATATATATATATATATATATATATATATATATATATATATATATACATATACATATATATATATATATATATATATATATATATATATATATATATATATATATATAATAATAATAATGGTAATAATCCAGGTGAAAAATATCCACAGGGTGGTAATCCAGAGAATTTTAACCGGGTTTATAAAAAGTGCTCAATATCCGACAAACCGAAACCGATTTCTTTTTCTTTTTTTATTAAAACTAGCATTTTTTTTGTTAGTTTAAAGTGATACAGATATTTCGCCAAAACCTGGCATCTTCGGTGTGTAATATATCCTGATGTCATCGGATTTGTATTTTTTGGGCCCGGCTATAATTACAACAAGCCGGTAAAGAGATGAAACAAAAAGTACAAATCCGATGAAATCAGGATATATTACACACCGAGGATGCCAGGTTTTGGCGAAATATCTCTATCACTTTAACCTAACAAAAAAAAAATGCTAGTTTTAATAAAAAAAGAAAAAAAATCGTTTTCGATTTATTATTTTTCATTTTTATATAAAAAAAATTGATATCGCATCTTAATGCTTCAAAAGGTATTTATTTTACCTATTCCTTCTTAAATTTAACAATAAATGCTTTTTAAAAGAAATATGAACCTTATAACACTTATACAAATCACGTGCTGCATTCACGTTCTTCATATTTGATGGTGGGAAACGACAACTTGCCAATTTGGCCCGGCTATAATTACAACAAGACGGTAAAGAGATAATAAAATACAAATCCGATGACATCAGGATATATTACACACCGAGGATTCCAGGTTTTGGCGAAATATCTGTATCACTTTAAACTAACAAAAAAAAATGCTAGTTTTAATAAAAAAAGGAAAAAAAATCGGTTTCGATTTATTATTTTTCTTTTTTATATAAAAAAAATTGATATCGCATCTTAATGCTTCAAAAGGTATTTATTTTACCTATTCCTTCTTAAATTTAACAATAGATGCTTTTTAAAAAAAAAATATGAACATTATAACACTTATATATATATATATATGTATATATATATATATGTATATATATATCTGTATATATATATATATTTATATATATATATATGTATATATATATATTTTTATATATATATATATTTATATATATATGTATATATATATTTATATATATATATATATATATATATATATATATATAAATATATATACCTAAATACATACACAATCACAAAAATACCCAGACAGGCAAACACGTAATAAGTAAAGACGCGTTTGTAATTGTATATATGTCTATACCAGCATACAACGTGCGCACATCTCCATGGGTTACTTGTTAGTACAACTTATATTAACAAAACACCAATATTAACACGTGGTATATATGTTCATATACCACGTGTATATGTTATCTTAGCATCTATTTATGTATGTATACAATTGGGAACGTATGCACGTATTTGTATTAAACAATGAATTTGTGTGGTACATGTTTGGGCATGTCTATGCGTATTTCTGTAAGGGTATACACCTGTTAATATCCGTGATTTGTTTATATATTTATATATATATATATATATATATATATATATATATATATATATATATATATATATACACACCTGTTTATATCCGTGATTTGTTTATATAGGTGGTACTATCGAGTTACACCTGCTTGAGAGTTTCAAACACGTAGCGAATATCGCAGGAATACTTATTCAACTGATATTCGGGCAAAGATCGAAGCTCATCGAATCTATTCGCAATCTTGTTTGTCATTCGATCGTCTTGTGAAACATTCTAAGAAGAATTCTTATATATCAATGCTGCTTTCGGCGAATCTTGTTGCGTGTCTGTCGATATAAAGAAGTTGTTTAAACTTCTCAGACTTTCCTTGGACACGAATTCCCCAACAGCGACAAAAGAATAGAAACGTTATTTTAAAAATGCTAAACAGATTTTTTGAAGATTTTTTGCTTCTAACAACAAAAGCGGTTGCCCGCTGTGTTTCATTGATGAGTTAAGATGAGAATATAGAGGAATCTACAGCTTACGGATCAGTTATTAACGCTTTAGAACAGCTATACCTTAAAACGTGAAATGACATCTCTGCTAAGCACATCTTATCCATCTGCCTACATGTAAAATTATGGGATGGAGAAGACGTTTAAATTAGTCATATAATATAATGACGAAGCAGTTAAAATTCGAAACACTAAATTATTGGAAAAATTTAAAAAATCAGAAAATATTTTTTAAATATACATCAAAAGGAATCATTTTATATTAACATACAATTATGTTACTAATCTTGATGAGGACACTAAACATAGAATTTACAGACTAGTTCATTAGAATTTGAAAAAAAATTCCAACTAGAAAATATTTTATTTGAAATGCAGGGGAAATGTGTGTTGCATGACCGAGGGGCGAAGACAGACGGACAGATGGAACAGAAGAGTTTTGTGGACAGATAAGTCTACGTTAAGCAAGGCACGCGCATACATGCACACATAAGCACACTCGGGGAAATATAGGCGGTGTCTTAACTGTTTGAAAGCAGTGTGACTAATAAACCAACACTGAACTGACAACCTTGCTTTCTTTGTGTTTCTAGAATACTTAATAAAACCAGAAAAAAAACCTCAGGCCGAAACATTTACGTGTTTTTCTTTTGTTTTTTTGTGTGAAGTAACAACTCCTAACAACAAAAAACAACAAGAAAAGAAAGTTTAGCATAGAAAACAAGCTAATAATAATGTATCTCTCATAACATAAATACTTGGAGAAGACAGGGTCTATGTTACAGACATCATTACTACTGCTACTACTACTAGTAGTAGTATTTGTATTTGTATTTGTATTACTATTAGTAGTAGTAGTAGTAGTAGTAGTAGTAGTAGTAGTAGTTACATTAGAGGTAGTGAAAGTAAACGGAAAACTACTACTTACCCGTAAGACTTGTGGAAAAATAGCACATTACTTTAAGATCTGAAAATCTAAGGAAAGTATAAACATAGCAGCGACATTTCTATGCGATAAATAATTAGCTCTATGTACTTAGCGTGGCCAGGGAATCATTTGTTTTTAGATAAATCAATTCATTTGAAAAATGTTAAATGAAATTAACAAAACGAAATAAAGAATGAAAAAAATGAATAATGTTAGCGAGTATAATGACTCCGAAAACGTATCTCTGTTTTTAAATATAAATCTGTTATTCGTCAATTTTATCAATCGAGAATGCGAGAAAAACGTATCCAGAATAACCACTCAAAACGCCCCCAAAACGAAAGGGTAGACAAAGGGAGCACCTCCTATTTTGGTAGCAAATATAAAACAGCTAACAGACAGTAGCAAGATCGAAAAGAAATGAAATAATAACGGTGCTAGGAAGAAATAATTATCTCACGAAGAAAACTTCCCGGTATGCGAGTGTGGCAGTGGTAGTAGATCAGAGCGTGAGAGTTAAAAATTCTCTCGATATCCTGTATGGATGACTATGTGAGGAAAAATGTAAACATTATTGAAAGCGAACACAACAAACGGATATTTTTCGAAAACATGCACCAAAAATTGGCCTAAATGATTTACGAAGCAGATTCGCATATTAAGTTTCTATATAAAAAGCTATAGTCGTCAATGAAATATTGGAAAATCAATTCATTTTATTATAAATATTTTTAGGAATAATCATATCCCAAATTCTGATTATAGCTTGTTTCCTTATTGGAACATATAGGATCACATATATATTGGTTTACATCGATCGGCATTTTATTATTTTTACTACAATGAAAAGCTTCTTCGAATGAATTCCGCACACATAAACGCTCCTTTGCAGGAAGGAATTTGTGCTTCGTAAATGCTAATATAATTTAAAAGCTTAAAACATGCTTATATTTAATTGAAAGTGTAGAGGAAATATTTTTATAATATAAATAGAAATGGTTTATCTGAAAGTATATTACATATGTATTTTATTTCTGTACGGGCACAATTTTAACATCGTCAGCATGGCAGTAAACAGTGTTATACTAGGGGTGGGACGTAATGGGTGAAAATTTCAGATTCATGCGAGTAGTATTTGTGTGTGCTCATTTATACATAAATAACACTAAACAATCAAACATTTTGAAAATTTTGCAAAATTCAGAAGGTGCAGGTTACTAGTTTTTGGCTATTTTACATTCATGAAAACCCTTTCACAGCCTGAAAATAGTCCTAAATTAAAGTACTATATCAGATTTAACCATCTATATCCATTCATAGCTTTTGAGGATGTTTTAGGACCTGCAATGTCGCATGAAACCACTTTTTCACCGAAAAATGATGGATTGTGAGTCCCATGGAGCCCTTACGGCTGTTTTTGGCCTGCACCTTTTGAATTTTGCAAAATTTTCAAAATTTCTGATTGTTTACTGTTATTTATGTATAAATGAACACAAAAAAATACTACTTGCATGAATCTGAAATTTTCACCTATTACGTCCCACCCCTAGTTATACGTATATGCTAAAGATAAGACCATAATTGTCTAATTAATAATTAATTCGATTGTTTCATTCTCTCTAATACCAGAGTGATCAATTATTAAGTTTAGACATTCCAATATAGCATTTACTGATATCCACCCGCAAGAAGTAATGTGTATCCCTGTACGTATTGAATGCGCTCATATGCTATTATGCTATGCGTAAATGTTTGCGCATGTATTAATATAACTATTCCTGCATTCGTGATATTTGAGCATAAATATATGTGTAACTATGTGTGTCAGGGAGTTTATTAATTGCATCGCATTATGAGGGCAGTTTTAATCAAATGAATGAATTCGTGATTAAGCATTCATCTTGTCCGTTTCAATGATATAATTTAAAATCACTGACCCGTCAATCATTTTCAGATTAGAAAAGACAATCTGATTAAAATACTTGTACCTTACGAAAGTTTTTCGCCCTTTAATTCTTTAATCTCTTCGTTATGACTGTGAATCGGTTCACATTGAAGGTGATATTGTATGGCAGCCACTCTTAGAGATTCAATATGGAAACGTTAATAACTATCAGCTGTTATGGTTTTAAATCGCAGTCCATAAATAGATTTCAGCATCTCAGCAGCAATGTACACACCGAATCCTTTACACGGTATTATTTTATTATCTAATTATAATTATCTCAACTAACTTTGTTTGTCACTATGTGTGTTTATTTTAGTAAAGCGTAGACTCCACATCGCTTGACCAATCGTCACCAAACTTGTTCAAAATATATTGGTCATGGTCTAAGAGCCGATTAGATTTAGGCATATCTAGATCAACGGTGAAGGTCGACGTTAGGTGAAAGTCATAGTTTTGTCGATAACTCTAGTTCTGTTAATCGTAGAGATTAATAAACATAAATTATTTAATTATACTTCTATTATTTAATTTTATTATATTATTATTTGGCATAATTGTTACTGCTGGATAATGGGGCAGGAGACCGGGGTTCAATCTTCGTTCGAGCTATACCAAAGACTAAAAATTGTACTTGATACTCAGTGCTAAAAATTCATCATCATACTGTGAGGATAAATGGTAAGTGGGGTAATCCTGGGGAATAAGTAGTAGTTAATTAAAAGGGGTTCCGGGTCGCCTCCGACTATTCTCGATCACTTTACTCCACTTACTATTATGAACATTAGATTTAGAACCTTAATAACTGTTTTTTATTGTCTAAGAATGTAAATCTTGAAGAAATTGCTCGCTTCATCTACGGCTGTTGTAACTAGTATATTTCTAAACATTCTCGATTTTTAGATCAAAGAATCTCAATATGAGAATCGGCCTATTCGTTTGCCAGTCTGTCGGTTTGTCATGATAAGATACAATAGGTTTTCATCGTTAAACGCGTAAATTGAATTGTCTCATCTTAAGAATATGTTCAAGATTTTTTTGCACAGTGAGATTCGTAAGAACGGAGCAAATATTAATATTTTCTTACAGCTTAAAACCACGAAACCGATTTCATCGATAGCGTGTCGATAGGATTTCAGAAATATTTTTTTTCATATTCGTCGCATAGCAACACCTTGTATAAATCTTTTTTTCTGATTGATCATCGATATTTTGCCATTCTTTTTCTTTCTCTTCTCTTTTGTCCAGAGTTGTCACCGCCTGATTCCTGATGTATTCACTCGTAGATTCCATTGTTTGTATCAATAAAGATTATTATCTGAGTTAACAATTAAAGTGCAAATGGTATTCAGGAATATTTACCAATTGATGTTATTTTCTCACTCATCATCACGTCATTAGACAACATATGAAAATAAATCCGTTTAAGTAATGTGACTGAATTTCTATTCACGTTTTCTTCGAAAATAGCAGATCATCGTGCTGCATCTATTGATATAGATGAGAGTAATTTTCAGATGGCTTTTATCAGGCCTTCTTTACGAAGCATCTGACAACACGAAGCAATATCAATCATAACTGTCACAAATAAAAGTAGACGACTTCTTATTATAGTATTTTAAAATCAGTAGAAGTGGTACGAAAGTTTAAAACACCATGCCATAATTTTATTTCCAACAATAAACACGCTGTATACACGTTATGTGTCTCCATTTTGCGGACATTCCATTCCTGCGATAAGTCTGAAAACAAAAGGCATTTGACAACGATCAACTTCGTTTAAACCACTTTTATAACTCATTAGAATGCAAATTACTCTTTTCACTGGCCAACACGTGTAGCGAAATTATTCATTGAAACAGGATTTGGTTGTTACGTTGCGCGAATACAGATCGGATTTTGACAGTAGAAACTCGATCGGTATTTTCTTTTCACAATGGAAATGTATTTTTGATTAAGGTTAAAGTATCTTTGCGATTGACTGATTTACGTGAATTCATATTTCTTTTAGTTTTGATCCACGTGACCATAATAGCCAAAATGATTACATAAACTGTTGCGATCTTTAACTGTTCTTTTTAATTATTTTTATTAAACGGGCTAACTATGAATGATGGTTTTTTTCTATGTGACTCCTGAAAATTTTAAATAAAACTTGCAAATCGTTTATTTCACATTCGTTAAAAAATATTTGCAGGGTTCATATGTGTGCGCATGCTGTTCGACATTAAGTACACTAGGGGAATAGTAATTAAACGCGGATAAATGTTTTTTTAAATATTTTAAGAGTGGATAAAATCATTCAAATGACACTCCGTTTACTTTTGCTAATAACTAAACAAATGTTGCAGATGATTGGTATCGTATTGTTCATCCCAAATCGAGGTTCGAGACAAATTAGATGATTTTTAATTTTCTTTTTTTCTAGAAACATTGGAAGTATCTAATAGTGATTACGTGTAACGGATAACTGGTTATGTGTACTACTGGAGTGTTTGAGAGCGAGAGACCGTGGACGACGGGAAAGAACCGAAATATTGGAAGAGGATGGAGTGCATCATGCTGATTCATACCTGACTTAAATATTCCAAGATTTTAGCTGCAGCTCAGTGCTCATTGAATATCAAGAAGGCCGTGATATATGAGTTGGAGAGTTGCGACGTAAATGTGGAACAGTGGCTAGCAGGAAAAAATCATACCATACGTTCTGACAGTATCCGCACAACAAGATTCGTAGAAAAGCTGAAAAAAAGTGTGGCAAGATCCAAACAAGGCAATACGAACTTTTGAGATAGACATACGTGTCGGAGTGGCGACTATGAAAACAAGCTATACAACCACCTCCGTTATTCCGTATACAAGTAGTTGCCCCTTGCGAGTCAGGTCGCAAAGCCCAACTACTAATCACCACGGCTTAATAACACCACATTACGAAAGTCAAGTAACTTCTCAAACACAGTCGCGTCGGGGATGCTCTGGTTCTACGTAGGACCAGTTGCGAAACGCGCAGAAAAACAGGGTGCTAGCCTACATTCCGCACAAAGTCCCACGCATCACGAAGACCAAGTCCCCTAAAACTGTGATGGTCTTTAGGTGTTTCCAACGAAGGTGACGTCATGCAACCGCACATCTTCCAAAAAAAGACTAAGACCTAATTCAAATAGCTATATTCAGTTTCTGCCCACTGTTGTCAAACGCCTCGGGGAGATGTGGCGGTGGAGAGGCAATACGTTGAGCGAAACACATCCCCTTGTCACCCCTTTAGGAAAACCTAGAAGGAGCTATCTGAGAACTTCCACACCTTTACCAGTCCCAACAGCTGGCTCCCATCTCGCCTGATTGCCATCCCATGGACTAGTATATATTTTAACCCAGTTTAAAAAGACACCTATCATACCGCCTGCAACACCAAGAACAAGCTTATTGTTTGGATCAAATTGCACTGGTGTTCATTTGTCTCTTAAGGGCACCGTAAATATCGCGTGCATCAGATTCAGGTCCCACATAGAGGTCATGATTAGGGCTCATAGTGGCTTCTTGGAGTGTATTCGGGCAGAGAATCCTAAGAATGTACTTTGAATATTGAGAATACATCAATTATTGGCCAAGATATAACGTTTTTTTCTTTCCAAATGTGTCAAATTTGTCTCTTTTGTTCACTTGTTTATTTTTGCATATAAACCAACGTCGGAATGTAAAACGTACCGAATCTCTTAGAGGAATGTTGTCTGAGTTTCTGGAATGCGGAATTATAGTTCTTTACATTTTCTTTTTAGAAAATTTGTCAAATTCAATGTTGATAATTTTAGTTATAACATGTTTACGCCGACATTCGGTTATAAGGACTGCTTTTAACTTTCATGTGATCAGCAATTTATGACAACATCTTTTATGTACTGTCGAGTTGTGAAAGGGAATGCAACGATAAACTGGTCAAAAGAAGCTCGAAAAATATCAACCGTAATTGGGTGTCATGTAGAAGGTCAGTAATTGCTTATCACGTGGTGGCGCTCAACTGTCCACATGAAACACTACCGAATATGACGTTTTAAATCGTCCGTTCACATGCGAATGCGAGGATATTCCAACATTATAAGTTAACCCACTCTATTGATATATATGGATTCAATGTGGACAAAATGCTTAGAAAATAACACAAATTGTGATTTAAATGCACCGATTTTGAAGAAATTTTCGGTCACGTATCACGCGATGACTCATGTTACGCTATGCGCAATGGGTGATCATTAATTTGAAATAAATGTCATTGGATTGAAGTACACATGGCACATTAACGTCTACACATAGTCAACAACAGTCATATGTAAATACGTGAAAACCATTAAGTATATGACAAGTATGCTCGAAAAAGGTTGGAGAACACATCTGACGAAACGCATTAGGACTAAAAGTATTCAAGTGAATGAGTAAAATAGTCTGAATAAATATAATGGAAACTTTGAAATGAAATTCAACAATACTTCATGAATATTTTTGGGCACTAAATTGGTATTTTCAAATTGATAAGCGCGTGATACATTTGCTAACCTGTAATTGCTCATCCATGGTTGCTATCATGAAGATGTAATTTCGTAAATACTGAAGAGTAAATAATGGAAATATCTTACTAGAGCGCGATGTATAGCATCTAGATTCTTCACTGTGGAATTGTTTACTGTGAAACGAATTCATGGTAGATGTAAATAAAACATTCTAGGCATCAAATCTTACGTGATATCGATATCGCGTTAGGGGATGTCAATATTACGACTGAACTTGATTCTTCCTAGTTTAAAATTTATTACAATATTCTACTCTCACGCGATACTAACATTAACTAAAATAGACAGAGGATGTGTTATTACTGTATGACCCAGACAAGCTGTTCTGGATTATCACAAACCTGTCGTGTGTAAGACAACACATCAATTACGATACTAGAAACATTTTATACAAAATCTTAGTCAGAGATATCGTCTATAACCGCTTGATACTAAAACAATGAGAAAAGGTTTTGTACGATTTTCACTTCTAATCGATGGGCAATTAAGAGTACGAAGGGAAATTATTCGATCTTCGAATACTAATTGATCGCAATGTTACAGTTTACTGTACACCCCTATTGTTCCTGATAATTTAATCTCAGTGGAACTATCTGAATTGATCGACAGTAAAAAAAGGAAACTATGCGAAAACCGTATAAAATGTACATGACTGGGCCTTCTTTCGTTAGAGATTTGTCTGGTACTCTTCTGATGATCGGTAATACCATAAAACTGCAGTAAAGTTTCAAGCAAAGTACAATCCATTATAATGCATTATTGATATAACTATCCGATAGAATATCAAAGTTTTTGTTTTTCATAAACTCGTGTCTTAATTCGATTCTGTTTAGATTTTGAGACAGTTGTTCTCGCTATATATATATATATATATATATATATATATATATATATATATATATATATATATATATATAGTCATATGTATACATATATATATATAGTCATATGTATACATATATATATATATAGTCATATGTATACATATATATATATATATATATATATATATATATATATATATATATATGGAAAAAGAAAAACCAAAAAATATTATTTATGTATTCATCAAATTTTTTATAAGACAATCATCCTGAGGAAGTCTTGAAATAAAGACGAAACGTTGATGAATACATAAATACTATTTTTTTGCTTTCCTTTTTTCATTTTCTATTACATCGGAACACTATTTCAATTATTTATCATATATATATATATATATATATATATATATTTGTATAACCTCATGTAAGCCTCATATATAATAATACTGCACTGAAAAAATTGGTTGCAACTAGATTCAATAAAATGTTCGAATATATTAGGCGAGATGAGACAACGATATATTAGTAGCAGATGGAAATGACTATAGAGAATGATTTTAGTCGGGGCACACATAACACCATTAAATATGTTCAAAAAAGAATTACTATTGTTTATTAATAAAATATATCGCTGGTAATTACATAAATAAATATGAGGTATCGGAATGGTGGAAGACACTTACAATCCCTTAGTACTTGACAACGTCTCACTAAAAAACATGCTTAATCTTATTACCAAAAGTCATACAGTGATGAACCTGTAACATAACATAGATAACTGATCAGGCAGAGTAATATAAAGGTCCCCGTTTTTATCTCGAGAGAAACGGACACTCTATGTAAGGGTTCTTACGCGCAGACTCTATAGTGATGTAAGGGTTGAAAAAACTCTACCGCACCTCCCTGAACCAAAATTGCGTGAGATTAATGGCAAGAAGCGGTTCGGGAAGAGTGGAATATGCAGAGAAAGATCCGTGTGATTTCGGAGTTTTCCTTCTCTAAGACCAGTTGCATAACCAAGGATTTAGAGTCTAATCTGCACTACTTTTCAATCCATAGGTGTAGAGAAGATATATGGTTTCATACCTGGGGCATTGGTGAAAAGGATGCAGTAGTTTTTGGCGAAACACCTACACGGCACGCCGAATTACAGTCCGCTCCCGTAATCAATACGCCATGCTAATTCAGCGGAGTAATACGACTACTGATACTGCTTTGATAACTTCTATTAATACTACTATTTGTAGTGTAGATTTTAAAATAAGGCAGCGAATCTGATGAGGTTTATAGTATTATAGTAATGTGTTAAGGTAAGCGTGTGTTATACAGACTATATATTTAAAACGAATCTATCATAATATCGGATTATTCATTTCAGTTGAAATTTGATTCAAAGATAATTGCCTAAACTTTATCTTCAAAAATGTATTTCCACATTTAAAAATATAAATATTGAAATGATAACTGTCTTTCTGCTAGGTAAAAACAAATAAATTGAGCGAAATTTGACATTTTAAGAAATTAATTTGTTAAATCTCTTGAAAGATAAACATCAGTTTTCTGGAACTATTTCAAAGATATGTAGTAAATTAAAATCTTAAAATACTGAATTCATGAAAAATTACTTACTTTTTCCTAACAATTGCATAATTATCCTAGAACGTAACACTAAATATTAGAATTCAGTTATTGTAAGAGAAAGAATTAAATGACCACAGAGATTTAGCCAAGAGACTATAATCGCAGAACTATCGAATTTAATTATTTCTAATTTTATATAGAATATATTGGGCTTTGTTAGAGATCGGTTCAGTTTATGTACTATGTTTTGTTTTTATATCGTCGTTTGCTGCCTTCGACTTTTTTCGTTGCTTCCCGATCGTCTTCATTCGTTTGCTGGATGTCTGACAATAAATTTAGATGGCGTGTGCAATTCTCCTCTGTTTATATACTAATGTCTATCCATAGAATTTGAAGTAAAATTTAGTCAAAAACTCAATGTGTTTTTTTAACTGCCGACTGTCTCAATTTTATGATTTATTTTATTTTCATGATTTAAAAAAGGATTACGCTGATGACTGCTCTTTCATACACAAAAGGGAACTATTATAAAATCACATCGTTAAATTACAAGTAAAATAGTATTATAAAAATATTATAATAATATTTATGAGATCATTTTATTTTTCTTGTGAAAATATTAAATAAACAATGCGTTATTATATGATAGTATCGTTAATTCAATAAATGATTCTGTCTTCGACCTTTGTCGTAATATATAATCACTATATTTTAAAATATTTTTATTTTTTACATCTACGGGTCTTTATTTTCATAAAAATCAAAAATTATTAATTTGTTTACATATAACAGAAAAAGTGATTACTGTTTTCACGAAATAATACATTTTCACTAAGTTTTCTAACGAAATAATGAATTCATTATGTCCAGTTGTCATTAATTAATGACGACTGAATATTTCATAAAAATTGGTTGATTTCGTGAATTTTAGTGCATTTTGAATAGAAAAAAAGAGGTCAAAGTTTTTTTGTTTTTTTTTTACGATCGGACATTTATTTTGCCCGTACCTATAGCACTATAAATGCATTGGAAATAAAATCGAAACTGTTCATCAGTGATGCCAAAACTGCTTGAGGTAAGCCTGATTTTTTTTACTATTTACACCACTACTGTATTGTGCTCTGTTCCCTGCAAACAAAGAGGCAATATCACATAGTATCTCTCACATCATTAAACACCACGAGAAAAGATTTGAAAAACATCGGTCATCTTCTGGAAAGTTCGAACTATTTCTTCCCAGTTATAGCTGAATGAACAAAAGCAAGCTACCACCGTGGATTAAATAAAGGGTTCCATTCGAAACTTCGTACAGATTTCTAAGTTCATCAAGACACACCTGGAAAACGACGGAGGGTACATCGACCGAATTGTGAGAATAAGAAGAGTAATACGAATAATCCAAATTATCCCAGAATACGGTCACTTAGAACTGATTGTTCACAAACGCTTTTAAACATGAGTCTTTATTGAATTAGAACACTATGAGAACACTATGAGAACACTATGAAGACACTCTATCCTCATGTTCAGTTCGAAATTCCGTAAAGGTTCCAGAGTTCGACATATAGTATCCCAATTTCGACTCAAATGATCATAAGTAAGAAATGATTCATTAATATGGTCAGATATTGCATCGACTGAAAAATTGTGAATATAACAACCAAGGTAAGAATAGTACTCTGAATAATCCAAATAATACAACTCATACTGCTGCTGCTTTTATTTCATTTTCTTGCCTCTCTTTGAATTAGAAGAGATTCAGGAAAATGGGTTATATTATTCTCTGCGCATCCATGTTAACTCTTCCCTCGTTTAGTTTCGAAATTAATCTTTCTAATCCGACCCGTCTCTTTTCTGTGTGCATATCTTTGTCTTTAAAGTCATTGTGTGCCTCAGACAACTTCGCTATTGATTATAAAAGTGTATGCAGTTATTCACTTAATTCTAATGTGCATGGTTGTGTTTTACGCAAATTGTCTCCAGGATGTTTTTTGTTTTAAATTTCTATTTTTTTTGTTGTTGTCAGTATTTGCTTCTGAAACATTGTAATTTCTGTTATTAATTTCGTCTTTCCTTTTTTCTCGAACAGTCGGTAACCTTGCTACGATTTCTGATTAGTAATATTTCGGTGATTATCGATAGAATATTTCAATAGAAAACGCCAAAGAGTAACAATACTTCATCCCCTTCGTTGAGATTATGGTTGGCTGAGAAATCCTGTTTGCCGATTAATTTTAATTATTTCTTGTTATTCAGCCTATTTAAATTGCGCCAATCGTCAGCGACTAGTCCATGTATTCAATTAATAATGGTCAGAGGACTCATCTTCCTATTATATGATGATTATTTTCAAGTCATGTGACAAGCTTAAACTATTTCCCGAGCTTTTCATTTGGTCTTTGTCAGTTTCATGGCAATGATAAGTAGTTATTACCGCATACGTTTGTGCTGTCTTTATATATCAGTTCGGGGATGAAATTAAAAACAAAACACTATACCAAGATAACATTTTACGAATAATTAAATGGTGGCATTAAGTTTGTATTAGGGATTTTCACAATACTTTCGTTCGTCCTGCTTTCATGCCGGACATCCATGGACAGAAAAGAAGACAATTTACTTAACTTTATTTCATTATATTTATAACCTGACAATTGAATATTATAGAAATTCAGAAATAAAAATAGCAATGTTAATATTGAATCAGGTCTGAGAGCATTCATTCCCGGATAATACCGTGTGTTCCATCTTTATATATATTTATTTTACTTAGTAAATATTCACTTGTTTGACTGCCACTCTAAACTTGTTACACTGGCAATACCCAGTATGAGAACTATTTTGGTTTTCACTTCGTGTATGTTCCTAATATGGGACATGTTCTAATTGGTTTAATCAGCTATAGATTTCACCCCCTTTTTGTTTTCTCACCCAATTGATATTAATTACGTAAATAATTTTGTTTGTTGCATTTTAGATATAGTGAATGCATATATTGATGAAGTATATGCGCTTATATTTTCCATGTTAACACGTTTTAGCTATCATATTCAGTCGCTCCAAACACTTGCTACATATTCACATCCACAATAATTATTTAATAAGTGTAAATCATTTTCTTTATTCAATATACCGGTAAAGAATAAATGGGCTTTCAGAGTTAGCCCCCGGTGATTTCCTTAACTGGTCTCAATACATGCCAGCACTATGCGACGCTAGGAAAATAACTTTTCCATAGTGAATGCTCGTCCGGGCGTGATTAAGAACCCCATCAATCTCGGGATTACTCTCTTAATATGTTTGGGCATAAACAAAAACACGACGGATCTAAATAATTAGACCTTGACCAAAAATCCTGCTATTCGACGGGTAGCAGTAGTTCTAGTTGCATTCATCATCAAACTGATGATATAGTGGCTTCACAGATAATCATATATACTTGGCAATGGGAAGATATAACTGCTTCAGTTAGTAGAGTGCCGCTGATACATTCAACTATTATATAAAGCACAATGTTTCGCCGACAAGTAATTGATAACTCAAAGCAAAGCGAGGCAATCTATCGAGTACCACTGTGCTAATGTGCAACTTAAAATATCTTGTTTTCGTGGTTCCAAAATTAAGTTGTTTTTATGGAAATTGCCACAGACAAGGCATGAAGCCATTTGATGTAAGGGGCAAAAAAACATATATACTACTTAAGGTAAAAAACTAGCCAACAATAAGTAAGTGCTGGATGGATTGATTCCGACCCAGAAAACATCAATTCTTCCCCCTTTGTAAGAAACATCGTACATGAAATGTGAGGACTAAAGGGCAAAATAAGGGAAACAAGAATTACTAAATTTGTCTTAATATGAAGACCGGTTTTCTACCTCGCTAATCTAAATCTCTTCATTTCTCATCGTCTGAGTGCCATATTGTTACCTACTTATTAGACGGTATGAAGAGGGTAATATTGTACAGGGTTATGTTTCATAACACATGATGGGCGTTGGTCCAATGTTGAGTTGGAATTCTCAAACACACATTGAAGAAAGGAGATAATGACAAATTAACTGACATTTTTTATTTGACTTAACTACTTAGACACATTTCTCGAACTAAGAATTATTTGGGACTTCTAACCGGTCTTAGTGATTCGGTTTAACCAGATTCTATATGACGGCTAAGTTTTATACGTTCCAAACTTAAACTGATTATCTTTGAAATACATTTAACCCATGTGATTTAATCGATTAATCCACCATGCCCTCATCGCTCATTGTGTTGCCTTATCCCGGAGTCAACCCCTGTCACCTACACTCGCTAAATATATACAAAATTATTATGATGATCATCGTTCAACCGACGACATCTTTAACCCTTATCCTCAAGTGGTCCTTGGACTGGATAGGTGGTGAACTATCAGTACAGATATATTCCTACAAAGCTAAAATTTGCCCATACATGGACTAGTGGTGCACATCTGTGCTGGTGCATCGACCACTAGTCTCTCCATCTTAGACAGGGTTAAAAAAAAGAGCTTCTAACCTAATAGGTCCCACACCGTCTACCAAGTTTACACCACTGTCCCATCGCCACAATGTTGCATCCCTGTGTGTGTACTTCGGCAGAATGTCATCCGATAAATTCCTGCATTTGTGCCCCCTAAAAGTAAATGCCGTTAAGCAAATCGACAAACAGTAAATTATCTCCCTTTACCCAGATGCCGGAAAGTTTTCTACTTTAACGATGTATTTCCTAGAAACGCTTGCTTTTAGAATTATTTCTCTGTTTCCCCGACTTTACCAACATTCATAAATTCAAATATAATGTGAACAAACATCTCGCTACACACCTTCCCACTTAGGACCCCCCCTCTAAATCTGGTCTCTAATCCACAGTAGCCCCTTACGTCTACGTTGCAATGTGCTTTGTTTGGGGTGAATAAAAGTAAAAGACCAAAATAAAACTAAATAAATCCCATATCACCACACCTTACGCCTAGCAACTTTATTCTAAAATTAATAGTTACTGGTTAATTAGTTTGGGAGTGAATACTGTACAAAATGTGGGATCGTCATTAGCCAACGGAGATTCCGACCGTTCAGCCAACAATCTTTACCAGCGAATGTCAAATTTGGATGGATTGCTAACCCTTTTATTTTGTAAGCAATATATGTATTTGTTAACCTAACATCTCTTCTGATTCGTGTTGAGCGGTGAAATACGATGCACTTATGATGAAGCAAGTAATTACATTTATTTCCGACAATATATCATGTACTATTCTGCGGTGTTGGTCACACTCGTGTTTGCTTAGGTAATATCATTATTAACTTTTGCCCCACTGGGTTGGAAATATGAAACATTTTCAAAGAGAAAATCAATCATGTACGGGTTTCCTTTTTTCTCTTTGCGAATGTTCTAGGTCCACAGCCCCGTGGGATAACTAACCGATTTTATGATGGTGTTACCCACGCAAACACGAGTCTAACCCATCTGCATTGTACATAATATATTTTCTGTAATCAATTCCTGTGTTTATTTTAATATATGTATAAATCGATAGATCGATATATCGGTTGGTTGTTTCTTGAATATTTCAGACAATGTTTTATCTCATGATTGCTTTCTATTGCAATGTCCGGTGTCTGCATAGCCAATTTCCAGATTTCTTCAATCTAAATTGTAAAATTTATAAAAAAGAAGTGAATATTACCAAAGTCTTCATCAAATTTTATTCTTTTTATTTTATTTTATTTGTCATCATTTCAAGCCATGTGTCTATTCACTTCTCAAATATCCGGTTATAAGACGGGTAAAATTCTTTAATATTTGATTTTTCTGCCATTTTTTCTGTCGAGTAGTGGCGATCATTTTTAGTTGAACAATAGATATTTTATCATACTTTTCTCTACAAAACTGTAATTGAACGTCTTCATTCGATTCGGGAATGTTCTCAGTCTATTTAATAGTGTTCGTGATTTTCTTTCTCATTCAGTTCAAATGACCCGTGAAAAATCAATAATCTCTTCAAAATCGATTGTTGGTGTTGATTATTGCGATGAAAAGTTGCATAAATTGAAAAGTTGAAGTTGTGGCGTTCAATAAATTATAATCAAATTTATCTGGATATCATTTACTAGCAGGCAAACCTGGTGTTGCCGAGGAATAAATTAGAATGCTGCCGTTAGCCTTTTATACCATATAACTCTTCTTCTTTTTATAAATTTATATGAATTGTTATTTAAAATAAAGTAAAACATTGTATTTGCCTTTTTATGTATACGTACACCTGACAATATTATTGTAAAAAAACAACATAATAACAAAATAATACATAGATGCTAACGGATCTTCCATTCATAAAGTGTCATGTTTACAAATCTCTATATATAAAACATTTTATGTGATGTTTGTGTGTTCCCTATAGAAAGAAAGCTTAGAGAATCTACATAAATTCAAAAGGTGTATTCTTATGTTAATTTTACGAGGGAAGACAATGGAATTTTTTCTCCAATCTCTACGCGCAACCCTAAGTGGCTATGAGGGTATAGCACCTTTAAAACCTCAAATTTAGTCTATTTTTTATAAAAATTAAATCATATGTACAAAGTTTTCTCAATAATGCAATGGAAGTGTTCCCGAATATCTAATTTCTCTTTTTACGTGGTGCAAACCGCCTTCAAAACTCTAAATATATCCTATTTTGATACAAAAATTTATATCATACTAGCAGAGTTACCCGAGTTCGTCTGTGAGATATCATCATATGCAACATCATCGTTAAGTGTGTTAACTTTAATATCAACTTTGGTGTTGTCAGCCTAATATCTTACCCACTGAGCTATTCAGATATATGCAAATACTCTTAAACTGACGCATATAACTAGATTAATTTCATTGTGTAACATGTTAGAAAAGTATCATTAGCTAATTTAAGGACAAGTTGTAACGCATAACAACTTATATGTTCATATGCAAATTGTGCGTGTGAATATATTTAAGGTAAACTCCCTAGTATATATTTATTTAAGGGGCAAACATGCATTTTAATTATATATATATATATATAGAGAGAGAGAGAGAGAGAGGGGGAGAGAAGGGGAGAGAGAGTCATAGAGAGAGAGAGATAGAGAGAGATAGAGAGAGATAGAGAGAGTCATAGAGAGAGAGAGATCTGACTGTCTAGAGAGATAAAGAAAGATATAGAAAAAAAGAGGCAGACAGACAGACAGAAAGATAGACGACTTTGTCTTGGTCTCAAACTTAAGCTGTCCCTTGTCTGTGCCATGTGACTACAGAGTGTGTATGTGTATGCTCTTTTCTCACGACTACGTGAGATTAGAACATGCACATAAATGATAAAGTTGTATGTATGTAATTGTTGAAAATTCGTTGCAGTAGCTTTCCAAACAACATTTTAAAAGCCTTAAAAATCACCTTAAAATCTACAGTCGTCGAAAATAAAAGGACGTTTCAAACATTTATTATTATGATTGTGCGAATGCGGAGATATTTACGAAGTGTGTTCTGTTTTTGTAAATGTTCAGTCAAGCAAGTTTTATTAGTGAGATTTTGATGACTAGTTTTGAATGTTTTATTCTCAGTCATATCGTATGTTTTACTAATATTAAAGGGGGTTGTTAATCTCTATATAAATAAAAATTATATCTGAGATGTACCCAGTGAATCAGGACGTTTTTTTGCAATTTCCAATTTTAACCAAACGGGGACATTTTATTTCCGAATCATATCTGTTAATTAGCTCAGAACATAAACGATGAATCTCCAGGAGGGTCTGTAACTGAAATAATTATTAGGCTAAATAAAATATGTAAGCGATGAAACAAGGCAGAATGAAATATTGATTTAGTAAGACCTAACGTATCGATGACACACTTCTAGAATCAAACTGAGTTTAATTTATATATATATATATATATATATATATATATATATATATATATTTATATATATATATATATTTATATATATATATATAATTATAAATATTTGTTTTTATATGCATACGTATACGTTTCATCTTTACAGGAATCGTCAGTGTAATCATTCACACCGGTCGTCGGACTCGAACCCCGGGACCCGAGTTCTATTTAAAACTCAAATTCCAATGTCTTTGCCATCACAGCCGTTGTCAACAACTCGGTAATCAGCGAAATATTCATCCTATTTAAAGGCATCTGTCGTAGAGAGTTCGACTTTTTAAAGGAACATTTAAGCCCCGATAACGACTGTGTTAATATTACTCGCTATAGAGCGCAGCTTAGTTTGGAGGCGACAAATAATTAATTATAAACATTTGTTTTTATCAACATACGTATACGTTTCATTCTTACGGGAATCGTCAGTGTAAAGAAGAATTATTCACATCGGTCTCCAGATTCGAAACACGAACCCATTATATATATATATATATATATATATATATATATATATATATATATATATATATATATATATATATATATATACATACATACATATATATATATATATACATATATATATATATATATATATATATATATATATATATATATAAAATTGAAATATATATATATAAATTGAAATAGTTTCGGACAAAAATCTCTTGTATTTAGCATAATTGATTTCAATTTAAAAAATAACAGCTATTTCTACATAGCTACACAATCAGAGCATTGGCAATTAAGAGTCTGACTCTTTTGACAAAATTAATCTTATATTCACATAAGAAACCCGACTTACAATTGACCATTTTCAACAAAATAGACAGTGAAATAATGTAAAATATCCTTTATCTTAGATATACTTGAATAACAGCTTTCCCTTTTTTAGTCGTAACTATAGATGTAGACAAGTGATACAGCAGCATGAAAATAATGACTATTTTTTATTAACAACAACTATACGTAACTAAAAAAATAGAATTAAAAATAATACGAAGTGTAAACATGTAAAACAAACATTTTATTTAAATAGATTTCAAGAAACAAGCGTTTTAATCCTTAGTAGAAATTCTATATGTAGACCAGAGATACCATTGCATTTTATTAATAATTAACTTTTAAGTGAAAACAAATATACCGAATTAAAATTATATATACAGGGTGTTTCAAAAGTCTTGGGAACATTACAAATGCGTATATCTCATGAACTATTCCAGGTAGAAAAATGAAACTGGTGCCATTTTAAAGCTTGCTTAATCAAGTTTTTGGTCATACTAATGATTTTCGTGTTATATTTCCAGGTGCAGTAATGGCGTTCTCTAAACAAGACAAGGCATTTTGCGTCCTCCAATTTGCAAAGACTGAATCGTGGACATGTGTTCAGCGTGCATTTCGCAGGAAATTTAAAAAAGAAGCCCCTGAAAGGAAATCCATTGTCAGATGGCATGCTAAATTTGTGAAAGATGGGTGTTTGTGCCCAAGTAAGCGAACAGGTCGCCCTTCAACTTCAGAAGGTGCAGTTGAGCAAGTTCGGACAGCCTTTCAGCGGAGCCTCCGTAAATCAGTGAGAAGAGCCAGCAGGGAACTTCAGCTTGCTCCAGCAACTGTCTGGCGTGTCTTAAGGAAACGACTGCAAATGGTACCTTACAAGCTCAAGTTGGTCCAAAAGTTGAAGGACACTGATAAGCCACTTCGCCGTGACTTTTGCATTGCAATGCAAGAGAAGTTGGAAGATAACGGCTTTGATGACCGGCTTGTTTTTTAGCGATGAGGCGATCTTCCATCTGAATGGCAAAGTTAACAAGCATAACACTCGCATATGGGGTACTGAGAATCCTCATGAACTTCTTGAGCACGAGCGAGATTCACCAAAAGTGAACGTGTTTTGTGCAATTTCCAAGAAAGGTGTCTATGGACCGTTTTTCTTTGAAGAGGCAACTATCACTGGTGAATTCTATCTCAACATGCTGGAAGACTGGTTAATGGCTCAGTTGGAACAAGCAGAATCTGATGACTTCATTTTTCAACAAGATGGTGCACCACCACACTGGAGTCTTAGAGTAAGGCAGTTTCTTAACACAAGGCTGCCTGGTAGATGGATTGGGAGATCTGGGCGAGGTGATGACGTTCTCATGCCCTGGCCTCCTAGGTCTCCAGATCTTACCCCGTGTGACTTTTTCCTTTGGGGTTTTGTCAAGCAACAAGTCTATGTGCCGCCCCTTCCAAGAGATATTGACGAACTAAAGGCTCGAGTAACGGCAGTTGTGGGAACCATTGACGTCAAGATGCTGGAACGCGTTTGGCATGAAATGGACTATCGACTAGATGTCTGCCGTGTGACGAATGGTGCTCATATTGAGCAACTTTGAAATTTCCCACAAAACTTGAAACTTTAACCTTTCCAACGGTACCAATTTCATTTTTCAACTCCTAATAGTTTTTGAGTTATTAAAAATCGTTACGTTCCCAAGACTTTTGAAACACCCTGTATATATATATATATATATATAGTCTAAAGAAGCTTTGAGTTATTTTAAACAAAAAGACAAATAAAGGAAAATGCAGTTTAAATTCCCTCAGTAACTAATTAAATCCAAAATAGTGCAGACTTAACATTTGTTAGAAAATTCATAAATAAATAAAATATATAATAGTAAGTAAATAAAATAAAAAGGGGTTTAAGTATCTAACAGTGAAACAAAAACAGGAGACCTTAACGTAAGCATCTAATATTAACACGGCGATCATCAGCTGTTTACCATGTAACTGTTTCGGAGATTTAAAAACAGGACAGTTATATGCATGGCTCTTCAATGGTACAGATCAAACTACCATTTCGCCAATAATCAAGTGTCGAAATAATCTAGCTTAAAATGTAACTTATATATACATAAATAAATAATAATAATAATCAAATAATAATAATAATAATATACTACCCTTAAGACTACCGTGCGATATGGTAATTTGCATATCAAATAAAATTCTTTATAACAATAGTAATACTATTAATAATAATAATAATAATAATAATAATAATAATAATAATAATAATAATAATAATAATAATAATAATAATAATAATAATAATAATAATAATAATAATAATAATAATAATAATAATAATAATAATAATAATAATAAAATGCTATCTAAACACTACACCCAAGAACCATTCTGCGATATGGTAGCTAGAAATAAAATTATATAGGAATTAAAGTTGCATTTAAAAAAAAAGCTTTAGTACCTTAGGTACCAGAAAGGCAAATAGATAAGAGGAAGGAAACCTAGCCATACAGATCTAAATACCCAATATATAGTCTAAGGAAGTTTCTAGTTATTTGAAACAAAAAGACAAAAAAAGGAAAATGCAGTTTAAATTCCCACAGAAACTACTAAATCCAAAATAGTGCAGACTTAACATTCGTTAATATATATATATATATATATATATATATATATATATATATATATATATATATATATATATGAGAAACAATAACACATTGTTACTAGTCATTTGTATTTATTATTTATTTCTAGCGATATTATATGTTTATGTCATAACGATATTATAATCTAGCCATTTTTATTTTCCTATTAAAACACGGATAACATTATAGGACATTAAAATATATTAATAATAATTAAATTAACGTAAAGTTTCAACCTTACTTTTCATAAGTATTGGAATAATGGTGTAAATATTGCTTAAGTTAACAGAAATAGGCGAGAGGCAACCGAATAGATTAATACTTATTCGTTTTCCTTTCATCTATTTCTGTTGATTTAAGTTCAAAACATATTTTGATCTTTCATATTATTCTACATTCTTATTTTTACTAAATTGTTTTTATTTAGAGATATGATCTAGGATACAGAACCAAGATGTTAATTATACTATAAAAATAATTGATTATCTCCCGTGAATCAGAATGGTATTTTTCTTCTGTAAGCAGCAGTGGTTGTTTTTTGTTTGTTTTATGTGTTTTCTTAAAGGAAGGTAACCATGTGTGAAATTGTCAAGGCTGTCTTTCTAAGAATTAAAAAAACGACGGACAGTAGAGACTATCCGCCACGTGTATCGAAGAAAACGAGTGTTTTGGTGAAAATGTACAAAAGTCAGTAGTTTTTTCTGTAACTCTGAAGATTCATTTTGTCTGTAATTACTAATGCTCTGATTTTGTAGCTATCAAAAAACAGTTATTATTTATTTAATTTAAATAAATTTTGTCGTAGTTTAGTATGTCTCCAAACTTAGATCTACATAAAGTCTGTTAGCGATTGTGAGAATTTTCTCCTATAAATATAATAACTAGTACGACTATATGTATTAATATATATATATATATATATATATATATATATATATATATATATATATATATATATATATATATAAAGAAAGGGATAGAAACAAAGAGAGAGAAAGAAAGAGAGAGAGAGGAGAGACAGATAGAGATAAATAGATGTAAATATAGAGAGATAGCTAGAGAGATAGATATATACATGTGCGTGTATGTGTATAAGTGTTTATGCGTATAATCTAATAATGTCACAGTAGATTATTTTCCTTAGTAATCCCTGAACGTAATTTGAAAAGCTAAATTAGCTAATGCTGTTCCATAACTTAATTATCATTGTGGCTATTTACTATATGAACAACTGTAGCCCTTGAATATTACTCGCAAATAAACAAGTATATAGGTTAATAAAAAAAACTCTCTCTTAAATATGACGAATATCTTCTGCCAAAATATTCGTTTTGTCATGATAGTTCTTTTTTTCGCGTAGTCTCTCTTGGCCATCAATCTTGTCGATTGAACACAATTCAAAAATAGACATGACCAGCGTTCGGTAAGGTGAAACCTGTTTTACAGTAATTATAGGGCGTTCAACCTTATTAACACGGTATCTGATTTCCTTGACAGTTTACTTGATAAACACCATTCATCATGCTTAAGTTGCATACTTGCTCAACCGAAGAAAAGCTTATGTAGACGAATCGAAATGACATTATTAATATGTTATTTCGATAATGAAATCGGTTTTATATTGTTCAGAAAAATCTTCATCGAAGCGAAAGAATCTCTTCGAAATAGTATGCACTAGCAAATATATGATCCCTCAGGGTGCATATTTTTGCTAAGCTTGGAAGATGATATCATGATGAGCTAAAATATTATACACTGACCCTCAAAGAATGAGATAATGACTGAGAGCATAGTATCATGACGAGCAAAGGAAGAGTTAACGCCTGGGAGGAGGATATCATGACAACAGAACAAATAGTACACTACTCTCGTCAAACGGAGAAGATAATAATAGAAAGATGGTATCATGAGGAACGAACATATACTATAGTGCCCTCCAATAAAAAAAAAGTAATGCCTGGGGAGATAGCCCCATATAAGGAGAAGCTAATGCCTATGAGTATGGTATCATGGAAACAGAACAGATACTATACTACTCCCTTCTACAAAAAGTAGAAGGTATTCCCTGTGAAGGTTGTCTCATGTAATCAAATAACGTATTGCATTACCCCCTTCCCTAAAGTAAGATGTAATACATGGCAGGATTACCCCACCTAAAAAAGAGGACGTCATCCCTGGGAGAACGGTCTTATGACAACCGAACTAATACTACGCTACCCACTCCTATTAAATAATAATGCAATAATAGATAAAAACTATTTTTCATTTATTTAAAAATGCATAGCCAGAAAAAAAGCATTTTTATGGTTACTTCGCCTTTTGGTTCAGATCAAAGTGTAGTATATGTTCGCAGGATCCCAGCGACTTCAGGCGTTTTACTATCGACGAAGATATTGCGTATGTATAAGAAAATATGACAATGCAAAATAACAACTGTATATCACACGATATTAAGTCATTAGAAACTGTTTATATAATAAATATGCACATTAAGAAGATCTAAATGTGTTTCCTATATATAAGGCATTTCAAGAGTGTATTCTGTATAATAGCATTTAATATACACAATCTATATTTTATGATTTTAATATAGTGAGGATAGATGGAAAAAACCTTTCGCATTTATTCATTTAGATCATGCCCTCATTGCAAAATATCTACTCCATTATATGTAACATGATTGTAAATAGAATATCCTTGTAGTTACTACATCCTGGAAAACTAGAGATTCTCGCTTTCTAAAGAGAGTCGTATATCAATAACAATTACTCTGTTATAATTTTAATTACAATACTATATATGTTGCTGTCAACATGACTTTTAAAAAGAAATGAAGAGTTACCATGCACACCCAGATAAACGCCATTTCAGAATGCTTAAGTTACTATTATCAAAGGTTTGGAATTTTTTTGTTTTATCACACTCTAAAATCATGTAATTAATATCACATAAATCCTTGTCCAACATTAATTTTCACTAGTATTTCTCTCATCTTAATATGCACTCTAGGAGAAATCTATGCCAATAGACTTAGTAATGTTTACTGATTGTTCTAAGTTCACGTTCGTCACAGCTGTGATTGAAAACAAGTAAAAACGGTGCGCATATAGTTCTTTAATTTAGCTTTAGTTCTGATTTCTACTCTATGAAACCACATGAGTTGTTGGAAAAAAAGACAAACTATGTTGAACGTAATTAATGAAACATAAGCGTTTCAGTGTGTTTATTGATAAACGAATAAACATATTTTGTATTAGTCATTTATATATACTAACAAATATGTGCTCCCCACTCACTCGCATATTTTTTTGCTTGCTTGGGAAAATGGAATCATGACCAACGAACATATACTATACTGGCTCCTCAAAAAAGGAGGTAATGTCTGGGAGGATATAATCACGACAAACGAACATATTCTACACCACACCCAAAGAAAAGGGTTATACCTGGGAGGGTTGTATCATGGCAAAAGGATATTACACTACCCCCTGAATTGAGCACTGAAAGATAGTACGTAAGTCTGAAATAGTATAGTAAACTTAATGGAGGATTATAAGAAAGTACAATAATACAATAGTTTGAAATTAGTAGAAGTAATAGTTTCAGCTTCAGAGAAATATCAATTGCGGATAGATATTTGTATATACATTCAGGTAACTCGTATTACAAGTATCGTTTCTATCTCTGAAAATATTTTAAGGTATGTCGAGAGTAAACTTTCAATGCGTGTGAGTAGAAATGTTAATTTGATAATTTGATACATTAAATGCTTTTTGAAAAATAATAGATTTAATATTGTTAAGCCGAGTTTTACGAATATGTTTATCAAAAATTTATTTGATTTAATAATTCTTTAAATGCCAAACAAAAGATTGACATTGATATTTTCTTCGTTTGCATTTGCCGCGTTCTTTGTGACATTGCGTTTTCCATGAAACGACGGATGAATTATTCTTAACAACATAATTTTTCACTTCAAAATCGTAAATAGTCATTATAACTACACTCCTATATTAAAGCGTGGTGAACCCAGGGCAACATATAAAATGATGACTAATAATTGCATCTGCTGCGCCCTCGTAAAATCATCACTAGTATCTTACGTAATTTTGAATTCATTTATTAGACTTGAAACTAGTTTAGCGTGTCAATATGAATAAGAAGCTTTCCATCCTTTCAGAGTAAACAGAAAGTTTAATCCGAATAATATATTCTAAAATTCTGATCAAACTAAACCATGAGTATTTATTTAATAATTATACGAATAATCATTTCTATAACATTTTAAGTGTTTGTAATGGTTCTTTGTTGTCGCCTTCTTTAAATAATAGTATTCGTTATCTAATATGTTTTTCAATTTGTCAGTTAATTATTTCAATACAAAGGTCAATTTAGTCGAACGCAGGAATCCATAAAAGTTCACTTAATAATGACATTTTTACGTGAGGTTTCAAAATTATCTTCGTCACTTAATATTTCAACAAATAATTCAACTCCGATATCGAAGAATTGCAAATTTGAATAGCACACATCCAGAGAATGATATCTGTCCGTGTAAATATTCATGAATTCATAGACGACAAAGAATAATAGTTTTGATAATGCTTTCATGAAGGTTGTTATTTAAATAAACAAACTTCTGAGATATCCATTGTTTTTCGTGATGGAAGAATGTATGAATAAAACCGAACACAGGGTGTTCGTGATAAATTGACACTTTAAGGAAGGGAAATAAATATTGTCATATGTTGACTAATAATTGATGTATTCTCAACATTAAAAAAATATATCTCATAGAGCATCTTTTGTCGAATACAGCTTACAAGAAATCGACGCCCTAAGCGTCCATCACGATCTCAAGGTGGGATCTGAACCTTCGAGGTGTCAATCAAGATAACCTGAACACTAGTTTGATCCTGGTGTATAACCATGCAGGCCCCTCGACGACTACCCCTTCCCGAAACGCGTGTCTGCTGTGAGTTATCTTTTTCTCCATATTCTTATTCTTCTAGCCCTACCGGTCCAACTATTTGCGATCACGGAGCGCGCAAAGCAGAGTTCACAATTTGCATAAAAGGAAATAACGACACAGACATCGATAGAGACATTATACATCCCTGACTTGTTGAACACCTGTGTGTGTCATTAGGGCTCCGTCGTTAGTATAACTTTTTTAGCTAAGCATCTGTCTCAAAAAATAAAGGATATCAACTAAGACTTAACTGAGATCTCACGAACCCATCTCCCTGTGAAGACCATTTACCTCGGACTTGCCAATCGACCTGCTTGAACTCCGTCTCGTCGTTCTCCTCAAACGAGTAAACATTATAAACGTGTGTATTAGTCTAAATAAGAAAGAAATTTGATTATACTAGAAGTTATATAAAACTAATACTAACATTTATAATTTGTAATATTTTAATTAAAATAATAATAATAATAATAATAATAATAATAATAATTATTATAAATGTAAACCGCAATAAGCCTAAAATATAAACATACAAATATCTATGTATATAATATTACGATATGAGATACCGCATACGAAACGTGATCACGTGCGAAGCGCGTGCAAAAATTAAAAAGGATTATTTTTTTTATTATTATTTTTATAAGAGCTATAAGTATGTTAATTGTAATTACTATACTATACACTTTAGAATGGTGTAACTAGTTTCGTAATTAACATTCTTTATTGTGGGATGTCTGGTCTTAATGTAAAGAGCTTCAAGAATTTTTAATATTTCGCACGCGCTTCGTATGCGGCATCTCATCAGCACATAAGTCCATTTTAAAAACTGCAAATTACTGGCCATTCGAGGAACTTAGCAGTAAGAACATAACTATCACACACCGAGACTAACACCGTCTAATGTTGATTTTATGAATAAAATCGAAAGTACTCGCGAAAAAAATAAAGAAAATGGAATAAGAAACCCACGAAAGTTACTTAATGGACCATTTACAAAAATTGTAAAAAATTAAAAACGTCTCATCGAACAAAACACTTCGTGTTATTTAATAACGTTTGCTTAATTGATTTTTGTTGACATATTGATATAGGTATTTATTATATACACTCTTAAAACCATTACGTATAGTTTAGAGATGCATCGTAGCGAATATGTATAATACAGGGTGGGCAAAAATAAGGGTCCTATTTTTAAAAATTCATAACTTTTTTATTTATTGATTTTTTTTTTTTTTTTAGAATAAGTAAAGGACCCCTTCCGAAGCAAGCATGAGCCGTATTAGCCCTAAGGAACGTACCCTCATTTAGAAAACATTATTTTTGCTTAAAAAACTCAAAACAGTGTAAAAAACAATACTTTAGTTTTTGTAAGTTTTAAGAAGTGTTTTTCGGCTAAAATTTGTTTTGTTTATTTCAAAAAATCTCGGAAGGGTCAGTCTACACACACATAAAGTTTGGTGAGTTTAACTTTTATTTTGTGGAAGTTATTCAAATTCAAGTTATTCAAATTTAAAGATAGGACCCTTATTTTAGCCCACCCTGTATAATGAAAAGGTGTAAATAATATGGCCGAAGTCGATATTTTCTCGATAAATGACATTATTATTAATGACAACACTTTTGATCCATAAATTCTGAATCATTATGTGATAGCTTTTGCGTGGGAAAAACTGGGCGGACAGTGATATTTGTACGCGTGTGAGAGAGACGAGAAGTAAGGAAATGAGCGACTGAAGGGTTGGATTCAAACAATATTCTTTGAATCAATTGCTTTTATGTCCAGCTTCTTGAGCTGTTCAAAGAGATTCAAGCACTTTGCTCATTATATACAGACTCATGTCTATAATTTCCAGACTAACTCAAAAGAATGATACTGCTATATAACTATCTGTAATTACTTCTTTAAGAGAGCAGTATTGGTTATCGTGTCGTGTAGATAATTGTAAATATCACTATACTGACTGACCTCTCCCTCAATACTTGGGGTGCAGTCTTCCTCAAGTTTATCTTGTTCGTAATAGGTGTTACTTTTTTAACTACTTTAGATGGTTGATCTGAATTAAGTGCTTTTTTAACACTCTAAAAATGCATCCATGCTTGTATAGTTTCTGAAACACTCACTGGTAAAATAATCAGGATATTCTACAAAAAAACAATTATTTTTTCATGTATATTATGTTTATGGGAAGATGGATTTTTTTTATAAATATAGATACTGTACGATAGCACAAAAGGATGACATTAATATTTTTCTAACTTTTTCAATGATTTTTATAGTTGTTTTAGTTATTGATAACAAAAAAGAGTGCACATTGTGCTGTCCGTTCATGGCTTGGCTATTGTTGCCTATAAAATTGATTATGTACGATGTGGTTGGCTAATTTTACCATTTATCATCGGATTGTTTGACTTATCTAATTTCAACTTTTGTAAATTTATATTTAAGCGTATAAGGAGATAATACTAAAATCATAAGGAGATAATACTAAAATCATAAGGAGATAATACTAAAATCATAAGGAGATAATACTAAAATCATAAGGAGATAATACTAAAATCATAAGGAGATAATACTAAAATCATAAGGAGATAATACTAAAATCATAAGGAGATAATACTAAAATCATAAGGAGATAATACTAAAATCATAAGGAGATAATACTAAAATCATAAGGAGATAATACTAAAATCATAAGGAGATAATACTAAAATCATAAGGAGATAATACTAAAATCATAAGGAGATAATACTAAAATCATAAGGAGATAATACTAAAATCCATCTACATGTACGTAGAGAGGAAATTGTACTTTCATAATTCCATACCAAATTCTAAAAGAAGAAAAAGGTCTAAGCCTCGTAACGTGGAGAAACTATTAGTAAATAGATTGATAGTTTCCTCGCCATTTCTGACGAGTGTGTGGAGAAAAAACATCATACGTAAATTTTTTGCAGAAATTACTTTTGGATCAAGAAATATACAACAAAATTAAGTACATAAATTATTAACAGTATTATTATTGCTATGTGTTTTTGAGATTGATATATTATGTGTACTATTATGTAACTTAATAA